>JAINUG010000065.1:3834418-4204418 GCA_029706075.1 Aldrovandia affinis | reverse complement strand
GCACGCACGCACATAGCCTACATGTGATATTCCGCGAAAACCTAAGGGAATCACCTGTGAAAATGTCAAGAGCTTAAAGCTGTTTTTTTGTTAAACATGTTCGTTCACATGTTGAGACTGAGACATCCCACTGAGACTGCCCTGCAGTCGGCAGCATTCGACGCAGTAACATTCCTCTTCACTTTGTATGACCGGTTTTGTGGCATGAACGTCGGCAATGTGAATGATTCGACTGTAACTGTCCGATAGCTCTAGTGATGATAGCCGTTAGTCTTGTAAGTTGCTTTGGATAAAAGTGTCTGCCAAATAACTAAATTGTCAAACTGTTCACATGTTCCCTTGTTTTGGAAGAAAATGTAAAAAAGAGAAAATTGAAAGGATTGAAAGTTGAAATCTTTTTTCGGCTCCCAGCTGCCCCAAAAAAATCTCCAAAGCAGGCAGGGATTATTGATTGTGTCACTGTGCTCCAGGCCTGGGGCAGCGTTAGCTCCTTTTAGGCCTGCCGTTGCTTCTCAGTGGGGGCTCCGGAGGGGAAGGAGGCAGGCTCAAAAACAAGCCTCAGCTTCAGGGAGGAAAGAGGACCTGAGAGAACCCCAAACCTTCTCACTCTCTTTCTCTCTCTGATCACCTCTATCTCTGAGTCTGTCTCTCCTTCCACTCTCCCTGCTACTCCCTCTCTCCGTCTCTTTCCTTCACTTTCTCTCTAACCCACCCTGTTCCTGTGTCTTTCTGACTGCTCTGTCAGTCTCCCTCTCTTTCAGACATTTTCTCAGCCTGTGTCTTTCTAGTCATCTGTAAACATTACACACATTTGTGTGTTTGCATACATTATTCATTCTTCATCCTAATCTTCATTCCTGCCCTAAACTCTCCCCACCTTGATTTCTCCATTTCTCTAGGTGACACCCTGGTGACATCATCACCCTGCGCAAAGAATCTCAGTGTGGTGATGGACAACAGGCTGTCCCTATCAATGAACATTGCAGCGGTAAGCCGGGCGTGCAGATTCTTCCTGTGTAACATCAGGAGAATCCGTCCCTTCCTTACCACGTACTCTACCCAGCTCCTGGTCCAAGCAATGGTACTGTCCCGCTTGGACTACTGCAACTCGCTCCTGGCTGGCCTTCCCGCATCTGCCATCAGACCCCTGCAACTCATCCAGAACGCTGCAGCCCGTCTGGTCTACAACCTTCCTAGACACTCCCATGTCACCCCCCTGCTCACTACCCTCCACTGGCTGCCTGTTATAGCTCGCATCAAATTCAAGACATTGGTCCTAGCATACCAGGCAGTCAAGGGATCAGCCCCAACATACCTCCTCAAGATCTTCAAACCCTACACACCTGCCAGACCACTTTGTTCTGCTACCTCAGGATGCCTAGCACCTCCCCCCCCCTCCGCACCTGCGCTTCCTGGTCACGTCTCCTGTCGGTTCTGGCTCCACGATGGTGGAATGACCTTCCTGTGGCAGTCAGAACAGCTGAGACCCTGGCCACCTTCAAGCGACGACTGAAGACTCACCTCTTCAGGGTGCACCTCTCCCCGTAGTCCGGTTTTTGTTAACTTAGGGACATAGTTGCTTAGTTTTACACATCTACTTGTTTATGTATTGTATTAGGCTTAGGCATTATTTTCTGCATTGATTGCTTTATTGCTACCTTTGAATTGTGGCTACAGATTTACCTACAGGGTCCTAGTTTAACTATGTGGTTGCTCCTAGCACCCAGGAACTGTACTTCCCACTAGGGTGGCTTTCAGCTAAACTGTTCTTGACTACGGTTAACACTTTGTTGTACGTCGCTCTGGATAAGAGCATCTGCCAAATGCCTGTAATGTAATGTAATGTAATGTATTCCATATATCACATCTTTATAGAAAGAGAGTTATTTCTAAACAATACGTGAGTATATCTCACACACAAATATGAAAACAAACCATTCAAATATATTATCTACAACACAATGACTTTGCATGTTTTATAGCATTACATTATTTGGCTTCTGTCGCTGTGAAATCTTCAAAGCTCTGTTGATATGAAGTAAGGACTTACAAAGCGTTAGTAATTGTTTACACTGCAGATTACAATTTGTATTCATGAATATACAACCTTTTGTGAAGTACTGATGTTCGGGACCATATGCAATGGCATTACCAGATGACATAATGAGTGCTCGGCAAAATAACAAGCATTTCATGGTTAAGTATATGGGTGAATTGTGGGCCTAATTTAATTTACTGGTATGAGGAGTAAGGCCCTCGTTTTGGAAATGGAAGTGAGAGGGGTGGTATTAAACGGTGGATATAAATGTATTGTTTACATGATCGCCCAGTGATTAGCTAATTAACACACCTGCGAAAGCAGCCTCTTCCTGTAAACAAGTGTGTCCTGTTTACATCCTGAGAGTGCTTCCCTAATCCAGCCCAGGAAGGGGGGAGGGATACAAAGACAGCCCCCCCCAAAGCCCCAAAGAAAGCAGGAAGTGTCTGGCTGATGGAAAGGTATCATGTCTTTATATCATACAGGTATTATTTGTGTCCAGAAATGAGTTGGCACTAGTCTATACCTGTGAAGCAACCTTGTGAAAACAAGGTTAGAAATCAGAATTTAAAGAAAATGTTGTTGTTTTTTTCCCCCACCTAGCATCGACAGGACATGCAGGGGGAGGAAGAAGTCTGCAGGCTGTTTAATCATGAGCTCCTCATCCCCACCTCACTGAGGAAAGACTTTAGAGGAGTTCTCTCTTTCATGTCTCAACAGAGAGGAAGAGACGGGAAGGGGAGTGGGAGCGGGAGAGAGAGAGAACGAGCGAACGAGGGGGGCAGGGGGGAGAGAGAGGTGCTGTGGTGAAATATATCCCAGAAGGACCAGGAGGTGAGATTCACATCAATCAACAAAAACACCTGCTGTTCCCTCTCGTCCCCCCACCCCGGCTTTTGAAATAGTGGCATAATCTAAAACACACAACCGGCAAATGCGGCCCAAGCTGAGCGCTCGCCAGACTGGAAACCGCAGTTTCCACGGTAATGAGGATTTTTTTAAAGAAGTCATGGAAGCGAGAGGATAAGGTGAGGAAGGCCAGTCATCACACTGGAGCCGTAATGGGGACTAATGATTTCATTAGGTCGTTTAATTCCTGCTCCATCCATTGTGCGAAACACATACAGTTTAGTTAAGAAGTTGAGATGAGGGAAGAGACTGTGCCCCAGTTCAATAACCCCAGTTCAATTAAATAAAATTAAAAACTGCACACCGTTGCAAGTTCATTGTGAACACAGAGCACAGTGGTGGGGGGTTCCCTTTGCAGTGTCCATTCACAAATCTCTAGAGTTAAATGACTGTATATTGTGTGAAATATTTGTAATTCTGAACAATAGTAATAATGTCAGCAATATAAGTCTGGACAATATTAGCTATGTAATATTTGTATTTTTCTGTGAAAGTCCCTCCTTTTCATGCACCACCTAGCCCCACTCAACTTTTAGTTTCCTTTCCTCCTTATCCCCCCTGTTCCGCCCATCTTTGCTTCACTATTTTGGCCCTGTTGGTTGGCTGTCTCTTTATGTGCAAGTCGAATACTAAAGCAAAGTGTATTACTTTGAGTAGTGATGCAACCCGAAAGAGAGGTCAATATAGACTCAAGAGACTGGATACCATGCATTTTGGGTTCGCAACCGAAAGAGAAAGTCAACAATGAAAATTGAAAGAGAAAGAGAAAAAGAGAAAAGAGAAAGCCAGCCCATTTAGAGTCTGCAACCAAAGGAGCGGTTGACATAGGGAAAGGAGCCCTCCAAAAGAGAGGTCAACATAAAGAATGGAGGCCAACCAGCAAACCAGTTTGCAACCAACATAGATATTGACATAGAGAATGGAGACCGCCAGTGCACTTTGCCAAAATAAAGGAAACACCAACATAATGTGTCTTAATAAGGTGTTGGACCACCACAAGCCACCAGAGCAGCTTCATTGCACCTTGGCATAGATTCTACAAGTGACTGAAACTCTATTGGAGGGAGGCAATACCATTCTTCCATGAGAAATCCCATCATTTGGTGTTTTGTTGATAATGGTGGAAAACCTCATTGGATTTAAAGTTTATTGGTGTTTACCTTGCCCTCTATGGGGTTGAGTGGACCTATACCATGCCAGGAAAGCACACCCCACACCTTAAGAGAGCCACCAGTATCCCTCATTTCCTCAAGCATTTCCTTTATTTTGGAAGTTACCGGAACATGGAGGAACATTCGGAAAAATGAGAGTAGGTGTGAAAGCGTGATGTAGGAGCGGTGTAAGAGCGTTCTGAGAGTTCCTCCTACCTTCTCACTGCTGTTGTGCCCTCAAGCGGTGTACCATACTTCACACCAGCATCTCCAGCAAATCCCCAACAGTGGAAAATAAATAAAAAGGTTACAGGTGTCTGGTGCTTTGGGGCTGTGACCCCTCTAAGACACAATGCACAAGGTGCTGTCTGCACAACATAACAAATAAACAATGCTGTCGTTTGCGGGGGGAGGCATAGGGCCTACAGTTCTGCTGCGTTTCCTTTTTTCCCCTGAACAAAGATAAAAATCCTTCCCATGATCCTCTCTGAGTCAGACTCTCAGAGTCAGAAGGTGAGCAGCAGTCTTTGTCTCTCCTGAGCTGCATGAGAGTAACTCAGACTGGGGAGGGGGTGAGAGGGGGAGGGTCAAACTTGAAAATGTAAGAGAAAAAGAATCCCCCAAAATATCAATAAACAATACCATTGTTTAGAATCCCAGCACTACTCTGTGCTTTTGTATAGACACAACATCAGATGGATACTCATACCGTGTATGATTGATATCACATCGGAAAGAGAATAGACATCCTCCAAAGTTGTAATACTGTTGTTCAGAATTTCAGCATCAATCAATGCTTTTGTATAAACATGATGTCTGAAATTATTTGGATACTCATGCTGTAAATGGCACACACATCACATCACATCAAATAAAGCGCCTAGAGACAATATAGTCTTTATTTATGTTCTGTTATTGCTCTTATTTATTTATTTCCCTGTTTGCTCTCTGAAAATGACAACTGACTGATTAACACAGCAGACGTTTCTTGATCATGTCTCCTGTGTATGAACTACGAGACATTCACAGAAACAAAATAGTGAAGAAAGCATGTTTCTCTGACAATACTTTACAGTAAATTACTTGTGTGAGATATTCTTACATGTGTGTTGGTGAACTGCAAACACCTCGTATAGCATGGTTTACGGAGTACGGACTCAAGCACACATTACTGAAGGGGTAGACATAAAGGAGAATAAAGACCGGTTTTAAATTGTACAGTACCATCCAAAATTATTCACAGCCTTGATAAAGGAGAGCAAAGAAGGTTGTATAAATTAAACAATAGAAGGAATGAGATATATTTTATGCAAAAAAATGGAAAAATGACATTCTTTTATACTAATACAATTGCTCAGAGAAAAATATTGAGTTACCAAGTCTTCTTTTCCCCCAATTATTCACACCTGCTTTCAGTTCTGTGGATCCTCCCCTCACAAGGATAACACTACTGAGTTGTCTTCTATAGTGCTTTATGAGATTGGTGAACATATTGGGGGGGGGGGGTCTTTGACCATTCCTCCATAGAGAATCTTTCAAGATCCTTCAGATCCTTTGATCTGCGCTTGTGGAATGCCTTCTTCAATTAGACCCACACGTTTTCCATCGGGATTAAGTCTGAAGACTGAGATGGCCATTGCAAAACAGCAATTTTGTGGTCAGTTAACCAGTTCTTGGTTGATTTTGAGGTATGCTTGGGATCAATGTCTTGCTGAAAGATCCATTTGAAGTTAAGTTTCAGCTTCCTGGCAAAGGGAACCACTGCCACTACCACTGAATTCTGTACATCTAGCCATCTAATCATTTTACATTTTACATTTTAAGCATTTAGCAGCATTCATCACCACTGCCTACTTGTTTACTACTTTTTGTATATATATACTTGTTTACTCCTCAAATAAAACGAAAAAACCTTTTCCTTCCCAGTGTTACAGGTATGGAATGCAGCTGCCAACAATAATGTCTATTGCTGTATTACTGCACTGATCTCTTGCGCGAACAATGATTGTTCTTACCATGTATTAATGCACATCTTATAAGTCGCTCTTATAAGTTTTAAAATGTAAAAATGTTATGTAAATGGAACCAGGTTTTCAGCCACAATGTCTTGGAACTTTGTTTATGACTCCATTGACCTTAACAAGAGCCCCAGGACCAGTAGATGCAAAACAACCCCATAACATAACTTTAACCAGTGGAAGCTTGGATGAAACGAGGTCCAACAACAAAGTTATTCCCCAAGTAATGTGTTTATTGACATAACAGTGCAATAAACAAGGATGGGCTGCATTTTGGGCACTGTAACAAAATGGGATTTGTCATCCTCCATGCAGTGAGCTGACCATTTTAAACTGAATTACAAACAGTAATGCATATGCCTATATTAAGAGTAATTAACATAGGTGTATTATGATTGGTGGATAAGAATAACTGACAGATATGTAAGCCTATCACAGTCGAACATTCTGGATTCCCATATCCAAAACCACTGCAATAATATAGCCTATATGATTGGTTTTGTCTTTTGGTTATGTCTGATCTGAAACAACTGCCATGTGAACTCCATCTCCCAGAATGCCACAGCACATATCATTTGGTCTTGTGCGTAACTTGTACAGAAAATGGTATAGGTTGAACTTGCCCATGAGCGCTGGTCTGAAGTCAATTTTTCATTTTTCTTGCTAATGGTTAAGATTAGGATTTGGGTAGAGTTAGCTGGTCCGGTGACAGTGCTTACAGGCAAGTTCTCCCTTGAGCATAGAAAATAGTCACCAGTTTGCAGGTAAGTGCATTGGAGGAGTGCACGCACCTCAGCTGAAGTGATTTTTGCACACGGTGTGGGTACCACAGCGGTAATTTGAGAGGCTTGCTTGGGGTTTTTCAAAAGATCTTTGTCATCGGTACAGTAGGTGTATCTATGGGACACAGCTGCAGTGATTTGTTTACAGCATAAATGGCATCTCCCATATTCCCTAAAATAAATATGTGAACTTCCTATGTAGTGTATGATTATGGCGTTTTCCTGCTGTGCTTCCCTGGATCCCACCGTGCGTGCCGTCCAGAGATAAGCCCGTCAGACGCAATGCTCTCCGGTGGCCTCCGGAAAATCAGGACAGCTGCTGGTGCTGGGCATTAATGAAGAGACAAGACACCCCACCTCCCAGCCACCACCATGACCAAAGCTCTGTGACAAGCAAACATGACAGAAAATAAGCCATGGTTACGGAACGCACGCGCTGCTGACTGCTCTCCCCTCCCATCGGGACGGGCAACGCAAGGGTTGGTGAATTGCAGGATTATTCATTGTTTGAGTTTGACAAATTGTGGCATTGTATTTCTTCATTTATTTTGTGATTTCAGTTTCAATCACTGTTGGGGCGAGACAAACCACAGAGGTAAATACGGGGTTGCCGTGTCTCTGTAACCTGGCAGTCGGTTCTGCGCCGGTGAGCAGCAGGGTTTGGTGAAGCCCCAATGTTTTTACCATGGCGTGGTGCTGCAGTTGTTTACCAGATTTTTCGGAGGAGCCAACTGTGAGAATGGACCCCTGCCTGCATCCAGTCCGTACCACAGTAATCACATGGTAAAGAACAGGCACTGGCAGTGCTCTCTGACCATGCCCCCTGAGGCAAACATCTGGAACACGCCAATGTGTTTCATGAACAGAAGAACAAAACACAACAAATCGTTCCGAACCTCACGCACCTGTGACAGTTTAAGTCATAGAGAGGTGGGAGAGAGGGAGAGAGAGAGAGAGATATGGATAGAGAACTCTCTCTTCTCTAATCCTCATGAACTTTTTTCATATACTGTATATATATATATATATATATTAGAAGCGTAAAAGTGGGGGGTTGGGGGAAAACGTACGAGGGAACGAGAGGAATAATTATTTTTGAGATGCATATTAAATACGTTGCGCGTAATTATTTTCTGAATCTCACTGTTGACCCATTCATGCACGTCTGAAAGTAGAGGAACCCTTCTCTGATATACAGCTCCCCCCCCGAGAACTAACCATTCCTTCCTTTTGCATCCCTCCTCCCCTGCACCATATTGTCATACAGCAATCAGCCCATCCCCACATCCTCGTGAATAAACCCCCCCCTCAACTATTCCCCTTCCCGAGTACATACATAATTCTGTCTCTGCTATGCATTGGTCCACTAGCCCTGACTGCACATTTAAAATGTAATGCAATATTAATGAGATTTCCCAGTTGGTTTGATTCCAATCTACTCATTGTGCTTCTTGAAAAAATGAAATAAATAACAGTAACAAACAAACAAACAAACAGACACAAGTAGCATTTTTATTTTTATTTATTTTTATGAATTTTTCTCATTTTTCTCCTAATTTAGTGGCCAATTACACCCTCTATTTATTTTGATTTTCCCTTCCCACATGAGTTCGCCGCTCGTCTTTACAAGGCAAGCAAATTCTCGGAGGGCAGTGAACTCCGCTTCCTTCAAGATGGAATTTGCCCACCCATAATCTAGAGACTCCTTACGTGCTTCACGGTGAACTCGAGCCATCACACCCTCCCCCTGGGGTGGACAGCCAAATGCCGCCCCTGATCGGGGCTAACGGCCAGGGCGGGTCTGGCAGAGACGGGTTTTGAACCGTGTCCCTGATAGGCAGCACACACTCTTATCGAACCAGCCAAGACATGGGTGCGTTCGACCACTACGCTATCCACCGCCCCCAGCATTTGCATTTTAATAAGCGCTGTGATGTGGAGGTTTGATTCCTTCCCGTTTGTGGCAGTGGTGGGATAATCACGTGAGTGTTGTGTGGTGCCTCTACCCACAGCATTGGTGTGGTGGTAGGAGATGATCCACGGTGGCTGATGCACTTTGTGCCGAGTGGCCTGTCTATGGGCATTTCTGTACGAGTCTTGTATGAAATATGATAAGGGTTGGTCAGGTTCTCCATTGTTTCCAGGCACCTGCCCAGATAGGGGTGAAAGAGTGTTTGAGCATGAGCCCCTGGGCCCTCTCAGTTATGTTTTGTTGTTGTTGTTGTTTAGGGCTGCTCGCTGCTCTGGGAAGAAACAAGTATCCCTCAAACAAGCACTGATACCTAAACTGAACTCAGATTAGCGCTGACAGGGAACTTGCACTTAGCTCCTTGCCCTGACCACCCGCAGGCACAGACAGCAGCTGTGTCTGGAGGTTTACACCCAACTCAG
Source organism: Aldrovandia affinis (assembly GCA_029706075.1). Lineage (NCBI taxonomy): Eukaryota > Metazoa > Chordata > Actinopteri > Notacanthiformes > Halosauridae > Aldrovandia > Aldrovandia affinis. Next base: position 4,195,129 of record JAINUG010000065.1, on the reverse strand, counting down.
TATCGCAGACCAGTGCTGAAACACTTGAAGGGATGCTTGCACAACCCCTGGATGTGGTCAGACCACAAAATAAACACGGACATACTGTAATATGCTGGAATATATCACCGTTATTATACCAGTCTGGGATGACCACAATACAACTATGATTCGCAATGACAGAAAGACTGGGAAAACAGATGCTTGTCATGACTTGCGTGTTGTTGCCCTGTGAGGTACAATGTGAGAGTGGGACACTGACATCCTTGATCAGGATATTTTATGCGTGTGAGATAGCATCAATGAACAATGTTATGCTGTAGTAGCATTCATTCACCAGTTTTGGAAGAGGAAGGCCTGGATCTCCTTTCAAAATACTCAGGGCCAGATTTACTAAAGGATTGCGACTCAATACAAGGTCACAATATCTATGTCGGATTTACTAAAGGGTTGCAATGAGTCAAATCGCTATTAGGACGTAATTTGTGGGGGTTAAATCACGCAACTTTCCTTTACATCAGGGGTTCTCAATCCTAGTCCTGGAGGGCCACAGGGTGTGCTGGTTTTCGTTGTTTCTCAGCACTTAATTGATAAATTAAAGCAGTTGATTACACAGTGAACTCACCTCACCTGTTTTTTTGTGTTTAAATTGGTTGCGGATTATGAAGTGAAAACAAAAATCAGCATACCCTGCGGCCCTCCAGGACCAGGATTGAGAACCTCTGCTTTACATTAATAGTTAAATTTGTTCTAAATCTAAACTAGGGTGAAAGCGCTAAAACAGGGTAGGTCATAAATTAGGTTGATTAAGTATTCTGTCTGATTTACTAAAACATGCCTCTTTGTGTTTGAATTTTAAGGCGAGACACACCCAATAAAATTGTCATTTTTGGTCCCCCCATGAATTTTCAGATTTTTCTATATTTTTTCAATTTATTTTATCACAGTGCATAATTAAAAATGGCCAAATAACAATGTTCCATATATTTTTTACATTTTATGACATGCCGATCAATCAACAATGCCAATCTTTGAAGGCTGTTTTCTCAAAAGTTGGTTTTTAGCTCATACATTTTCAGTTATCTCAATTGTGAATAAGTTATTGTCATCCAATTTTATGAGATGATTCTTGGATATATTCCAATGATGAATTCTGAGGGGATTGTTCATATCTTGTTTATTAAAAAGTTTATGAGCAATTATATCCCAAAAAATAGACAGAAATGCTTTAATTTTCATACAGTGACATTTTGTAAGTTCCTGAAGTGTATGAAGGAAATATTCAAAACCCCTCTGTATTTTTTAAAATATTAAGTGTCTTAACAACACATAATGTTTGACTTGTAACACTTAATGATAAAACATTTTTTGTCACTCACTCCTATCTTGCTGTTACTGAATTTAAATTGTATGCATAAATTAGCATGTTTAACGAGTTTACACCTAATGTGCATATTTAAATATACATTTTCAGAAAAGTGCTAATACAAAATTTTTGTGTCTTTACATGTTTAATAAACTGACCAAAGTTCATTAAGATGTGACATCAGGATTTCTTTTTCCCCCGGTGTGTCTTGCCTTTAAATCAGGCGGTATTTTAAGAGCGCTGATATTACCTAGGTATTTAACAATTTCCATTTTGCATTGCACTTTCCGAGATGCTAGTCAGTGTCCCAGCGATGCAAAACAAATAATCACAAACGTCATGTCATGTCACAACAGCTTAACTTTCAGGAATGCCTGTAGGCTATCAGACAGCTAAGTCCAAATTTTAAATATATATTCTATATAGCAATATTTACTCGAACTTGAAATTAAAATTATATGAAAAGACACAGGATTTGGCCGATTTGGTCGGGATTGACCAATTTGTCATCAGATAGCAGTCAGCATAAAAATGTAGTTCTGAATTTGAACAATTATCTTATTTAATTATCATATGCGGTCAGGGGCATATAGAATGAATCGTCAATACAATTTTACTTTCAGACACTCTGTGGCCTTCTCCCATCACAAGTTTAGCTGTTTCTATCCTTTATTCTTATTCTAATATTCTTTCCTTGATTGGACCACTGCCAGTGTCTTTTTCTTGTATTATGTTGTAGGAAAGTTTTTCTTTTGGCCTTACATCATGTAATATTTTCTTTACATCATCGTGGGTGTTTTTTTTTCTTCTACTGGTCGTTTTTCATCTACTGGTCTTCTCCATTGATGTTGTTTTCCTATGCTGCAATACAGCATTTGTGACACTGTACCTCATTGACCAATACCTCTATTTCCTGATCTGTAAATGTAGGTTTTCTTTTTCACATTATTCCCTCACTACTTGTGACTGGTTGCTGCATATCCATTTCTTGGTGTGATTTGGACATGTGAGCGTGCCATGTTGTTTTGGATCCTTTTTATGGGTGTATCCTACTTTAAATTGTGAATGAGGGCCTTTCATTTCTTTGATTGTGTAATTGGAACCAGTCTTAGTAAATTGGTTTGTTAATGTGTCACTATTTGTGGCCTAAAATTAGCGACCATCTTTGCGCTGCGACTATCTTAGTAAATCTAGCCCTCAACATGCTCCTTGGACACAAATGCATTGATGAATGACATTAAGTCTTGTTCTATTTTCAAATACATTCTGCCTGCACACATTTTGTCTGCTCCCTCTCCTTCCTTCCTTTTCTCTCTCTCTATTATGCTTTTCTATCTCTCTCTTCCACTCCCTCACACACACACACTTCCTCTCCTTGATCTCTATAAATATAACTTTTTTCTTCTCTTTACTGACACCCTACCCAAAATCAAAGATGCATCTGATCTGGTAATTCCTCTCATAAAAAATATATTTTTTATGATTTTGCAGTGGTGGAAAAATTCTCCAAAATTTGTACTTGAGATAAAGTACAGATACCTAGTTAAAAAATCACTTCAGGAAAAGGAAAATCCCCCATTCAAATTCCATTTGAGTAAAAGTACAAAAGTATAAGACTTCATTTGTACTCAAGTGTCAAAAATAAAATGTAATTACTGTAATTCAATTAATTTCCTGTCCAATCAATTCCTGATATGCTTAAACACAATTAAGCATTTCAGAGAGATTAAGGGAGGGTGGTGATAAAAATAAAATGGATTTTGAATGAATTGAGAATGCTTATACAGTACATATACAGTGCCTTGAAAATTGCATGTCTGTTTTATTATAACAATGGCTCTTGACTGTGCTACAAATTGATTTTTTTTGTAAGCATGTACAGCCTAACAAAAAAGTGCAGACTCTAAAAAATGTCCAATAAGAAGTGACGACACTACAGATATAAAAATAATAATAATAATAATTGGTTGAAGGGAGCCCTACCACACTCTTCAAAGTTATGAAACCTCCTGTTCAGCTTCAGCACAACCAGATTTTCAAAATTCAGTCATGCTCTTCTGGGGCTAAATAATAGTCCATTCCATCCACAGAAACTGTTAGCCAGCACTTCCTAGTTAATGTCAGAGGTGTATAAACCAACTAACTAGCTAGCTAGCTGATGTTTATAGTAGCTGTCTAGCAAGATCGTATGTTGTTAATGCAGGGAGCAAGAATGCTAACCAAGTATATTAATGCAATCAATGTGGCCAAAGCATGTCAGACTTACTTACTGTCATCCATCCATCCATCCATTATCTAAGCCGCTTATTCCTGGTCAGGGTCGCGGGGGACTGGAGCCTATCCCAGCATGCGTTCGGGCGAGAGGCAGGAATACACCCTGGACAGGTCACCAATCCATCGCAGGGCACACACACCATTCACTCACACACTCATACCTACGGGCAATTTAGACTCTCCAATTAGCCTAACGTGCATGTCTTTGGACTGTGGGAGGAAACCGGAGTACCCGGAGGAAACCCACGCGGACACGGGGAGAACATGCAAACTCCGCACAGAAAGGCCCCCGGCCTGGATTCGAACCCGAGACCTTCTTGCTGTGAGGCGACAGTGCTATCCACTGCACCACCGCTGCACCGCCCTTACTTACTGTCATCAAACATAAATTGGCTAATGCCACCAGGTAGTTAATATCAGCTGGCTAATTTGGTTCTGTCATAACTGTTTGTTCTTACTTTACGTTTGAAGGCTATGTTTCTTTTTTTTATTGGTGCACTATTGTTTCAACAGTTGCCATTGTTAGCTAGCTAGCTAAGTTGAATGGTGTGATGTTTCATATGGGACCTGTGATTGCACACTGTCTTGCTATTGTACAAGACATGTCAAATGTAATGAGTAATGTGGGAAACGTAGCAGAGTAAAAAAAAGTGCAGTAAGAGTAAAAGTAGATATAAAAATACGTATTTATTTTATAAAAATTATTTGTACTTTGTTACTTTACACCACTGTTATTCTGATTGGTTTAGCAAGAGCGCCACAGAATGCCCTCTTAGTGAAAGGGTATACAGGGTTGCACGGAAGGCCCCCCCCTCAAAGAGACAACCCGTCCCCTCCTTTTTTTTTATGAAACCCCAAACTTGGGCTTGACGTCATCGTGACAGGAACATAAGAGCGGTGCAGAGCCTGAGGGCCATGGGCGTGGCAGGGCATCCATTCTTGAGTGACACAGAGCAGAGCCACATTGCCTCAGTAGCAGCTACAGGTGTCAACTAAAGCAGCTGCACCTAGGCCTAAAGCTAACCCAAGTCACATGGAAGAATATTTCAGTATTTTTACAGACTTGTCCTTCCATTAGCATGGTTCTTATAGCTGTTTTTCATTAAAAAAAATTATAATACAAATTAAGTGAAGTGCTTTTGTCTTTTTGCAGGGCTGACTCTTCCTTCTTCATTTTTCTCATATGCCAGAGGTGAGGGAAATCCACCAATATAATTGTCCTTCCTCTTGCCTACCCTTCCTCGCTTTGTCTTTAATTACTGTGATTCAGCACAAAGAGGAGAGTTATTACTTGGCTCTTTGGAAGTCTTCCTCTGAGGCTCACATAGCTGTACATACATTTCCTTTGAATGTGAAGTCACTAAACATGAAATATATTGAAATATGGAGAACTGTTTCCGTGAATCATTTTCACAGGCAGAAAAAGACAAAGTTCAACATATTGAAAAAGAAGGATGGGTGGACGCATAGAGTCTGCTCTGTAGATGTGTGATAAATATTCATAAAATGTAATAAAAAGAACCACCGTAAGGCTGGAAGCCCCTCAATAAAAGTGTGAGACTGGATTTTTTTTTTAATGGAGAGAAAATGGCCAGTTTTAGAACATATGGGAGATCGCAAGCCTTGTACTCACAGAGAACTGTGAGGGAGATCTGATCATTTGATGTGACTGTGTGTACTACCTGTATCTGTACATCAATATATAGACCAGTGATAAATGACAGACCAGATTTGTTGTGTAATGTGTGCATTAACACAAAAACATAACAAGAACATTGGGGAAAGTTAGGATTAACCCCCCTCTCCCATCCATTATGTTCTCCTGTGCTGGGTGGGAATGGGGTCAATTATCATACCAGGCTTGAATGGTATCTAGGATGGCAAACAGGATATCTATGCAAATGGTAAGCGTTTGTTTGGACATACCGAACGATTGTCAATCGGGCTCATCAGAACCATCAGCATGGTGTGTGCTCGGTGCGTCCACAGATTCTATAGCCCACGAGATACTCAGCTCTGTACTCTTAACATTGAAAGTTACATTATGTTCTCTCTACTGCTATAGTATACAAACATTCAAATTTGATGTATGGTGGCCTCCCGGGTGGTCTAGTGGTTACAACAACCGACGCTGGCCACTGCGACCGGGGTTCGATTCCCCCGGCTGCGCCAGTTTTGGCTCTGGTCAGGAGTGCCACTGTGGGGTGGCGATCGGCTGTCCGCCCCAGGGATGGGGGAGGGAAGCCAATATATGATTTGCTGTGTATAGGAGTGGCTCCGATACACCGGAAAAACTGTCGACATCTCTGCAAATGCAGACTCGGGGGAGGCAGCACATTGTTTGGTCACGGCCGACCTTGGGGCTACGGAAGCAAACTCACAATACGGGGGGTGATTGACATGAAAAAGAGAGGGTGTAATTGGTTACTAAATTGGGAGAAAAATGGGGAAAAAATATCAGAAACAATAGATTGAAAAAAAAAAAAAAAACATTTGATGTATGACCATCTGATTCTATAGAATCTGTGCTATGTCTGAAAATCACTTTCCTATTGGCTTCGCCCAAACTACTCAGAATCAATCTCCATTTAAATAGGAAGGCGAACCGATGATCATTTTTTCAATGACCCTTGGTAAAGTATTGATCATTCTTTCAACAGCCCTTGGTACTCTTAAAATGAGATGCTCCAAAGGTCAATGGTCTTTGTCTATTTGTACCACACCAACCGCATATACAGCAGAGAAGAAAATGTAACAAGAGATTTAACAACTACCACTTCTCCAGAAGTAGAGGTGGGGCGGACTTTTCCTCATTGTTGTATTATAACAATGTTCTCTAGAATAGATTTAGATTATCTACAATAGATTTTTTTAACAGTACACTAAAAAAGATGTGAAACAGTCCTTTTACTGAGATGGAAACAATGCTCACCTTTGTTTCTTCCACCTCCCTCTTGATGGTGATTCAAGTAATTCCCTGCTTACTCCTCATTTATATAAAAAAAACATTACTAACCTTTCCTTCCCAGTGTTACAGGTATGGTATGCAGCTGCCTACAACAATGTCTATCGCTGTATTACTGCACTGATCTCTTGCGCAAACTATGATTGTTCCAACCGTGTATTAATGCACATCTTGTAAGTTGCTCTGGATAAGAGCGTCTGCTAAATGTTTAAAATGTCAAATGTAAATGTAAAGTAATAAACAGAAATAGAAGTCCAACTCAATAAATCATTCCTGCATGCAAATGTACAAATCAGTGTTGTGCTCTTGAGAAATACAGTACCCCTGTAAATTATTCACACTCTTGATAAAAATGGGCTGAGGGTGAAGGCTGTATAAAATAAACAATACAGCTACAATGTTGTATATCAAAAAATAGGAAAATGATATTCCTTTATACTAATGCAATTGCTCAGTGACCCCTAATAATTATTTGGCATAAAATCTAATGAAAATAAATCATGCCAGTTTTGTAAGTTCATCTCAATCTTTGTGAACTGTATTGTGGCCTCCCATGGCAGAGGTAGCACACATGTACAGTCTATTTTTCATCCATCACTATGGGGAAAGGCAAAGAACTTTCAGAAGAAACAAGACAAAGGGTTGTTGACCTTCACAAGTCAGGTTACAAACAAATAAATAAACAAAAGATACCACTTTCCACGGTTAGGTCAATAATTAAGAAATTTAAAACCACTGAAACAGTGGTAAACCTGCCTGGTTGAGCATGCAAGTGCATCTTGCTCCCACGCATGGTGAGACAGATGGTTTGGGAGGCAAGGGCCACAGTTGGGGAGCTACAAATTGGCTTTTTGGAAGTGTTGCCAGAAAAAAGTCTCTATTGAGTGAAATCAACAAAAATAATCATCAGGAGTTTGGTAAAAAGGCATTGGAATTCAATTTGAACTGGGTTTTATGATCAGATGAGACCAGGTTTGGCGTCAGAAGATGGATACTTATTTTGAAAAGTGTCATACCTACAGTGAAGTGGTAGGTCTATGATGTAATGGGGTTGTTCTGCATCAACTGGGGCTCTTATTCAAGTCAATGGAATCATGGACTCCAGGAAGCACCAAGACATTTTGGCCAGACACTGCTCTGGCAATCTGTCTGTAGAATTGAAAATGTGTTGTTTGAATTGTGGTGGGCAGTCCACAAGCGCAGACCAAAGGATCTGACGGATCTTGACAGATACTGTATGGACCAAAAGCCAAAGATTCTCCACCAATATGTTCCCCAATCTCATAAACCACTATAGAAGGTAACTTGTGTTTTCCTTGTGAGGTGAGGGTGCACAAAGTATTCAAAACAGGGGTGTGAATAATTGTGACATATATTTTTGGCAGGAAAAAAAGGAGGTCCCTTTAGTCCCAGGAGGTGCTGAGGTGACATTGTCTATCCTTCCACATATGTTGCAGATTCAAGGAAAGTTCAAACATTATGTCTGCTGTCTTTTTTCACCCCATGTAATTTAATTTAGTCTTCATGTTGCACATAACATAATTACTTTGTGAACATCTGGCTTGAGGTCAACCAAAACACACTTGTTAAAGTATAGACCCCAGTATGTGTTTATCTTGTGATGAGGAATATAATGCAATTACAAATAGTTATGTAAACACATTTTACATACGCAATACAATTTAGCTCCAGTAATATAGTGTATAGCCGGGACACACCTTGTGTGAGTATTGGTGGTGTTAAGAACTAATAAACCAAAATGGACAGAAATTATGGCAAGCTGAAACCATTATGCTTCCAAGTACTGTCAGGACTCAAATTTGTCTCCTAGGATTTGTGGCATTTAATAGGAATATATTTTTTTAATCTATATTTTTCAAAGTAATTTGCTTTCGGGGTGTTAGTGTGTCGGGGAGATTTGCATATCAAATATATATATATATATTTTTTACTGCTGTCTAGTTTCTCCTCGGATAAACAAGATAAACACCATGTTTTGTAATCTCAGCTCACCTTGAGCCACCTGACAGGGACTCTGAGATTTATAGTGGGAATCTGCAGGCTCACGGCATTGTGAATGCTTCACAGGGCCCGGCACGAGCTCAGAATGCCACATTCTGGTGTGAACACTCCCAAATCCCTGCGGTGAAACAAACGCCTCTTAATCAGAAAACATTTTGGTACCAATCAGAGTGCTTGATTTTCCCATCACTATTTCCTCTGATATTTAAGGTTGCTCCTCAAAACGCCTGCAAGCAATAAAAAAAAATACCAAGAGACAGAGAGATTCGTTCACTCATTAATTTCTCAGCGGTAAATTGAATCGTAATGCGGAGCCACAATAACAACCAATTTAGGGCTTTCTGCAGAGAAGAGAGTACCGCACGGCACACAAGGACTCTGTGTCTTGAGAATTAGCCCAGTTATTACACATCGGATTGATATTTGAAATTAATCATTGCGGGAGGAACACAACCCGAGGGACGAGATGCAGCCCCCTCTCTTGCTTCCACAAGCAAAGCACACGTTTACACCTCTGGAGCCTGCAGCAGAAAGGAAATGAATGCCAGTCAAACACTGTAATAAAAAGGGCAGTGGCAACTGCATTTAAAGTCAGGGCACTCACACACATGCTTACACAGTAACACACACACACACACACACACACACACACAGACACGCACACACACACACACACACACACACACACACACACACACACACACACACACACACACACACACACACACACACACACACACACACACAGTGTCACAGATATTCTCATGTTGACACAGGGAGCAGGGCTGTCAGAGCCCAGCTGTGGCCCCAGTGTTTATGTCTCATCTATGGCCGTCTCATTGTGTAATACTGGCCACGTTCACGCATACACTATTTCCCCAGAGAAGCCTGTGACAACTTACTTTCCTCACTGTTCCCCTATCAGGCAGCTCCTGAAAGCATTTCATCCTTAAGTACATGCAGAGATCAAAGGGGATACGATGCAAGAAAAGGGAGTCTGGACATTAATATATTCATATTCATATTCTGACCTCAGGCTCCATTACATTAATCTATAATTAGGTGTGTCCTGGCCCCTGATCCTGTGGCTTTATATCATTTTTTTCTGACAAAACATTTTCCCTAAGAGGAAGACAAAGTTGCACTCAACTCCGATATTATTTTGTTCACCAGTTCTTAAATCATAAGCCCTCATGTTTATGTTTTGGGCACAGTGTGACCTTCATCAGTGTATGAAACTGTGCCCAAACGTGAATGTGGTGGATGCTTTTTCTTCCTTTTTGGGAAGCTGTTTTGTCCTGAAAAAATTCTTTCTGGTCGGGATGAGTGCCTAACCCTAATTGTTTTGTGACACACTTTCTCTCTGTCTGTCTTTCCGTCTATTGTGCATCCACTGTACATACAGTACATTCAAATTCCAGCCTGACTGCCTGACAAGAAGTTGGATCAAATGTTTAACTTGAATCAAAAAATAAGTATGGTATTTCATATGTGTGGAGGACTATCACTGTTAAAACAGCCGTAATAAAGAGCTATAACATTATTGGCCCAGATTTGGACCTATTTGAATTCATAAATGCAACAACCCCAGCCCTGAATATAGAAAAATGGATCAATGAGATTTTACGAGAGTGGGGGGGCATGTTGATGTGGAAATGCAATGGCCTTATGTCTAGTCACGGCATGTGGGCTGTTTCTCAATTTCCATGGATATTATATTTAAAGCTGGAATTTTCATAGTGAATTGATGAGCAGTTGAGCCCGTATTCACGAGCAGGTATCGATGAGCAATTGCAGTATATCGCTGTTAAATTGCTTTCATTTAACTTGCCAAATCTAAAATTCCAACCTCGTTGAAGAAAACCCTACAATGCTTAAATCATATTAAAATTGCCATCTGTATTTCATTCCATACCTTTTCACCAGTAGAGATGGCCTTTTAGCCTCCCTAAATCCCTTCCCCTGGAGAATCCGTGAGCACCGTGATCCCCAATCTTATCAAGGTACTTTCAATACACATTTAATTCGAGGAGAGGTTATCAATCACAGGCAAAGCTGAGGAGATCAAACCACGATTAGTCAGAGTTATAGTAACCCACTTATTCCCTGGCGATAGCGCCTCAGTCATATTGCCATTTCTGAAGCCTTCACAAACCAGGCTGATGAGGGTCTTGATTCAGATTGTGCAAAAGTGTGCTCATGAAAGCTAATGCATCCAGCCCTGGAACCCTGCGCCCATGCCCTGGAACCCTGCGCCCATGCCCTGGAACCCTGCGCCCATGCCCTGGAACCCTGCGCCCATGCCCTGGAACCCTGCACCCATGCCCTGGAACCCTGCGCCCATGCCCTGGACCCTGCATGCCCTGGAACCCTGCGCCCATGCCCTGGAACCCTGCACTCATGCCCTGGAACCCTGCGCCCATGCCCTGGAACCCTGCGCCCATGCCCTGGAACCCTGCGACCATGCCCTGGAACCCTGCACCCATGCCCTGGAACCCTGCGCTCATGGCCTGGAACCCTGCGCCCATGCCCTGGAACCCTGCGCCCATGCCCTGGAACCCTGCACCCATGCCCTGGAACCCTGCGCCCATGCCCTGGAACCCTGCGCCCATGCCCTGGAACCCTGTGCCCATGCCCTGGAACCCTGCACCCATGCCCTGGAACCCTGCGCCCATGCCCTGGAACCCTGTGCCCATGCCCTGGAACCCTGCGCCCATGCCCTGGAACCCTGCACCCATGCCCTGGAACCCTGCACCCATGCCCTGGAACCCTGTGCCCATGCCCTGGAACCGTTTCAGTAGATCCAGTCCACCATACTGAAATCTGGTATATAAACCATAGAAATGGGAAGAGGGATGTGCCCAATTTTTCAAGAACAAGTGAATCTAAAAATAAATACTGAAATGAATAAATGTTTAAAAAAACACTGCATGTGACAAAAAAAAGAGATTTATTTTAGTGTGCTGCAAGCAATGAGATTAAAAGATCTTGGATGAAATGTTGGATGAACAGCCAATGATTGCATTTGAGGTGCAAGTTTAGGACATTTGAGATATGTGATCAGAGAGTCTCGTAGTTTCAGTTAAAGACTGCTGTCTCGTCCCGACATCCTGAACATCACAGAGATTGTAAGATATTTATACACGCTCTTATAATATCACTGTAAAGTACAGGAATTTAGTGCCTAATCAAAATGTCACCTTTCACATTAATGGCCCAATAAAAAATAATCACAAGTTTACCAAAATCATTTCAATAAGATTAAACCTCATAAACCACATTTTTGCAGCAATTAAATAATACAGAGTTAATTGAATCCAAATTGCTTGATATCACTTTACGGAAATAATAGGATAATGTGGTGTGTTTTTCACAAGGTTAATTTCACTTCTCGAAACGATAGAGGGGTCATTAAGTTTCAGGCACAGTGGACCAGTCGCCACACACAGAGCCAGATGAAAGGCAGGGAAAGAGGGGATGAGTGAAGGAGAAAGAGCCTTCTCTGGTCCTCCTCCTCCCCTGTCTTTCCCCACCGCAGTGACAGTCCCAATAACAAAAGGCACATTTATAAAAAACCCTAAGGTCTATATGGTTCCTTGACTCACACAGCTCGTTAAATACAGTCAATTAACTTTAACGAACAGTCTTTTTTTTTACAAATTTCTGCAACAAACACACACATGCACACACAGAAATGTGCACACACACACACACACACACACATGCATACACAGAAATGTGCAGACACACACTCACACTCACACACATGTGCAGACACAGAAATGTGCACACAAACACACACATAAATGCTCACACACACACACACACACACTCTAGCCAATGTGTAGTCTCTCCTCCATCTGCCCTGTACTCCTCTGTCTGTATGCACTCTGCTGACTCAGACTCCCATAATCTCCCCCACCTCCGCGTCTCCCTCTCGTCCCCCAACCTCAGGTGTCAATGCTCCACAGATCACCCGTCCAGCAGGCTCCTGTCCCACAAAGGCCATAATTGGTTTACGATAGAAAGGGAGAGTTTTCCATGCATGAGCCAGACAGCCCATCAGCGTGATTAATGCCCCTCTAATCAATTGGTGTCTGAGAGAAAAGCCTCTTCAGTGCCGTCCTCCAAAGGAGAGGCGATGACCTCTTCCAGGTCGGGGCGGGGGGGCGGAGGGGGAGGACCAAGAGGACAGGGGCTGAGGGGCAGTCAGACCCCCTCTCCTGGGCACCAGCACAGAGAGCAGCACTCAGGTACTAAAGGCGTACAGTTCTCGACACGAGGAGCGATTTATGTGTGAGCGCAGTGTGATTTTATATATGGGCTTGAGGATAAAGAGAAAGCGAGAGGCTGGCGGCTTGGGGGCTTGGGTTGCTTATCAGGTGACTGTGTGTGTGTGTGTGTGTGTGATGGTTTCAAGTTCAAACGCTGAACAAAGGCTCCTTTGTGTTTCTCCAATTTAAATTTGAAGTACACTTCTAGAGACTGTGCTGTACGACTGCACTAAAAATGACAAAGAGCTAATGCTGGAGAGAGCGGCTCAGAAATATAAAGGACATGTCGCTCAGAGAGCGTCTGCATTCATTCCCAGTGAAAATGTTTTGAGGAAAGCGGCTCAAATGACACTACAATACGATGAATAATTCAGATAGCGTGAAGAGAAGAGATCATCGGTGACGGACAGCAGGGAAGCAGGCGCAGGTGAGGGTGTGGGTCGTCTCTTACTCGTCCAGCCATCTCTAACAAATGAGGCCCGATCCTCGAGAGGTCCAGATCGGATCAAAGAGTGCGCAGTCCTCAACACTTTTCCCGTAACCGGCTTTCTGAAATGGATGTCACTCAGGATTGCTGGTACATACATATATAAATAGGCAGCGGTTTGCTACATCCTCTGCACCAGGAATACATTAGCATTCAAATGGGATGTCGGCAGGGACAGAAATCCATACGAGGAGTTCTGCTAAGGAGCATGGCGGCAAGAGCAGAGGTGTACACCTTCAATCAATCCCACAATCGCCTGCTGCACTCGTGCGCAAACACACACGTGCGCACGCTTGCACACACAGGCACACATATATGCGCACACACACACACACACACACACACACACACACACACACACACACACACACACACACACACACACACACACACACACATAGATACACACGTGCTGAGGTCCGGCGAAGAGTGTTGGCAGCTCCCTGCATGAGACAGTAGAGTCTGTGTTTAATCTGTGGCAGATTGAGCCCAAAGACGGCTACTAACGATCCCTGTTTCCTGATATGAAGCACGGAACCACCAATGAATGACAGCTCTGCCTGTTTATTATAGTGACAGCTTACTATGGCTTATTGCGTTCTCATTCTCTCTCTCTCTCTCTCTCTCAAGGCTCTGTAGCTGATAAGCCTGTGATGTAGTTTCACTTGTTAACAGTGATGACCATCTGTCTCTGTCTCCTTCAAGCCACAAGTATGACACAACCGTGTTTGTATTTCTCTACGAGAGGCTGCAGTGTGGCAGGGTAGTGACGAAGCCATGAGTGCACACGTCATGTGACGAATGCTATGGTCAATGACCGGCAAGGGGGCGTTTGGGGGTGGGGGCACATTGAAATACTCTGACTAAGCCTTCCTCTCAGGTCATTGAATCCTCAGTAGTTTGGCACACACTCACCACTCTCCACGCACTGCGAGGAACACTTTAATTAGAGGGCAGGATTAATATTTCACTCATGCTGAGCACACAAAAAAACAAAATGCAATAGATCTACACAATGGCAGTGCGGTGACAAGCAGGGCCTTGCTGTGTGGTTTTAAAGTGGATGCCCCCCAGCCAATGAGCTGTGGATTATGTGCTGGGTGACCTGCTCCGCCAACCACCGCCTCTCCTTATGCTAATCATCATTGACATTTCTCCTCTTCTGCTCTTCTCTGCACTGCTGACTGGTGCACCTTATGTGCTATGAGTTAGCTTCAGTAGGATATAATGTGTACGGGTACATAAAGATCACCACCAAAGCCATGCAAGCCTGTTAAAACCAATATAATGCATTTCCTTGCAGTTTGAACTTCCTCACGAACACCAAGAGGGTTGTGGGGTCAAGCACAAAATTCTGTTGCAACGTTTTACAATGTTGCAGTAATGTTGGAGGTTGTGGTGACCAGCAAAGGTTTTAAATGCTTATTTTCCAAAGCACAACTCTCCAGCAATATTGTAAACTGGTCCAGATCACACTTTTTCCCCCATAGAAAACATTTCAAGGGCATGTGTGTGACCCGTTACAAATCATGAGAATGCAACATTCCACAATCTAAAAACACCCTGAGATGTCACCCATACCAAAATGTTACTGCATTGTCCCACAGTTGGGATCGGATCATGACCGCTATGGTGGTGGTTTAAATCCCAGGATGGAATCTGACCTCCTTTGCTTCAGTATCTGTTTGTGAGAAATGGTGTGTGTGTGAGTGTGTGTGTGTGTGTGTGTGTGTATGAGAGAACGATGGTAAGGGTGTGTGTGCGTGTAAATGTAGATGTGTGTGTGTGTGTGTGTGTGTGTGACAGTGATATCCAGAAAGGGTCAAAATCAGTTTTTTCATCAAATAGGATGATGTTTGGGTGAAACCAGATGAAGGTGGGAGGTTGAAAGCTTGAAAACTAAGCATTGTGGGTATGTTGATAAAGCTGGGTCAGGCTCCTCCTTTGTGTAAAAATAATTCTGGTGTTCCAATCCTATTGGCTGACATGGGAGAATTTGTGACATCAGAAAGCCAAGCTTACTTTAATATGCCAATGACAGCTTCCCAAAAACCACTGCCGGTAAGCATCCTCACTCCGTAAAGGAGGTGCATTCATGTTGTTTACTAGCCAAGAAACATAGCTAGCTACAAACATTCAAAAGCGACGGGCAGCAATGGGTGTTAGCTAACCTGGTAAAACCTCACTGTGTTGTGCCTGGATGTGAAGAAACAAATGTGTCCATACACATTTCACAAAAATGTGTATCAGCTTGCCACCCACTCAGCCTGCCTTACAGCGTTGCTCATAGTCAGATGATAAATAAGGCATATATCTCCAATCCCGAGCATTTTAATCAGGGAAAAGGTAAAGGATGAAGGCATTTATGAAATACAATGACTTCAGCACCACGGATCGGTTCCGAGCATTTTTTTTTTCGTAATCCTCCCCCGGGAAATAAATGATCCGGTCTCAGCTTCTTTTCGAAGGATGAAAATTTGGCACCATTCTTGAGGCCATTTTATCTAACTGAAATTTTACAATGACCCCTGGTCTAGGACCTTTAAATATGTGTGCATGCAATTGATGGTGAGTGTGACAGTTATAGTAAGTGTGTGTGCATGCACATGTGTATATAAATTTGGTGTGTGTGTGTGTGTGTTTGTGAGTTAGGGTAAGTGTCTGACTGTGAATATAGCATGTGACACAGGTATGAATCTGTGTCACTGTGTCTAGTTATACCTCTATCCATCCACCCATACCTCTTTTTATTTCTTTATCCATCCCTCGTGTTCCCTCTCCATCCATCTGTTTGTCATCTATCAGTTCATCCCCGTGGCTCTCCCCCAATATGTATACAGTATGTAAATATATATATATACTGTATATTATAGTTTCTTCAATTTGAAGGATGCACATAGCCTTAGCATGAGGGACATTTTCTTACCTTAGACAGAAACACATCCACTTGTGCTGAAGGAGTGTACGCCATGAGACTCTCAGAGCCACTTCAATAGTACCACTGTGAGTCAAAGAACATCTCGTTGTTCCAGTGCCAAGCATTCGTCACTGTGTGACAACAATATTCTTGCACTCTTCTGAGGATATACACCGGGAGTATTCAAATCCAGGCCTCGAGGTCCACAGTGTCTGCAGGCATTTGCTCCAACCAAGCACTACACCACCTGATTTTGAATAATTCGGTCACCTTCTTGGTCCAGGAAGCAATTCGTGAAATCAGGTGATGTAATGCGTGGTTGGAGCAAATACCTGCAGACACTGCGGACCTCAATGCCTGGAGTTGGATACGCCTGCTATACACCATTGTAAGAAATACATTGTTTGACCACAATACTCAAAGTCAACTGCAATGCAATTATTAAAAGTAGCAAATTGACTACACTCAATTGTAAGCAGGCAACAATAGCTAGGCCTAAAGAGTGGACCTTGAGATATCTCTTTAGCTTCCACAAAGACATTCAGTACACTTCTGGCCAAAGTTGAAAACTCAGTGTACAGAAAGACCCACAAATATTCTCAGACAGTGTGAAACCAAATCCCCCAAAACATAGCTTGTTTTATCACCCATAATTCTGTTCACTCAGGTGTGCCTAGGGCATACCTCCTTCCCTAGTTTTATTTCATTATTTGGGAGCTTTTTTATTGTTTGACAGATTTTTTTATTGGGCTGTAATGAAGTGTCCCACTGTGCACATAACTCGCAATAATAAACACACACACACACACACACACGTGCACACAGACACACACACGCGCGTGTGCAATGAAACAAATGGATGCTGTGTGTATACAGCTGTGTGTTTGCTCATTTGCTCAACTCCCTCACTTCCTCTGCAGAGACTGAAGGGAAAAATAAAAGAGAAGATTACTTCTCCAGAGAGACAGAGAGAGAGAGAGAGAGAGAGAGAGAGGGGGGGGGAGAGTCAAACCCCAATGAGCATTAGTGCCACCTGCCTCTTCCTCTTGCTGTCTGTCTTCACTCTGAGCATCTCTCTCTTTCCCTCACTTTATCTATCTCTACCTCTCTCTCAAAACACGCCAGGCCTCATATGAATGTCCCGTGAAACATACCAAGCACTGTGTGTTTTGTATGCATAATTCCAGTCCATCAGCTTGGCTCGACAAAGCCGATGACTACAACATGGATTCAAAACTAGAGAAAGTGTTTTACATCCTTAAGACCTGAATAATTAATCACGTCTTTAATTAGGAATGTGTCTCAGTCACTCTACCCTTCCCATAGAACGGGGTTTGACATTGTTTTGCATGTTAATGACTGCTCCTCTGAACCAAGCTCTGGGCTGTGTGAGAGGAGGCTGCGTTTTAAATGCGTCCCCAGGGGAGCTCAGCTTTGTTCACTGTGATAAATGCACAATTATGAAGATGGTTTCCTACACGGGCCGATCATTATGCGAGCGCGCAGCTGCCATACATCAGTGTTACTGGGAGCAGGAGATTGCCCAGGTGACTCGCTGCAGTCATCCATCATGCGTAATCACGACTTTGCGCAACTATTTGACTGAGTTCATCAACCGGTCTTGCGTTTTCCTGTGAGCACCCCCACCACCACACTCCTCCTCCCTCTCCACGACCAGATGGCAAACCACATACCCTCAAGTGCTCAGCAACAGCATTACAGATACACACACACACACACACACACACACACACATACACCATGCAAACATACATGTACACATATACAAGCACGCACGTGGCCTCACATGTAGACACACGCCGCACACTCGTACGCACACGTTCAAACACAGAGAAAAAGCACACACACTTGCAAGCGCACATGTATGCGCATGCACGCACACCCACACACTCACTCACTCACTCACTCACTCACCGGTTACTGAGCTATTGAGTTTAACATCAATCAACCAATCAATTCATATTTATTGGTGTATAACTCCATTTACAAACATGCTATAACACAACACTTCCCAGTGGAAATTTTCCAGAGGGAATAAAAAAACGGGAAAAAATGAGCCATTTGGGAAAAACTTGAAAATTACTCTCTGACCCCTTACAAAGGCGATCAAGCTGAACTTCCGATCAAGCGGTAGGATGCAGAAAAGAGTAGCTCAATAAACACAAACATATTGAAGAAAATTTTTAAGGGTGACAACATGGTGAGAGCAATGATCAATCACTAAAGTCAAAGGAATTCCCAAGCTGGATTGACCAGAAATGTGCTCCAGTCGTGGCTGCCAAGCTGAAGCAAGACGTCTTCATGTTGTTCTTCTAGCATTGCAGCAACCTTGTGGCCATGGACTGTGCACTGTTCTATTGTGCTGTTTTACCAGGCCACATTTGCCAAACATTAAACAAAAAACTTCCTGCAGTCGATATCGATGCGTAGGGTATTCCAAGATCAGATATGTTACTGACTCATGCTTAATAATTGAATTATCTGAAACTCCATTAATATACAAATTGACAAAGCTTAATTGCTATGGCCAAATAAATCCCTTTAGATGAGTTTGATCTGGAGATATAACTGCACTCTGACTTGCTATTAATAAGCAAACCCGAATAAATGAAGCCGGTTCTTGTCTTTATCATCTTCGGCAAAGCAATAAGTGCCTTTCAACCTTGATCGCCATGGAGAGTAACACATTAAAACTTTTTTCATATAAGGAATTTCATTTATAGGTGGAAATTATAACAGAGACCTGCAAATATAGTTAGAGAGGATAATGAAAGGTAAAAAGGATAGAAGGAGAGACAGTAACTCTCCCATTAGAGAAGGCAAGGCAAGGCAAGAATGCAGTGCTTTACACAGAGCATATAAAATACAGAGCAAAGAGAATAGGTAAGTAAATATAAATAAGTGAATATATAATATATAATAATACTAATAAAAAATAAGATATAAAAAGTAATAAGAATAGATTAAAAAAGAGTAAAAATACAAATAAATCATTAAAAGAGTAAAGTGCTAGTGTTTAGTCATAAATATTGCAGAACATGAAGGTTTTTTGCCTAGTTTTGAATATATTTAGAGTTTGGGAAGGATGTCCATTCTGGTTTAAATCATAAAATAAATGAATGCATCGTGCTCAACACAATTTACACAGCTTTGCAAGTTGTCAGTAATATCTTTATGTAAATCTGACCTTGTATGAGCCCTTAAAAAAGCCATACGCCCCAGTGTCTCACATTTCTATGAAAACTGAGAAATCATCTTCCTATGCACTCTGTGCTAACAGTGGGACGTCTCCGTTGGGAGACGGGATTAGGGGCATGAGTCTTCAAAGAGACCCTCTTCTCAGACCCCGCCATGTTCCGCCTCACCGGTAATGCCATGTTCATCTCCATTCATCCCGTCTTCCCGTTTCCTGTCAGCAGGTTGGCGAGTTAATATTTAATCTCCAATTCCACTCTGTGATCTGCAGTGATGATCGTGACATGTATATCTTCATGGACAGAAGGATAAAGAGAAACAGAGAGAGGGGAAAGAAGGGGGGATGAGAGGTGGACAGGAAAGAGGGAGGAGACAGAAGGCTGGGCTGTATCTCCGGCTCCTAGAAGGGTGGATTTTTAATGCAGGGATTTTGCCTCAGGCGAGGCCTAGGGAGATTCATACAGAGGCTGGTGAACTGAATGCTAAATGCTTTCATCAAATGCATTGTTTAATTCCGCCTGCAACACCTTCAACACACGCACACACATGCACACACACACACACACACACACACACACGCACACACGCACGCACACACGCACGCACACACACTCACAATGCACTCTCTCTCATGTACACACACAGACGCACATGCAAATACACATGCACACACTTGTACATGAAATCATACATGCACACACACACTCGTGCACACGCACACACACACGCACATTTAAATACACACGCACACGCACGCACATGAAAGCATACATGAACACACACGCACACACACACACACACCTCCATAGCTAATAAGGATTGCCTAACACATTTTCCCCGCCCCGCATTTCATACCTGGCTGTATTATTTATAATTATTGAGAAAATCAGGCTTCCTCGCATCCATCTGCCCTCCTTCACATCCTCACAGCAAGCCAGATATCACACTTGGCTGCAGGGCTATTGGCATCCTGGTAGCCGGCTCACGTATCATCATGAGGCTGTGGCAGCGCACTTATGCATTGTGCGGTTCTACGTCCACACCATGGGGGAAGACAGTGGTAAAAATGCCTAGAGCCAGAATTTCATGGTTCCTCCATCGTCCAAATGTGCCCAGCTATCTCAGACAAGAGCCCATGAGACTCTCGATCTCAGGTTTGAGCCCCAGATCAGGTGGTAATTGTTTTGTAAGAATGCAGGATAAAAGGTGTGGTCGCCAGTGCGGGAAACTCTGACATCATCAGCCGTGGCGATGTGTGTGGATGTACATTCAGGGTGCCATGCTGCTTTCACTGCTTTCATTCGGTAGGAAATAGTAATCACTCTGGTAATTCTGCATTTGCGTAACTAACATGCACGCATGTGTGACAAGCTCATTAATCAGTTCCTGAATGAATACATTAATGAATCAATCAATCATGTGCCTCTTTGTTATATGTAAGACAGGGGAATAAAGCAAACGATATTTTAGGGATCTTATGTATGGCTATGGGGTTTTCGTGTGCATTTTAGTGATTTCATTCTGATAGAAATTAATGAAAAAATTATGAATAAATCAATGAATGAAACACGTGTAAAAGTCAGCATAAAAAGTTGTTTCAAAGTTTCACGTCAGAGATTTTGAAGGGGAAAATGGAGACCGAACAAAAGAAACAAAGTTTTCTGAAGTTGCAACACATTTCCCACAAACTGACAAGTAATTAATATCAATTGCAGATAGCAACTGAGCTCTGACTCCGTAGCCAGCACAATCCCTTGCTTCACATGCACAAAGACACGCACGCACACACATATACACACACATACACACACACAGTTTGCCACTTCATTTATGTCTCCAATTATGTCTACCTACTGAAAGCACATCCACAGAAAGACTAATGTTAAAGGAGCAAGCATTCAAATGTCAAATGAACTAATCATTTTAGGCCCTCGGGTTACTTGACAAGAAACTATTGTCACCATTTATCTCTACCAGGTTATTCCCTGCAGCCAAATAGCAGCTGTTTTGCAAAAAAAATTACTTTTTGCATAAATTCAGTAACGTGGTTTAATAAAATTAAGAATTATGTCAATACACTTTTGACATAATTCAAAGAGTGACAGAACGATATCAGCCAGCAGGATGACAATGTGCAGTGGGAATGACCCACAGTCATTCTCCCAAGACATTATAATGTTCAGCCCAATATAAATGATATATCAGGTCTCATACGTATTCACACTGATAATAACACTACAGTGTAACCAGTCACAAATTTGTCCCGATTTCACAGATTTTTAAGTACAATGTACGTATCTCATCACTGTCCTGTGTAAATACACCCCCAAATTCAGGATTCTGATGTGAAAGTGTCATCCTGTGTTTCCTGACATACTGGCACCTGCCTCTTCAAAAATATTAAATGCAATTCATTTGAATGTTGCATCAATAAAGGAGCCTTGCATCCAGGCATCCAATGAAAATGCTCAATCATGCAAAGGGAAGGAAGAGCGCCCCTAGCTTCAGATCGGGGCAGTTGCACACTATGTGCACAGGGTGAATTCAAAGGGTTACAGGTGTGTACAGTTGCACTGAAAAGAGATTGGCAATACTATGCATTTGAAAGCAGTTGTTTGATGACACCTCCAACTCTGGTGCCATTGCAGTACATAATATGGTTCAATATGTATTAAATCTAACACTGAATATAACACACAGTAATATAATGGCAAAATATTTTGAGACTTTGTTGCAGGGTGAACCGGTCCTGACTGAACAGGCTCTCTTCAGTGTGAGAATGGACAGGGTGACTAGTATTATGAAGTGACAGGTAGCAGGAAATGACACACTAATGTATACCTCTAAGAGCATCTACCTTTACCTAGAACCCACTGACCATCTTAGCAGGCCATACAGAGTGATGCACAGATTGAGTAGTACTTGCTTTTTTGAGAGGCCTGCCAAATATTATGGAACAAACAAAATGTTTTTCCAGCAGAAACACCTTTGAGGAGTTTAATCTGCAGAAATGCACTCACTGTGGTAATGAGATAGCTCAAAATGAATCTGCCTTTTCTTAGAAAATGTATTTAAACTGATTGTATCCTCCCACAATTAATGCATCGCCTAGACTAAAGTGATGTGAATCGTTGGAGGGGAGCATTGGCAGTATTTTTCCAAACGCATATTTGATTAAAATCTGTGGAATAACATAATAACCAGAGTTAAAAAAAACTTGAATAAGACTAAATGTAATGATGCAAGACTGCTACAATCCAGGATAGGAGAGTAAATAAGGAATTGATGATGGGCGTCGCTCCTAATTTCCGAGGAATTGCAGAGCACCTCATCAGCTAGGAAAAATATGCAGGCTCAAAGTTTAAATGGAGTAATATCTGAAAACTATCGAATGAAACATATCGTATGAAGTGGGGCAGAAAAGGCTGTTAGTAAAAGTGATTGTTGATTGTGGTAATGTCCAACAGCTGCGGTATGATTTGGAGGGAACCGTAATGCAGCATGCATTCAGACCATGTTATCTTCCCTGTCATTAGCCACTTCTTCAAAATATTATTTTTCGGGGGCCCCTTCAGGGCCTCCCCAGACTCCAGTTTGGGGACCCCTGCCTGAGCCAGTACTGCCAGAGATAAGTAAGCCAAGACTTTACAGGTTCACAGGAAATCAGCAACTCTTAAGATTTCTCCATCAACGACTTCTGATGGACTCCATCACGTTGACCTCATTCCAGCACTCTCCAGTAGTGCTGTGGCAAGATAAAAACACAATCATAAGACCTTTTTTCATATTTCTTTGACAGTGTTTTTCAGTTTGCATTTATATTTAGTTATTCAGCAGACGCTCTTATCTAGAGCAACTTACAAAAGTGTGTACAAAAAAAGTGTATTTTTGTTTAGTTTTTGTGTTCTTCATTTAAAAGAATTTTGTTATTACAGAAACATTGTCATTGTAATAGCCACCATGGCAGCAATAGCCTTTATGGTGGTGTATCCCGTGAAACCACCTGTCCGTGGTCTGGAATTGAATCGTGCCAGTGCTGAATAAGGCCAGCAGCCCCACAGGGTGTCACAAAATGACTGGCCATAGCATCGCCCAGGGAGGGAAGGTTTACTTTTTTGAATGCTTCCACTTTACTATGGAAGTGTTCAGATACATTTGAACTACAACTCTCCGCTGCTCTAACTTTAACAAATGGCTGAGCGCAAACTGCTTTCCTCTTGTGACTGTGAGTGATCACGTTGTCAGGTCGAAAAGCAAGGAGCCAAGGCATCCTGGATCTCGCCCTCACCAGATGGCCATTTTGAAATAGAAAACAAATTTGACAGACTTGATTTAACACTACACAGACCAGTGTTTCCTGAACTGGTTTGGTTGGCATCTTTGATACCACTGTTGCTTTTGTGTTTAAATTGCCCACACTGAATCATTTCAATCCTCCTTGGCAATGAACGGAAACAAGAATTTCTAAATCCCTCCGTTGCACATGAGCGAGACGCACATGTTGTTTGTCAGAACATTTCCTCTCCAGTCTGTGTTAAATTCAGGATCAGCTAAGGAGAGAAGCATCAGATTCTGCAAGTTAGTTTCACCAAAAATACCACACCAACTCTACCATCCAAAACAGCTGCCGTTCACAACCTGCCACCCATATTTGCATAACTGCGCAGCCCAATTTACAGACTAATGAAATATATCCGGTCAATGGAGATTTTTTTAATTAATTAAAAAAATTAAAAAACAATATGATGACACTGCACCAGACATCATCGGGGTCATTTTTCTCTGTTTGGGTTTGCATTGACAGGGGAAAAAATGGGCTTTATTATGGGGTGGGATTTTTAATATTGGAAAAAGTGGCTGGATGGCAGACAGAAGGCATATGAGAGGGGACACGTTGCACCTTTATGGATCTTTCCTTCCGTCGACCCCATCATTAAATCACATGACAAAGCTGATCATTCAGTCCCCCTTAATCCCTCCACTCCACGAGGTACTGATGACCATATCCATGGAAACCATGTCTGCATCTGTTCTCAGTGCTATCGTTCAGAGGGATATATGTTTATCCATCGCCTCTCAAGATCTGTTCATTTACATGGGTCTTGGCACCAAAAGGAGCGCTTAGGCATCAATCGCCTGTGTTAAAAATGAACACACAAGCTCTTGTGCACAGATAAACATGTAACATGCATGACGTGTAACTGTTCGTGTGATGTCATTTGTTGTTGCTTTGTCTTTTTAAGGTATTGGTTGTCTTGCCGTCATTCTGTTGCAGTCTTCTCCTGCGGTCTCCTTTTATGGTCTTCCTCTTGCTGTTTTCTTCTTGCTGCCTTGCTCCTGTGATGCATTTTATTGGTATACCTGCCTAGTGACTGCAAATGGCAAATGGCCCCTAACAGACATAAAGTAAACACTTCCTCTCTGTCAGACACATCATATGCACAGACGCACCCACAAGGTCATAGTAGAGGTTTAAAGTATGCACTTCACATCCCTACCATTTATGTTACTAAAGTTATTTACCGGCCTTATTGAATCAGCACTAGTCTCTGACCCCTGACTCAGCAGAACCGAGGAACATCCTGACACTCGCTCTCCACCTCTGTGCGCTGTTGATAACCTTCCCCCATACCTAGACACACTGCGTATAAAATTAATGCACGGCCCTTCTGAGCAACGTTCATCGACTTTTTCCTCTTCATCTCAACTCTTTGCAGTGTCAGCGGAGTAAGCGACCAGTTATGTCTAATTGCAATTCCGAGCAGAAACTTAATTCAATGTAAAATTCATTCTCCCTGAAATTAAGTCAACAGGGAAATAAGAGAGAAAAGCAGAAAAAAATCGATAGATAATATATGTAGTCGGAAAACAAAAAGCGTGAGCTCAACATGTCTCTGTAGTTAAATTAGTGCCAACTTGTTGGGCCAGCCGTGGAGTATCCCATAATTCCCTTAGCTTTTCCCCTCCCTTCCTGCACTTCCTCCAACTCTCCTAGCTCAGGGATCTGGATCCAGATGGTGGGCTTATTAGTTAGAGCCACTCCAGCCAGGAAAATATCTGTCAGAGAGACCATAATTGGAAACATTGATCACTGTTTCCTCTCTCTCTCTCTCTCTCTCTCTCTCTCTGGATCCCAGGAATAAGGAGCAGGAATTTCTACTTAATTGTAAGTGAAGGATTCAAACTGACTGCACACCTTCAAATGTCCTGTGGAAAGGCCTGATGCTCCCTGATTATACCACACAATGCAACTCATATGACTGAGCTAGAACACCTTGCCAGGGTTTGAAGCCAACGTGGCAAAAATAAAAAGGTATTTTACAAACCAATTAAACGGCTTAAGTTTTAACAGCAGGGATATTACTCAGCTAATTATTATTTATTTTATTTTTTTGGGAGGGGGTGTTGGGGGTTCTTGATATGGCGTGCTGCCAGCACCCTCACAAGCTGGGCTGTCTCTTGGCACCATCTAACCATCTCCACCAGGGTTACTCAAATCACGGTCCTCGTGGGCCAAGCACTTCTGTTTTTACCACCCTCCTTTTACCTGGAAGTCAGGTGTGAAGACACTCTGGCCAATAATTTGCACTAATTGTTGAATTACCCACCCGAGAGAAAAGAAAACCAGAGCCGAATTTGGATTCATGGGCCAGATTTGAGTAACCTTGATCCACCCTCCACCACGCCCGTAATGAATCCACTCAGATTAATTGTCTTTTCTGACAGAGAACATCAAAATAACAATGCACACAAAGCAAAGGCATTTGTATCGCATCACATCATTTACCCATTTGATTTGTAACTTGTTACCGGTAATTCCATGTGGGTCTGCCGCTTCGCCGTTTTGTTCAAGTTTTATGTAGCAAACGGTGGCGACCGTTTTAAATACTATGTAGTGGCGTATTATTAAAATGGGTATCATACCTGCTTTTTAGTCTGCGCAGCCGAGCTTAGAATAGAGCCACTCCCTGTAGGGAGCAAGGAGCGTATGTTGCCTATGTTGTGCACTACAGTGTCAGAAAGGGGGGAAATGATAATGTTACAACTTATATTTTATTGAATTACGTTGTCATGTATTTAGATATTTTCTGGTTACTATCACCTAACATAATTAGTTGTTGTATTGTTAGGAAACATATAAGGCAGAATCTTATGAAGGATGTGAAATGCAAAACACAAAGGTGCCATAACAAACATGAAACCTCTGAAAGAGTTCAAAAATAATCATCAAATCAAATTCCAAATTGAGTTTGACACGGAGATATTTTGTTTAAGACACACACACACACACAAAGATACACACAGCCAATGCTTGTTTGGATGCCCAGAAACCAAAAAAAACACACAAAAAGAAACCACCAAAAATGTTCAAAGATAAGCTTCTGAAATATCACAATGGAAACCGCCACCGGGTGGCGGTGACTCTCCTGTTGCCCTCTTCCGTTGAGTGGTGCATTTACTCACAGCTGACACACCCACAAGAACTATTAGCTGCAGGAAAGCTGAAGCTCTAAAAACATAAAATAAAACCCAGCAGAGACAGAAAAGTAGGATCTGAATTTCAAAACTAAAGAATGAGGCAGGAAAACAGAGACTACTATGCTTACTATATATATATATATATATATATATATATATATATATATATATATATATATATATATATACTCTCTCACAAAGCTTACCAGTTCAAATGCTAGGGAAGAGTAGACGTTTGGTTTGTGTAAAATGTAGAGAAGTCGTTAGGGCAATTGTGAAGAAGATCAGTGCTTGTCAAATTAATTGGCACTCCAGTGTGTCGGATTTGTGACATTTGTCAAGTTTCAATCCCTGAGATTTTGGTGGTGAGGGGGAGGGGGTTTGTTGTATGCTTATAGACTTGTGCACAAACATGATCAGACATTACGGAAGAAAAACAAACCTCCTTTCCACGAGTTAGGGTCCAACCGTGTGAAAATCCTCATTTCTGTCAATGGTTGACATGTGTTTTGTTCCTCAGTTTTTGGATTTTTGAACGCTGTGAAATTATAATTATGCCATTGTACATCACCAAAATGATCGTGCAGAGGCCGCTCAGTGAAGGTTCTGTCATTAACTTGTTTTTCAATTTGACAAGCTGTTCAGGCGCTGCTTCCAACTCCAAGGCATCGAGACAATTATTAGCGTCCACAGACAGCTGGAGAGTGTGTGTTCAGTGACTAAGAGGGGATGATGACAATATATCTGCTATTTACTGTAAGTCACTTACAGCCACCTTTGGATCTTCTCTGAAGCATCATTCCTAGCCTTGTGCTAAGCTCCAGGGCCTTCTGGGTGTTTAGCACATTCAACAGCTTGGATTTAGCAAAGTAAGTAAAATAAAGACATAAAGGAAGACATTTCAGTGCTAGAGCTGACTTTTTCCTTTGAATAAACTACAGAAAATAGTTATGGATTCGACAAAACTTTACACAATGAGACCATGTGTGAATTAACTTTGACATTCTCTGAAGTCCGCCAGGCTTGAATGCACTGATGCGCATATTCAGAAAAAAAGCAATTGAGTCATGCTGTGTCAGAAAGGAATGAACTTATTCTCACACCCTGAGATATTGTTGAATGAAGCCGAGGATAAGAAACTGCAAAAAGCTGGCCACGTAATGATGTGGTGAAAGGGTTTCAGAAAGAAAAAAATGATTTTGGAAGGTGCTTCTAATTCTGTAAATGCATCGTATGGCCCTAAATTAATTTTTCAGGGGCTTCGAGAGAGCTCATAAGTGTTTGGAATTCATGAGTCAAAAATATGGGCCTTTCATGTACATTGGTCTCAAAGAGAAGATACACTGTATTGTCCCAAATGGGAGATTTGTCTTGGATAACGAATGCTGCTGCATTATAAAGGCTAAAATAAAAACACACACACATTAGCACTTGTGTTTTTTTGGGGGATTTTGTCTCGCTTGGCCACAGATGCAGCTATCCAATAACATTTTGTCTTACGTTCACAGGGATGTACATCCAAAGATGTCCCATGGCAGTCTGTCTCACACCAAATGGAAACTGAATCAATTTCCCTAAAGACGTTTTACTCTGCAGCCTGCTAAGATGGTCTACAGCAAACGTAGCATGGACGTTGTCAGATTGAATAATAGCCATGCATTCATCAGCGTGCTCAGTACAGTCATTTGTGGGGGGCTTGGTTATTGAACACTAAGCTCATTTTGTGTTTCTCTTCACTCTACAGTGACAACATTTTTGCATTTGTCATATTTGTCACAAACCCAAGCTGTTAATGGTGATACATAATGCTGTTATGTGCTGATATACTGGTCCTGAAACTGTACACAATAGGCGACTAATTAAACATTAATAGATAGTCAGTGATCTTCCTTGAGACTGGTCTTTGGCTCCTGTTTCTAAGCTCTTTGCTTGGCACTTGGTCTTACAGAGAGGAACCGTTAGAGAATAGAGATTGCATATTTGTACAATCAGATTAATTGGTGAATTGTGGTGAAAAAAAACCCCAAGAAGGTCAAAGGTGTCACCTGCTGTCTGCTGCCGACAGCCTCTCCCATCCCAAAGGATGTTCTCAGGGTATCCCACTAAGCTGATTCATTCTACAGAATAACTTGAGCATAAGACTGTTGCATTAGAAACATTGGGAGAAACGTGTTTCCTTTTATGGATAAAATCTGAGGACAGCGAAATCCTATAGAGCAGGGATCCTCAAAGCTGGCCCTGGAGGTCTGCTGGTTTTTGTTGTTCATCAACTAAAGTGGTTTATTACGCAGTTAACTCACCTCACCTGGGTTTCCTGGGTCTACGTCCGTTTATGATCACAAGGTGAAGAACCAGCAGACCCTGTGGCCCTCCATGACCAAGGTTGCGGAGCCCTACTTGTAAGACTGAAAAGCAACATGAATGCTGGAGATACAGGAGACAAGGAGGAAGAATACAACCGTAATGGTTCTGACTTATGTTTTACCACAGATTCTTTACAATCACCAGATACTCAGCTCTTGCATTCTTTCCATCCTCTCTGCTTCTTAACTACAAGAGGTTCCAGTTGGTAACAGGAGTTACCAGTGCTATATCACAGTTTAGAACGTCCATTGCCACAGTATTGTCCTCAGCCACGCCCCTTAGTGAACCATCAAATTAGAATGTTTCAGCTTAAATGATGTCGAGACAGAACTTTCAGTGTTAAGAATACTGAGCTGAGTATCTGGTGAGTCTGAAGAATCTTTGGTTTTACTCCCGAAGCTGAGAGAGAGAGAGAGAGAGAGAGAGAGAGAGAGAGAGAGAGAGAGAGAGAGAGAGAGAGAGAGAGAGAGAGAGAGAGAGAGAGAGAGAGAGAGAGAGAGAGAGAGAGAGAGAGAGAGAGAGAGAGAGAGAGAGAGAGAGAGAGAGAGAGAGCGCGAGGGCTCCCAGCAGGTGATTCGGTTTGGCATCGACAGTGACAGAACACAGGCGTCTGTCCAATCCATCTCTAGCACTGTTTTTTCCCTGTGAGGAAATGAATGCTGTCACACGCGTTGTGTTCACCCCCCGGGGGCAGAGTGAGTGAGAGCTATTTCTCTGAGGGCCTGGTTTCAGGAAAGAGAACAATGTATTTTTCCATGCTGTTCCAGTCCACGTGTGTCAAACAGGGCCGAGTTTCTGAAACTGACCAGTCTTACTACAACCCCCTTTCCCGCATTTAACTTGTGTTGTTGAGCCATGTTATTAACTTCCGCGTTTGTCCTAGTGTTGTTGATTATTTTGTTTGTTAACTCTGCAGTAAGAGAGAATAGCTCAGGAGTGAGCATTTAACCACAGTGCCAGAATCCCCCCTAATACACCCACAGAAACACACACGTTGCACTCAAATTTCATTCATATTTAATTTCAGGTAGGGTTATATGAATCATTTTGCTGAGTTGCTGTTTCAGGTACACTCCACTCATTCAACTCTGATTGGCCCAGACACCCTGTGAGATTTGTATTGGCCAATTAGTGACGTTCGGGTGTTCCCCATTATTAAGCAAGTTGATGATGTAACAGACCCAAGTGTTCATTCCTCTGGTTTCAATTCAGGTTCTCAACCTCCAGAAACTGAGCTCTGAAAGAAAGCCAACTGAGTAAATGAAGCATGCAAAGTGCAGATTAATCTCTGTTTTGCCACTGAAGCCCTCGTATCATCACAGACAGACACAAAATGGGCTTAGAAACCACATCCAATGCTGAAAAGCTGATTACCTGTAAGACAAGACTGAGCAAGACTCCAGTCACATAGCTCTGTATGCTAGCTCAGCAGCTCCAGAGAGCATCGGTTGGGCCATGAACGACTCAAAAGTCAACACAAACAAAAGGGCTTCTGGGTGGCCCATGCTGTTAAGGCTCTGTTCCAATGTGTGGATGAGCCCCACAGTGGGGTATTGAATCCAGGCCGTGCCAGTGTCAAATGTGGCCAGCAGCCCCACAGGGAAATGCATTGTTGGCAGTAGGCGGTAGAGAACAATAAATCCCTCCCTCCCCAGGTTGGCCAGGTTGTCTGTGTCCCGTCGTGCACCAGCGACCCCTGCTGGTCAACCGGGCTCCCACAGTCTGATAGTATAAAGTTGCGGATGGCGTGCCTTCCTCAGACTGTGCAAGCTTGACTTGGAGACCGCAGTGTGAAATGAAGCGGCGGTTGACATCACATGTTTTCGGAGAAGAGCACGTGCTTGTTTTACGCTCTCCCTAATTGACGTGCGGGGGAGGGGAGGGTTGGTAAAGAGAGAGGGGTAGAACATGATTGGTTATTCCAAATGGGGAGAAAGAGGGTAAAACATATTTAAAAGAAAGTCAGCACTAGCATATGTCTGTCTCAGAAACGGCTGGAAGATGATGAGACAACTCCCATGCTGGGCAACGAACATTTCAAACAACAGTTTCCCTACAAATACGAGCCAGCAATATCCAAATGTACCTCTGTGCATGCATATACTAACATCAAGCCATACAGACAGATACATTCTAACAAGAATAACATTTTGAAATGTTGTTCTTGTTAAACGCGTCTGCTAAATTATTAAATCACTTCAGTATGAGCTCAACACAACAAATGAAGGAACAAAGAAAACAGCTCTTTACAGCGCATTGACGTTTCACCGTTACTCCGTGGTGGAGTTCTCCACTAAGTCTAATGCTTTGCATAGAACTCACCCGCTCCACTGCACTCTGCTATTTCGCTGTACTGTTTATTGACATGGCTGATGGAGTGTGCTTGTCCACAGTCACCTGTGTCTGGTTTGTCTTCTTTTAAATGCAAGTTCAAAACTAATCTTTTTACCCAATCTTATTTTAACACCCACGCCTTCTCTTATGTGTTGCATGTCCTGGTCTTATCCTTGCTTTGTTTATACTGTATTGCTATTTCTATATAAAACCTCTGCTCTCTTTGTACTGTAGAATACAATTTTTAACCATATTTTACTGCTTGTTGGTTTTAACGGGTTGGTTGACTCATCTTAAGTGTCCTGCGGTTTTAGAAAGGCACTACAGAAATAAAATGCATTACTATTAAAATCATTACTCTATGGTATTGACTCTGAGCCTGCCTGAAGACGTCGGGACAGGAAGAGCGGTGCCGTCCGAAAGGAAGAGAGTAAGCCCCAGCTGTGCTCCTAGGGAGGGGCTTTACTATCAGCACAGTGGCATATCGACAGAAACACAGCAGGAACCACTATCACCTCCCGAAGAGACAGCCAATTGCTTCTGTCAGAGAGACTGGCAAGGAGAGAGCGGGGAGGGACTGAAGTTTATTATTTTGCTTCTGTTATATACAAGATGAAGATTTCAAATGTTCACATTCTCCTTTATCAGTGCCACTGTAAAGTTTATTTAAGTAGATCTTTCATCTATATTATTGGATATCGTCTCATTGGTTTTAGCACCCTTTTTAACAACTATTCTGGACCATTAGGAAACAAAGGCTTGATGATGTTAAAAATGGCAGTTACCCAGGCATACAATAGTATGTTTATAGATATAAAATTGTATATTTCCTGAGATATTGTATATTTCCTGAGATAATGTTTGCATGAGTAGATGGATGCATGCATGTGCCTATGGTGATGGTAGTGCCAAGTCGCCAACACCCCCCATAGTGTTGGCTATGTGAAGTGGGAGACATGCAGGCGGCTGTGAGTTACATTGTCTCCAGGGGAACGCCATGCATGACCCAGGTGGTCTGCCAGAATCGTTCCACCTGCCCCCCCCCTCTCTTGGTGGCTTCTGTGTGCAGCCCTAAGGAGCACTGTGCTTTTGTGCCGAATGCACACTCGCTCAAACATACTCAATTTCCCCCTCAATTTCCCTCTTGAGGAAGCAGAAGGATGCATCCCTCGTGAACGGCCAAACAAAACACCCTGTCAGGCGAGCCATATGTTTTCAAACCCCTCTTCTCCTTTTTTTTCTTTATTTTTTAGTTTTTTTTCCCCCTCTGTAATTACTGTTTTCCTCTTGAAGAACAAGGGGACAGATATGGGCCTTCCCTTCAGCAGGAAGATAAAGGAAGGATGCGTCATTAGTCTTCCGATCGGATCGCGAGGGGAGAAGAACAGAAATCAATCCTGCAACTCTGCAGGGAGGCATCGTGTCTTTTCGGCGAGATCAAAGTATCGGTGCGTGTGGCTTTGAATATGAGCAATGGCCAATCCATGGATTAGAGAAGAAACAGTGACGGCTACACCCTGCAGGACACACAAACTCTGCAGCACTGGAGAACTTCATCGTGAGCAATGGGGAGACGGACGGTGCTCTGACTAGCCTGCCATTATTGCCATGGCTCGCTGTGATCCTACAATAAGTTTGTGATGCTGGTGGGTAGGGGGGGTGGGGGGGGGGGGGTGGGAGCAGAGAGCATTGCCGCTCCTCATTCACCACCGTCAGAGCTTCACATCGTCTCCCAAATCCTGGGAGAACTTCAGGGCCACAGACAGCAGCACAGACAGCACAGACGGCAGCCCCGCCTACAGGCACACAAAGCTGAGCTTTACCTACAGGCGTGCACAGCTGAGGTTCTTTTGTAAGGAACCTGGCTGTCGCTTGTTGCCTTAATCTTTCATCAGGCATGTTTATAAAGGCACAGTATGCTGGGCCCTTTTGCCAATTTAGAGTCCTCCATGCGTGCGTGTTCTTATTCCATCACCGCCTAGCACAGTGTAGGCAAGAAGCATACACACAGACACACCTGCAACACCTGTGCACAGGTACCACAGACCCAGGAGCACGAGCAAAGGCCAGTCTTCCGTTAAGCAATGTCCAATGCTACTGCGGGGGCCATCTCCCCGCCCACATCCGCAAGGTGAATTTTATATCGATAGTAAAATGCGGAATGACTCAAAATCATAGACCGTCAACCCATTATTCATGAGGATATATTCTTCTCCTCCATTCAATATTTGAGATAAGCAATTCTTCTTGGCTTTGAAGCTCAGCCAGCGATTGGAATACAGAATGCAGCGAAGTGGCTGCATTCATATCAGCTCCTCACGCATCAAGTTTGCTCTTGGGGAAAAAGTTTTTGTCCTTGCCTTTGCTTTTTGAGTTTCCAGATAGCCTCGATTCTTTAAGCAGAGGCTGAACACGCGCTCCATAATTTGACAACAGCCTTGACCCAGAGCTTACGCTGCACGCATACAGTAAGTTGCATTATCAAAAGTTCGCATATAAAGCTATACCAGGTCCATTTTGGTATACAGTTTTGCTATTGGGTTGTGTTTAGAGCTGTGGTAACCTTTCAAATCACCATTGTGCCCCCACTGTTTATATTTTGCTGACTCTAAGGCTGTGACATTGACTAGCTGCCCATTTCTATGTATAGATAATGCTGTACAAATAGCAGTGCCCATTACTTTGCTAAGTGGTGACATTTGTAAATAGACTGACAAGTAACCCACTTCAAGGGACACATCCGAAACAATTGACAGCAGAAACCAACGTGCCACCCCCCCTGTAATTTTGTTCTGACAGAACAGAACACCATTGTGGTCAGATAATTAAAGATGTTCTATATTCTCTCATTCCAAGGGGCTCTCAGTTAATAGATAAAGTCATTTATATGTCCAGCTGGCTTTGGTCTAGAATGTGTCAGCCAAATATGGATATTACAAACAAAACTCATACTCATTGCTCTGCCTCTTCGTGCATGAGTGATACATGGATTTAAATAGGAGGGAACGTGTGCCCTTTTAGACTTGCCGGGGGGTCTGAGGGCTGCGCTTTATAAAAACACAGTCTAACCAAACCACCATACCAAAACCTGGCACCGCAAGTGAAAACGTTGTGGAGCCATGTGGTTTGTACAGAAGCGATTCTGCATTCCCCGAAAGAACTGCGTTCCTTGGTTAATCTGTCAATAATGCAATCTTCGAAGATGTGCAATTACCCAGAATGCTTGTTCTCATGAGTAACTCAAGGGGCAGGCCCTTCTGAATGTAATGACTTTGGAGTTTCTGTTATCTCACTTATCTATAATGTGATTGATTCATTGATCGATTTGTTTGGTTACTACCAACTAATGCTCTAAACAAAGGCAAAGGCAAAAATGATGCCTTTCAAAGGAAGTTATAAACAAAAAATATATTTTTTTAAAACATCCCATTATAACATCTGCTCACAAATGAACAGGAGACTGCCGCTGAAACGTTACTAATGCTTTCATTATGGGGGGGAACATTGTTTTATAGCGAGCGGCACAGATGTAGCTCATTCTCATATCCTTTATTATTTCTAGATTGATAGTTCTCTCCGGTCCAATTCATTTATTATGATGATAAAAGACAGTGATCTAGCCATCTTGGCTTGGCATAGCGCAGAGTCTTGGCATTATTCATGGAACTCACTGTGGGAGAAGCTGGGGAAATGCCAGGCAGGTTGATAAAATGTGGTGTCGAAACACATTTCCAAATGTGAAACTGCAATAAATCTTAATATCGCACAAGCTTGGACTCCTTCATGAGCCACTTTAGTTTAGTTTGTTAGTTAGTTAGTTTGTTAGTTAGTTATGGCCCTGTAGCTATGGCAATGGCATGGAGTTGGGGACAGTTTGGGGACTGGAGTTCAGGTTTCGCAGGTGGTGCAGTTGCATTGCATAAATGAATAATTGGCCCACACCATCCGGCAGCTGTTTTGAAGAGCCATGCTGGATGAGTTGAGAAATTTCGAAAAGCACAACAGTGATGGTCATGGCCTTAGCTGGCTATATCCGTCCCCAACCCTGGTCCTGTAAATCCACAGGGTCAGCTGGTTTTCATTGTTACTAAGCCCTTAATTTATTAATGAAAGCAGTTTATTACACAATTAACTCACATCACCTGGTTTCTTGGGTCTAAACTGCTTAGTGACTTTATGGTGGAAACAAAAACAAGCAGAGCATGTGGCCCTCTAGGACCAGGAATGGGCCCATTGCCTGATGGGAGTTATTATGCAATGGCAGAGATAAAGACAGATGATCTCAATTGGTCGGCGCAAACCTTATCTGAGGCAAAGATAACATTTTGAGGAGGGAGGGCTCTGTTTTGGGGCCTGACCTTTACCTGAAGGGAGAGAGACAGACTCATTAATGACAGGTCAAGGGAGAGGGGGCTCGGGTCATTTCCTGTTGTTTGGGGTCTGAAGGACTGACAGCTGAACAAAACACCCTCGCTGTCTGGGGAAGTAAATAAACACACTCCATTAATGCCTACGCTGTACAACTGAAAACACTATTCATTTAGCTGGCCACCTAGGGCTGCCAAGACCAATCAAAACACTGACACCTGGCCTTTACTCTGTCTTTCCTTCATTCTTTCTTTCTTCGGTCTCAGTCTAGGTTTTATTCAGCACATTTAACGGAGGAGAGAAGCCATCATGTCGAAAGCATTCGAGATTAACTTAAAGTTTTCAATGAAGTAAACAAAGTTTGCATTTGCATGTGGAAATGAGAACATGCTAATAGAGGGCTCTTGTGCCTTTACGAAACAGCCAAAGTGCAGAGAACAGGGAGTAGCAGCAATGAGGATCAATTGAAGAGCTTTCTCACATGTATTTTTTTATACGATATGGTGTCCTTAAAAAGTGGTCTTGTGGAATAACTGTTGCCTTAAGGAATGAATCACTGAACACAGAAGCTCAATTAAAATAGATGATATTTAAAATCCTGTTGATGAATATTAATGACATATTAATGAAGCTTAGCATGATATTTCCACCTTTTACTTCATTGAACAATCATACTTAACTATACAGGTGATAACATCAATCACTTAAAATGGCGATTAAGAAAGCAATAAATTAAGATTTTTTATAGCATGTTATACAGTTCCCTCCAGAATTATTGCCACCCTTGGTAAAGACAAGCAAAAAAGGTTATGAAAAAATGATTTTACAAATCTAACTGATCTTAAACCTTTTTCTATCAAAAACATGTGTGTAAATGGAAATATACTTCATTTAGATTTTGTTCATAAGAATTTCTAAGGGTGCCAATAATTGTGACTCATGTTTTTGAGAAAAACATTTTTTCTTATTTGTTTTTTTTAAAGGTTAGATTTCTCTCATATTTTGAGTGTAATATCAAGCTGATGAACAACAAAACATTTTTCATAGCCTCTTTTGCTCATCTTCACCAAGGGTGCCAATAATTCTGGAGGGCACTGTACGTAGTATGATTATATACTTATTTTACATATTTATTGACCTTGTACAAAGTTATGAGATACAACTTACCTGGGTCTAGTTTTCTGTTCTGAGAGGTTTTGTCTTTTCCATGCATGACTGACAAACAGTTTCCTACCCAAACAAAGCCTACCGTTTACTTCCACTTGATTGTTTGGTGGATCTTATTTGTTGTTGATCACCTGACTGATGCCTGGCATTCTCTATGGTTATTTTTGAATGCATTTGCCTGGTCGTTTGCCTTTAGACCTTTTCTCTTAAATTCTTATTGGATGATTTTAATTCTTGAATGCGTTAGCCTATAATGTATACGCATTGTTTTTTTAAATTGTTTGATGATGTTTTTAAACAATAAATTATTACTTTCTTCCATTCTACTGAATATGGAAATTTGGAAAGATTATGGAAACTGAAGGACAGTGTGGTTATTGCCAGAGATGCCAAGGTTGATCCTAAGAGATGCGTGTTCAGGTTAGATCTGCAGAGAATTTGGCCCCAAACCCATGGTGATTTACGTTCTTTTTGTTTGCAATCATGGTTTAATTGGCGCCTCATAGACTGCTGGCTCCAGGCTTGTTTTAATCACATAAGACCCAATTATACAAAGCAACCTCCCTCCTCTGAGAACATGACCAGCTCACATCTGTTCGTCTGAACTATGCTTGTGCCTACATGCCCGATCTCAACTTATTTTACTGGCCTGTTGGCAGCCTCCACTTCGCTCCGGTTTCCTGTCCGTCTGCCTGTTTGTCTGTATGTCCCTCTCCTTTGGTATCTCATTCAGGGTTGGGGTCAGTTGGGGATGCTGCACAGGGACCATGGATTAAAATGAGCCGCTTTGCTAACTCATTTACATTGAAGTAATAACTGAAATGCTGATTGATGCCCTGTCAAATACATTTCTAAATAAAATTAATTAATTCAATTTAAATTCAGTCAATTCAGGAAATGAATTGAAACTCAGTTAATGACTTGAAAAATGG
The DNA here is from genome assembly GCA_029706075.1 of Aldrovandia affinis. Taxonomy (NCBI): domain Eukaryota; kingdom Metazoa; phylum Chordata; class Actinopteri; order Notacanthiformes; family Halosauridae; genus Aldrovandia; species Aldrovandia affinis. The sequence goes on along the minus strand of JAINUG010000065.1, from coordinate 4,156,985 downwards.
CCACAATATTCTGTGTGGACCTATCAATTCATGAATTGAATTTCAATTTATTTCCCGAACTTGGGGAATGGAATTGACCCCAACCCTGATCTCCCAACACAAGCATGCTCATGACCACACCTGACCCCTCAACAGAGTCAATCACCACCTTCTGGCACCTTCTCAACCTTCTCCTGCGTACCTTTGAGTTCAGCTGGCAACTAGACCATGGCTTTTTGACCACGTCTTCTTGTGGGCCAGATTGTCTTTAAAGATGGGATATAAGGGCCAAACATTTCCCACATATTATTTATAAGACAATGTACAGTATTGATAGGATGTAAAGTATATGCATAGGTATACATACAGGTAATTGCCAAAATAAAGGAAACATCAACATAAAGGGCCCTATTTTCATGCCGGCGCTAAGCGGCGTTATGAACTAGCACTAGCGAATTGCCAGTTTCATCTGTCGCAAACTGAATATTTCCCGCCTCTGCCGAACAATTTCATGGTGCGCAATGAAGGCGTTTGCGTGACTATGGGTTGGGCAGCACAATAGGGGGTGTGACAATGAAAACAGTCGGCGCTATGCAAGTTTGGTGACAAATAATGAGTTTGCGTTAACGTCCAACTAGACCACCTCTTAACGCAAACGCTGGCGCTCTGTGCAATTTGGTGACTTTATTGATGCGCACATATGAACATAAGGTTATCTGAAATCACATGAGAATGTTTTGTGAATATTGTGAATTTCCCCCCAAGTTGAGGTAAATCGATCCAATCCATGGGTAACTTGCAAGCGTAATCAATTAAGCTAAAAACTATTTCACCACAGCTTGTGGTTATTCAATGCACGGACATGAAAGACTGAAGCCAGCAGGCCATCCATCGCTACCGTTCAGTAAGATAAACCTGTTAAATAAATATATGTTTGTATGCACATTGTTTTTCTTATGTGAAAGGGATTTATTCTTTCTATTTGCACTACAGAAAATGGAGTACATAATTTGACCGTGAGCAATACCCTGGGTTTGGTAGCCGGTGTTGGCCAGACGGCTATCAGTTCGGCTGTACAGTACATGCAGTTTTTCCCAATCTTGTCCAACATGCAAATTAGTTTATTACTTTTCCTACACCCGACAGCCAGCAGAGAACTAAACAGGATTTTTATACGCAATGTGGATTCACTGGGGTCTTGGGTGCCATTGACTGCATGCACCATCTGATCACAGTATCATTTATGTGAATCGGAAGGGGGTCCACTCCATTAATATCCAGGTGGTTTGTGATGCATACTCCAGGGTGATGCATGTAAGCCTACTGAATGACGAACATAAATTAAACAGGCAGTTGCAATTAGTTGCAGTTGTGAGTTTTTTCATTTATTGCTTTCCACTTAACAATTACATTAAATTAGAAGAAAAGAAACATTGTTTTTTAAGTTGGAAAGCCTACAAATAAGGAAAAAAAGAGATGGTAAAATAAAACACTTTCTTTTAACAATGTAGGTCTCAAAATATAAACTCAAATCATGAAAATAACAAATTAATGTGTGCCTTGTTTTCCCCCTCTGAGTTACTGACACGGTCCTGGGGTCTCATTTATAAAAGGTTGCGTAGAAACCATCCTACATTTGATCTAAGATCATTTCTGAAATGTGCATAAGTGTGATTTAGAGAAACTGAACGTACGCACAAAGAAACGTGCGTATGCCACTCCCCCAGATGTTAAATCTCTATATCACAAATGATCTTGAAAATGTGCATAGCTGAATGGTTTTAGATCTCCGCCTTGTAAACTCCCCTAATTAATATCATTAGCATATAAAGGAGCTCGAATCAAAACACAAATCCTCTACTTGATGATGGCGAGCTGCAAGAAAAATCATTTTAGCGAGGCCGAAATCGAGGTCCTGTTGGCGGAGGTGCAGATGCATGCAGGGATGCTGTTTGGGAGCTTTTCCAGTGGCTTTACCAGTAAAACCAAGTACGTGGCCTGGCAGTCTGTAGCCCAGGCTGTGAACGAGGTTGAGGGTGGGGAGCAAAGGTCCAAAGGACGTAAAGAAGAAGTGGTCTGATTTAAAACCGAGGTCAAAATTTCTAATAACTCGTTCCCTTCTTATTGCGCGGTTGGCAATATCTTCAATAAGTGACAATGCTGCCATTCTTCCTCTTGCAAACCACTGCATTATTGGACATTTTATAGCCTATAGATTGACCGAAATGTTTTACACGCGTGGAACCATAATATGTATTAAATACATTTCAAGGATGTGTCAATTATGCTAATAGGGGTAGTTTTGGAAAACCAATGTGTGTTTTTGTTTTGTTTTCCACAAGTAGCCTAGCTTATGTTGTTTTAATGTATTAATAACTTTATTGTGCAAACCATTATGTATAGCCTAAGCAATGTGTTCAATCTGGTAATACTACTACTACTACTACTACTACTACTACTACTACTACTACTACTAATAATAATAATAATAATAATAATGAGGAAACAATTAGGCAGCAGACGACATGTTGGCGCTCTTAGATTTCAAATACATTTTACATTACATTTACATTTTAAGCATTTAGCAGACACTCTTATCCAGAGCGACTTACAATATGTACATTCATACATGGTAGGAACAATCATAGTTCGCGCAAGAGATCAGTGCAGTAATACAGCAATATACATCATTGCAGGCAGCTGCGTACCATACCTGTAACACTGGGAAGGAAAAGGTTAGTCTTTTTTTTTTAATGGAGTAAGCAGGGGTATATAGTGTTGAGCAAGTAGGCAGTGGTGATGACAATTAGCTAGATGTACAGAATTCAGTGGTAGTGGAGTCTGAAAAGGTGGGTTTTGAGTCTCTTGCGGAAGATCGCAAGTGATTCCGCGGTCCTGACCGATTGCGGAAGGTCGTTCCACCACCAAGGGGTCAGGACAGAGAAGAGACAAGACCGCAAATATCTGCAGTACTCCAACATTGCCACAAGAAAACGTGCGTACGCCAAGTTGAAACCTGACGTGGAGCTGAGTACTTTTCCATGTCAAAGACCGTTTTTATAAATCTGAATTTTGGCCTGGGTTTGAGCGTACGCACGTTTTAAGATCAAATCCGTGCATAAGCATGTTATATAAATGAGGCCCCTGATTCACCAAATTAGGGCTCAAAGTGTCTCAGTAGGGCTTTGGGCCACCATGAGCTGCCCAAACAGCATTAGTGCACCTTGGCATAAGTTCTACAAGTGTCTAGAACACTAATGGAGGGATGCAACACCATTCTTCCATGAACAATTCCATCATTTAATTTTTTGTTTATGGTTTACATAATTTTCATGCTAATCAAACCATTCAGTTACCACTTGTGCCCTGTTGATGGGGGAATTGAAAACCTGGAAGAGACTACTCCCATCAGGAAAAAAAAAATTCACCATAGCATGACGGTGATCACATAGAAAGGCTTTGTTTTAATGGCGTTTACCATGTCCTCTGAGGGGTTGAGTGGACCTAAAATATGCCAGGAAAATGAACCCCACACAATAACAGAGCTACTAGAACCCTTCATTTACTCAAATGTTGCCTTTATGTTGGCAGTTACCTGTAGTTCTTATGCACTATTCTGTCACTAGTGGGAAGTATGTTGACATTGTGTAGGTGCAGACCCAGACCCCAATTTTTTATTAATCTGAATAATATATATATTTTTTTTTTCATTCTCAACGGGCCAATAAATTGTCAATGGCAGGCTGCATTTGGCCCGAGGGGCACCAGTTGAATTGCCTTTAACTAGACTCAGACTCTCGCTTACACACACACAGACACACACGCACATACACACACACACACACACACACACACACACACACACACACACACTTACAACCTTTGACAAATAAATGCAATTGGAACCTTCTTTAATTTTGACCATTTCTGAGCCTGTGACCGTTTAAAAAAAACCTTGTGATCAAAGTTAAGGACCAATGTTTATTGATTCCAAGAGAAGAGTCTGTCTCTTTGTCAGCACTAGTGGAATCTAATCACAGGTTGGGCTGCAGAGTATTATTAGCTCTATGGTTTTGTCGCAAACCGTTTTACTCCTTGTGGAATATGCATGACGGTGATTGATGCTACTGTTTGCTTTACCAGCTCTTCTATGCAATGAAGAGACAGAAGGATGGAGGAAGAGAAAGAAAAAGAAGAAGACTGAAAGTATTCTGGAGGATATCCTAGTTTGAATACATGACCACAGTGTTACATTATTAAACTTATGCAAATGAATACAATCGGATAATTATTTCATAGACTCTAGGCTATGGATTTTAGCCATGTCTTTAAATAATAAGATTGCATTTTTACATTTACATTGGTAGAAGATTGTTATGCCATTTTTTCAATGTACTTTCATGGCTACATTTGTATTATTAAAAGGATTTATTTACTGGAACCTAAAATTAATTTATATAACTTTATGAATTTCAAATAAATCATGCACTACCCATTAACGCATTCATAATAAATCCTCATAGAGATATAAAATGGCTGGCCTAACAGTTGGCTTCAAGTGAATCCTGTACGTAGCAAACATCGTGCATTCAGTATTCATGCAATCAATTTCAATTCTTTTCCTGACCAGAATCTTGCGCAATCTTTGCTTATTTGTTGATAAAGCAATCCAACCTAACGATTCTACAAACGATTCACCGGACAAAATGTGCTTGCCGGGGTAAATGGAATTCACTTTGTAATTTTGTAAGACTAGCAGTGTGTGTATTTTTTGTTAACAATGCAGGTTCATTATGGATGAGGAGGATAGTTCTTTTTACATCTGTTCGGGCTCTACAGTTAAGCAGTTATTTTGTTTGGATTCTACTGCCCTACAATTCTGCTGTTTCCCATCGCAATAGCTTTTAATGAGTGAATACATTTTCTGTGACACACTCAGAAAAACTCAGTTAAAATGTAGCCTAACATATGTTCAAATATGAATTGACTGTAACTAGTGTAGTACATTCACTGTAACAGGTGCAGTGTTTCATTTGACTGTGAGTGACTATGGAGAGTGCATAGTGTATAATACCCAGTATGTTTTATTTCCTCAACCCTTATTATGAATCCTGACCCACAGTTTGGGAACCACTGGTCTCTAATACTACACCTCTCCAGCTCTGCAGTTACACAACACTACTGCTTCTCCGCAGTTTTCCAGACCCTTGGACCATTGCTTATACTTTCCTGAACCTTTTGGGCTAAGTTCTCCCACAATCCTTTGCAGAACTTTGTTGAACATGTGACGAGGGCATACCAGTGATAATTAAACTGGGTTGAGACAGTATCCTGACGCTAGTGCCAAATTGTAACTAGGCAGCACCATTGGCTTACATGGCTAGTTTACTTACTTTGAGCACCAAAAGTGAGTATGTCACATGTCTGTCTTAACCCTGTTTTAATAACCCTGGAATGTATCTGTCAGGGATGCGACTACAGGAGAGAGGTAATTCCACTGGGAGCCATCCAATACGCAGTAAAAGGAGAGTGCTTTAAGGAAATGCAGAAGAGAGGGAGATGGGTCTTCTGTTGAGTACTGTACCATATGGAGAACACCATCCCTCAGTCATTACAAGAGAACAAGCCATATGGGTAAGTGTGACCACCCCTGTAAAACCCCGGTGCCTGCCTGCCATTTCCTCCCTTGGTGGAATTGCCATTTTGACAGACAGTTGACATATATCCATTTCTTAGGGGACACTAAGGCGGAAAAGATTACAGATTATTGTCTGTTTACCCTGGTTGAGTGGATGCTTCACATGAGTCATATTTCAAAAGTGATCACAGCATAGATTACAAAATCACAATAATTCATCTGGCATTTGTGTTTCGTCTGGGGATGGTTAATAATGGTTCATATCTGTAACGTTTCCACCAAAGGTTCCCCTAACAAGACCACAAGTCTATGACCGTGCGGTTTCTAACCTGTGGTCTAGGCTTGTGGCCACACTCAAAACTGCAGCCCCAGGTAAATATAATTTGCACTCAACAGGGTGGCTCATCCTATTAAGGCACTGTTCTAGAGTGTGGATGGGCCCCAAATTTGGAATGTGCTAGTGCCAACTGTGGCCAGCAGCCCCACGGGGTGGCACATAATTGGCCGTGGTGTTGCCTGGCGAGGGAGAGACGGTGGGATGTCTGTGTCTCATTGCGCCCACACCAGAGTGAAAAGAAGAAGTGGCTTGACATCACATGTCAACACTCTTTTCAGAGGAGAACACGTGCTGGTCTGCGCTCTCCTGAACTCTCCTCTCCTAGGGAAGGTTGCAGTAATGAGCATGAACACGCACAAGTTAGTCATCTCAAATGGGGGAAAAAAAATACATCTAAATGAGAAAAGAAGGTTGAACACACTGCTTCTCCACGTCTCCGACTCCGAGCCCAGGGCTGGGCCTGCGATGCTCTGAACTGTGGCCCCTGGTCCAAATCATCTGTGACCACTCTGTGGCCCCTGGTACAAATCTGGGACCACTCTGGTTCACCGTGTGGCCCCTGGTCCATTGTGCAGAATCAGTCGTGAGGACATTAAAGAGTAATAAACACGTCAATTTGAGTTTGACTCCTTTGGCTCTCTCAGTCACTCCTCTAGACCCGTCCTCAGTCCATCACGCAATCACCAAACCGCAACACGCGGAGCCCGAGCAAGCTCTGCATAATTGGACCGCGGACAAATGAATCAATTAGATCAATTACAAATTACACCACATCGTAATTGATTCCTCCGCGTGGGCGGCGACCTTTTTTGAACGTTCAATAACACGCCACGCTGTTCACACTACCTACCGTGTGCTCAGGAAATCATTGATTCTGCATCAGCCAGGGGAGAATCAATGTTTAAAACTGCATTAAAAAAAAACATTATTGATGTTTCATCTCAAAGGCCCTGTGGTGGTTGTGTGTTCAGCTGTGACTCGGACTGACAGGATTTCAATGGCTATGTAAAAAAAGGAAACTTTCCCAAAAAAAATAGGGAGGGTGGACATGTTTCCCAAACTGCAGTCGCTCCATCTTTACCCCCTGCAGTGCCTAGCTCACTATCAGCCCTTCCTCAGCGCTCCACTTTCAACTAAAAGAAGAAAAAGCAACAAAGACTGTTCAGAACTGGCCCTCATTCAGAGAACTGTTGTAGTTAGCTCCAAGGTAACGGTTTTCCAGCTCGGAATTCATAAATAACCCCCTCCCTCCCTCCATCTCTCTCCTCACCCCCTCCCTCCCCAGGCAAGACTCCATTCAAGCAAGAGAGTGATATATAACCCTGGATGGGATTTTACATTAGACAAAGGGGTACACACACACACACATACTCTCTCTCTCTCAAACACAAACACACACACACACCAGGTGTGTGCATTGTATAGTGAGTGCCTCTCTGTAGGGTAATTTTCTGGCGGCCAGTCTACCCGACAGCAATGCGTTTGATTGGGAGCCCAGTCTGTTTGGAGAACAGCTCGAAGGGGCTCTCTGATGTGGGCAGGGGCGAAGGGGGGGGAGGAGGGGCAGGCGCTCATCCTCCTGGAAGTGTGTCTCCGTGCCGATGAACCCCAGAATGCTCCCTAGTGCTCCGCGCAGTCTGGGGCTGTGCTTTCTCTGCTCTTAACCAGCATAATGACTCTTGCTTTGATCCAGAAGGTTCCACGAGAGGTTACATAGTTCTCCTCTCTCTCTTTCTTTCTTTCTCTCTCTCTCTCTCTCTCTCTCCCCCACCCTCTTTTTTTCTCTCTGTGATTTAGAATGGCACTCGATCACTGCTTTGTCTTTTTTATCTCCTCCCCCCCCCTTCTCTCCTTTTCTCTGTCAATTCAATTCAATATGCTTCATTGGCATGAAAAACTGAAAAAAATATTGCCTCCTCCTGTACCAAGCTGTGACATACAAGTAGTTTTGAAAAACAAGTACTGTATGCATTTGAACTAATAAGCACAAGACAAACATTGCAATTACAGTAACAGCAATGGCCACAGCGACAAGATAAACAGATAAAGTTTTTTCTTTCTCATCTCTCGCTGCCTATTCTCGTAGCAATAATCAGTGAGGAGGACTCAATTTCCTCTGCTGCGGACACAGAGGTACCCGCGCTGATTAGTGTTTATTCGTGGCTGGGATCATTACCATAAGGGCCTGGTGGCGCACATTATCCAGCGAGGCGCACTCTCTCAGAGAGGGGGGCGTGCAGGCCTCACAGGGCCATTAGGGTCTCATCACTCACATGTTCACCCCTTTTATACTTACAATCAGTTACCGTTTCTGATTATGTGCAACAACGTACGATCAAAACCGCTTCCAGTTAATACCCGATTTCATGGCCAATAAAAAAATATAACACTTTTTCCTTTATTACATTCATTTTGACCTTACCTAATTAGGTAGGTTCAACTGAGAACTTGTTTGCGTTCTAATTTGTATGGAGGTGTGGGGGTATAGAAAGATCGTTTTGTGGGAATTTCCTGGAGTCTAACACCCATACTTTTGAGGAGTGCCACAGGTAATATAAACGCCCCAGCGGAGCAGCAGATTTCACACTCACGTAAAGCACAGCTCCTGGTGAGGTTTTATATCATGATTCAGGGCATCTAACTGCAGAGAGCCAGTACAGACTCTCTCTGATCTTTACGGTGTATAAATCAGGTGGTAGTGGGCACCGGGGAATAGGATGAGCAGTCCAGATGACCTGAAGACCAGTGAAATCCCTACAGCGCTGGCACGGCCTGGCATCCTAAAACACGACCTTGCGTGCGCCCAATACAATGTGTGCTCTCATCCATGCAGACACGGGATAGGACAGGTGGATCGCCAATCAGTCAGCCTCGGGAGAGAGAGAGAGAGAGAGAACGGCATCATACATCTCTGTCAAAAGCGCAGAGGCTCTCTGTCCATCAGCAAGACCCGCGTGTGTCACCGCCAGACCCTTTTCATCTGGAGCAGAATGATTGAGAGTGAGGCTGCTGTACGGGTCACGGGTGAGATGGCGCGAGAGACAGGGGTTTACGCCATTGAATTTATTTTACTCAGAGGCTACTTAACGGTGGATGCGTTCCTTCTCCCCTCGTCTCTTTGTGACCCGGAACGTACTGGCTGCCATGACAGGGAACGTACAAATTGTTAAATTAATGAAGGAAGGAAGCATAGTCGTTCGACTCATTCGGCAAAGTACATAGCGATACATCCTTTGCAGAAGCGATTCGGGCTGTGCATGACTGCAAGTCTCGCAACACTTTGCTCCAAACAAGTAATCGAAAGGATGAAGGAATTAAGACAGAATACGTGTTGGTAAAAGTCACAATGACAACAGATGACGAAGAGCCATACACAAATGTATGATAACATGAACAAGTATCTTGCAGAGATGGAAAGATAATAACAAATAAGTAAATAAAAGAAGCCTAATGTTATGAAGTCAATCAATTTCTATTTGGTACAGAGCTATTGTTATTATCATAACTGACTTGTCACAAAGCGCTGTTTATAATTAGGTCAAGTCCAAAGCATACTGGAGTGAATGAAGAGGTCCAAATCCTTAGCATCTTATTCTCCTGTTCTCGTTTATTCCGCTCCTCCTTCCCCTCACTTCCCTTCCCTGTTTCCACCTTATGTGTTCCAAAGGAATCAAGGAAAGGAAGGAAGGTAAAGAGTCGATTCTAATGCAGCCAATGTCTTGCTTTAGTTTTAGTGCCAAGTTCAATCTCCAGCATTCTCCCAGCATTCTCATGGAGTTACGTGGACCAATACCACTGCATACAGTGGTATATACTTCACAATATGCCGCATGCACATATCTGGATTCCTTGTCATATGACCTGAGCCTTGTGCCAAAGAACACAATGCCCCCAATGGACCTGTTCTGTACAGTACTATGCCAGCAAAAACTCCTGTCACTAACCTGAAGCTCCTGCCATTAAGAAGCAGAGTTCAGAACACAGGAGCTGACATCTGTTTAGTCTATAGTATCTTTGGTCATATCCCTCCATGCAAAAAGCCTCTCCACACATCAGCCGCAGCCCAGACCAGTTTCTCACTTTCATTCCCTAGGTTGTCACTTCAAATGTTAACTGAGATCTCTGGAAAAATAGAGAATATGTGTGTGAGTTTGTGTGTATATAATATATATAGACACACACACACACACACAACACACACACACACACACACACACACACACACACACACACACACACACATTCTCTATTTTTCCATCCATTTGAAATGTTCCATTCCCTGAGGATCATATACTTCCATGCAAAAAGCCCCAGGACAGGGCAGGTTTAGCAGCTCAAACCCACCAGCAGTCCCCCCCTCCGTCTCCATCTCCCTCTCCAGCATCTGCCGGGACAGCTGTCTGCCGCAGCCTCTGTGTCCGCGCATCCAGCGCGCGGATTAGCGCGTGCACACACCGCGCTAAACCTGGGCTTTTTGCGAAGGAGCACACATTTGCCTCACACCCTTTCTAGAGCCAGTCAAATTACTCCCCCATTCAAAATGCCACACCTTCATTATGGATAACATGCATACGAGGGATATATTGCCGGGGCTGCATGTTTAGCCCCTTTCACACATGATGCTGGTATTTTAGATCCACAATAAATATCAGGATTTCAAGTGTAACTTCAGATCTAACCTAAAAATATTCACGGTACACATAAAATCAATTCAAAATATTGATCCTAAACAACTGGATGTAGGAGCATTCGAAGGAGTGAAAATGTGCCCCAAAATCGGTTGTTGTAATTTGGGGCTGGTTGATGCGTTCTTCATTGGTGGCTATTTTGCGAATTATGTGTAATTCAGTATAATAAATAATATAATTAAATGAATATCAACATAAGTCTGAGGCACTTTTGACAATAATGTAGGATTCATATAAACAGCCTTTATAATGGTCCCTGATGTAGATTCTTAATTTCAGGCTCTGAACTGAAACATTACTTTAACAGATAAAAACATCAAATTAGTTGCTATTTATTCCATAAATATCCCACCCCTTCCGTTAAATCGGCAGAGTAGGCCTCGGTTTTCATTCAAGGAATACAGCGCTGATGTGTGTGCTGGTTTTTATTCCAACCGCTGGATTTTTTTGTATTTCGTGCTGGTGGGCTTTATTTATTTATTCTGGCTTCATATTTTAAACAGCTCTATACCCCAATACTGGTTCTCTTCTACGTGCTACGCCTACGGCTCAATCCTAACCTTTTGTGTTTGCACTTGTGTAAATCGCTCTGGATAATAGCATCTGCTAAATAATTATATGTAAATATCCTATGTCGGACCACAGTCAAATGTTTTCACCAACGATACATGTGCAGTCTGTAGCTGTAGCCCTTGGCTTTATCAAAAATATATAAATGATTGCACTATCGTAAAGGTTGGCATAAAATGCAGAAACAGATCGGTCCTCATTGTGCTCACCTGTTCTACCTGAAGCTGAGGCGAGAACGCGGTCCTGCGCATTGATAAGCACACGGCTGCGTCAGTCTAACTGGATTTGGAATCGGAATTGATTGGAAATCAAAAATTGGATAGAAACACAAAAGGCCTGGAAAGCTCGACTCTGATTTACATGCCTGGAAGGAAGTAAACCAGAAGGGCTTACTGTTGGAAGAGCCTGCCATCTCTGCCATCTCTGCCTGCTTCGGGATGCCGGAGATGGTTCTTTAGCGCCCTCTGGTGATCGCCTCCCGCTAATACTCATCCAAGTTAAATTCCCTGGTGGAATGGTGCGGTGGTGAGGAAATGAAATGCATTTTCCACAAGGTATTGATTTGACGTTAGTGCTTTACATGGCATTTTCAATGTATGCCCCTCGGATCCAATCAAATCAGCCTGTCTCATAAACACTGTTCCCTGTATCACAGGGAGAGGGGGGACGTCAAATCAAAGACGCACGGTATGCTATTCAGGGCTGTACTAATCGTTTTACCGATGAGCATGTGTGCCCCAACTTTAAAGTATGCTGGGGCACAATGTAAATCCCAGGGGCATGCGCAGGGAGGCTGTGGATAGCTGAAGCCTGATCATTTATCCCAGACCACCCCTCATCCATCAGGTTCTCCACTGCCTCTCTGACATACTGATGCACTCTTTCATCATGGCAGCTAATGAGAGGGCAGGTAAGTAGGAAATCCCATATGCAGAATTGCCTGTATGGCCTGTTTAGCCCCCACCACCAAAACAAAAAAAAGACCAAGATTAACAGTGTGTTTTTAATTGAATTTCAACTGAATTGAGACCAGGCTCCCTTCATGTCTGGTCTCAATTCAGTGTCAGCCAGCACATCTTTGTTAATTGGTGACATTTCAGAACAGATTCGTTCTAACCCCCTTTTCACCCATTCAATTCATAAACATATTTATGAGTTGCAGTATGTGTGTGTGTATGTCTGTGTGTGTGTGTGTGTGTGTGTGTGTGTGTGTGTGTGTGTGTGTGTGTGTGTGTGGCAGTCTCTGGTCCTCCATAAATAACTTGACTTTGAAAGGTCAAGCTCCATCCATCAGCTTGACAAGACAGCGAAGACAGCCAGGTGCATAAAGGTGTTTTTTAAATCTCGGCTGTCTTCCAGTAATTACCCTGTAAAGAGACCAGCTCTCTGAGTTATTCAATCAGTTTCAGCCTATTACAGATGGACAGGAGAGGATAAGAACAGTCCCTCTCTGCCACTCCGTTTGTCGCCCCTTTTGCTCACTGAGCTCATGTAAAGTCTGTGAGCCTCACACAAAGGCAGTGAAAGACCACGTGATCCAGTGTGCTTCTGCGTCTTGATCGGTGTAGGCCTGTCCACTGCAGGATGGATTCTCTCTTCAGCAAGCTTCTCTCCTGGCACACCTCAGAGAGAAAGAGAGGGTGATCCCCAACTCTTCCTGGAAACGGCGGGCAGCGTCTTTTCCCGGAATCAGCCAGTGGCAGCAGAAGACCCTGCCATATACAGAATTCTTGGGGGTTAATGAGGTATTCAGTGACTTTCCATTCTTTCTCTCTGTCTCTCTCTCTCTCCATCGTTGCTCCTTGTTTAATTAGCCAATTACTCTGCCCACCAGGGAGACAGTATGAGACAGCAAGTTCACCCCTCTCCCATACTAAGTCCTATTCAACAGCTTTGGAGTGAGAACGCTGCACAGGTATGTATCAATGCCAGCTCCACACAAGAGGCCAATACAATTCAGTTAACAAATTAATAGAGTCTCGCCCTCTTCGTTTTGATGAACCTTCTCTTATTTATGAACCCCATTAAACCCTGTCCCTATGAAATGGGTCCCCTACAAGGTGGAAAGGCATAAAAAGAGGCTGCTGGGTGGCTCATCTTGTTAAAGCACCGTTCTAGGGCGCGGTCTCAAATACGAGCAGTGCCAGTGCCCACAGTGTTGATCGGCCGCATAGGGCGATGCATAATTGGTGGTAGTGTCACCCAGGGAGGGAGCATTCATTCAGGCGCCCATAGTCTGTTAGTATAAAGCTGTGAACGAATGCGCAAGCTTAACGGTGTGAAAAGAAGCGGCGGATGACATCACTTGTTTCGGAGGAGAGCACGTGCTTGTCTGCGCTCTCCTGAATTGACCGCGGAGGTCACGGCGAGCAAGGCTTGGAATATGATTGAGCATTCCAAATTGGGAGAAAATGGGGTAAAAAATACAGATGGAGTACCTAACCCTGCTAGCAAGCATATAGTGGCCCACTAGCGGCCCGCCGTGGGCACAGCTGTTGGTCCAGTGTTTGGCAAATCGGCACGACAGCAGTCCACTAGCAGACAGTTGAGGCGAGGCAGGCACCGACCACAGTCCGATAGGTGCTTGCTTTCTGGTTGACTGGTCTCCTTCACAACTGCTGAGCTTTAATCATAGTATCAAACCTAACCGCCACGGTTGGCAAAGTCCTGCAAAGCCAGCATACAGATCCTGGTCCTCCCTTTCATCACATCGCTCAGCTTGATCCCGCTTTGATTAATACTGTCTCCATTGTTTCGGATTGCTTCAGTTCTGTATCATTTCTTTTTTCTGGCTCCATATGAATCTCTGTTACCCCCCGGAACCCACAAATGTGCGGCTTCTTGCAGCTAAATAAATCATCATTAGTGTCTAATCTTCTCTGTTTTATTAAACCCACATATTTATGTGCAATTAGGGAACGAGTGACGGCCCCCCGGAATTCATGTTACACCGCAGAGAGCTGAGAATCATCTCTCACCTCTGCCAATCTCACCGCAGAGAGCTGAGAATCATCTCTCACCTCTGCCAATCTCACCGCAGAGAGCTGAGAATCATCTCTCACCTCTGCCAATCTCACTGCAGACAGAGATACACACACACACAACACACACACACACACACACACACACACACACACTCACAAACACACACACACACACACACACACACTCACACACACACACATACACACACACACACACACACACACACACAACACACTCACAAACACACACACACCCATACACACACTCACACACAATCTTTCACTCTCACATCCCCCTCGCCACACACAGACACACATTTTCACATTTTCGCACACTCAATCTCACACTCTCTCTCTCTTCACACGCACAACACACTTAGACACAAATGAGCACACTCAATCTCTCTTTCACATGACCCATATATACATTCTCACACACTCACATAAACGCACATTATTCTGTCACTCTCTCTCTCTCACACACACACACAAACTCAAACACACACACACACACACAAACACAAACACACACAAACACACACACACACAGTTTCTCTCTGCGTTATGCAGACATCACTCCTCACCATTTGCTTTGTTCCGGTCACCAAGCGCACGCGTAATACATGTGCTGTACATGTCCAAGCATACACAGAACACTTCTATCAAAATGGCAAGAATGGACATATTCTCTAAATGCACCATTTCAAAATACGTAAAGGAAAAAAAAAACTTGATTCCATATCAAAACTCTTAATTTTAGCCTAAATAAGTTTATCCACCAGAGGCTCGGGTTTTGTTGTCTACAGATCTCGAGCGGACAGTCAGAACCAGCCTCATCACTGCCTTCAGGAAAAGCATCTGTGTGTGTCAGGCCAAAGCCCCAGTTAGGCCGTTCGGCCCCGTTTCCAATTCCTGAAAGCACATCGCGACACAGCAAAGCAGGTCCAGAGATGGAGAGGAAAGAGCCGCTGTATGTGCAGAGTGAGTGCATGAGGGAAAGGGGAGACGTGGACACACACCTCACTCCCAGTTTGGAAGAGAGAACAAAGACCCAGGTGCTCCATCTACTAGGCCCACTCATTTAGTTAAGGTGGTTTTTTGCAACGTTGACCCATTTTTGGTGGGGTGCAGCAAGAAGATAATCATTTATATAAATGCATTGGCTGATGGCTTCCGCTAAGACACAAAACCAGACACAAAATGTAAAAAAACTGAGCTGACTAAAGATCTAAAAAAAAATCTGATCTGATAGCACAATGTATCAAAGGAATTCAAATGCTCAAGCAAAAGTTAACATTGGAAAAGGGTGTGCATATTAAAAAGTATTTTTCTATCAAGAAATTAATTAAACATGATAGGATCAGTCTTTTTGAAATCCTGGACGTGTTTAAAATGTTTTTATTTGAAAGTTTTTCTGAATTCCTTTGGCACATTTTTCCATTCACAGTTTACTTTTTCAAAACGGCTCACACACAGCCCTTAACAGAAGATGAAATGACCAAAACACGATATGATGTTTGCAGAATGACACCACCTTCTCAAAACTTGTCACACACCCATCAAAACCAAACATTTCCATAAAAACTAAACATTTCCATCAAAACCTACAATTTGTGCTCAATTGAAAATGTATGTTTTCTCATTTATTTAACAATGGATAACAAAATTGAAACTACAGCTATCAATATCGACCTCTGCAACCATCACTTCAACTTTTGTGCAGAACCCTCACAGTATTGACTGTTTTACCACTGACAACCATACTACAATTTGGGTTTTGTACTGAGCACTCTTACTTAGGGAATATACTGCCAGAAAGTATTTGAAATCTCTATAAAAATGTGTATACAGTAAAATATTGTAGTTCTGTTTTTGTATTGCTGAATACTGTAAAGGACATTGGAAACAAGGACCTGTCAACACCATTGATTTACATTTGTTCTACTGTGTACAAAATGGCAAAGATTCTCACACATAAATGTTTATTGCAGTCATTTTTCCACATTACATGTACATACTGTAAGAAATCAAAATGACAGGCTTCAATATACAGTAAAAAGGTCAAATCTCAAGTAAAAGCAAATGAAAAGACCCTGTAAATATTCATTTTTTAAACATTATCGACGCGGACCTGACGATTAGGCCACATGTTCTCATCTACATGACAGTTGATGTCTTCCATTGCAATGCATTGTGGAAAAAATCTTTTGGAATGGCGAATCCATCCCTGACAGTCCTCTGCACGGATTGCCAAGCATGCAGCATTCATTGCATCCAGCAATGACATTTGGTCATGTGGCCTGTGATCATATACTTTCCAACGCCAGCAGGAGAAAAACTCCTCGATTGGATTTAGCATTGGAGAGTAAGCTGGAAGAAACAGCATCATCATACGTGGATGGGCAGTGAACCAGTCATTCACTACTCGTGAATGGTGGAAGGCCACATTGTCCCAAATGATTACAAAACGGGACATGTCAGCCCTGAACAGGCCTCTCTCATATGGCAGCACCAGCCTATCATGCAAGGCATTGAGGAACGTAATTAGGCGATCGCTGTTGTATGGGCCTATGGTTGGTATATGGCAAAGGACTCCATTTGTGGAAATGGCGGCACAGATTGTAATGTTGGCACCCCTTTGTCCTAGCACGGTTACTGTCGCCCTGTGACCAATGATATTACGGCCACGTCTCCTAACTTGAGAGATTGAATCCCGCCTCATCCACATAGATGAACACATGATGTGTTGCTTCCAGATCCATTACTCTCTACATTCAAAAGGAAATTCAGAGTAAATTACAACATATACAGAAGGTGCTGTTTTCTACAGTAATTGAATGTTATGCAGCAAGACAAATCCTTTGCAGTGACAGATCCGTACCTGTACATACTGTGCATGCCCTGCCTTCACATTGTCGGTATACCTTTGGAATGGTACCTTGTATAGCTGCTTTGTTGCCACCAGATTGCGTTTGAGGATGCGGTCTATTGTTGCAACACTTTTTTATTTATTTATCCTTTATTTAACCAGGCAAGCCATTAAGAACAAGTACTTATTTACACTGTTCACATTGACAAATGTCCCCTGGTCAGCTAAGACAGCTGCCTTGATCTCCCGCAACCTGATGACATTGTTAGCAACCACCATGTCCACAATAGCAGCCTCCTGTTCTGCAGTGAACACTCTCCCCCTGCCACCAGGGTGGGCCAGTGTGTTGATTCTGTGAAAATAGTGCAATAGGCTGTAAATTCTGTAAATATACAGTAATCAGAATTCTACTGTATATTTTGAAAGTCAGTTACTATTGTAAATGGCTTTAGTGAAACTACAGTACTGCATTGTATTGTGGCAACACACTTCACAAAAGTATAGAAATGGTTGTTGCCAAGAGTGCAAATACAGTGAAACACAGCAAAGTGACTTACCTATAGTCATTGCGGAACGTACGAACAATTGATGCCACAGTATGACGGCTCAGGTTTGGCTGAACCCTTTGGCCAGTCTCTCTCATGGAGAGGCCATGATTGACTACATGATCAATGATTGTTGCCCTAATTTCATTAGAGCATCTTACACGAACGCCACGTCCCCTGACAGGGGCCCCTCATCCTCATCCTCACTGAGGTTGTTGGTGGCAGCCTCCTTGATCCATGCTTGGTATCAATTTCAATCTATTGACCTCTTTTATAGGTTGAGAACTAATTGATTAATTGTGCACAGAGAGTTCACACAGGTGCTGACGATATTTAGAATTGAGAGAGCAGTTTCAGTAGGCTGCTGCTAAGTGTCTGCAATGTGTTGACATGGTTATTCAATTAGGTTTCGTGTCTCTATCTGAGAAGTGTGTTAACTGTTTTGAAAAGGGTGTTAAAACGAAGAAAATTGTGTGAAAGCAATGAGAAATAGTTAACCCAATCGCCAGAGAAGACTCTTGCTGTGCAAAGAAGGTGTGAGCATTAGATTAAGCGCTAAATGTGTGTAAGCAATCAAGAAAAACTGTAACGCCGGTGCCATGTTTGAAAGAAGAATCTTATATTAGTATAAATCATGGACAGGATGACTACCTCACCACTGTCTTCTTCTTCCCCAAATCAGGGTAATTTTTATATGTAGCCATATTATGTCATAAAAAATGACAGAATGGAGAGAATGTGAAAAAAACAGAAAATAATGCCAAATAACCTTCAGTGTCATTCTTTTCTCCGTCCCCCCCGCAGGGATGGTGTGACTGCTCCACTGCACAAGCATAATGCCAGCACTCAGACCCTCACCCCGCTGAGAACCACGTTCATCAAGGTTAGGCCTGCACAAAGCACACCATGTGTTTTATGACCTTTCGTGTCGCATTTCCAGCTGAATAACGTTGTAGAGAGGTGAAGCCGCGCCAAGCGGATAATTGTAACCACAGGTGCGTAGGTTCAAAAGCTGCAATAGCCGCAATAAATAAATGAATGAAGGTGGAACCCGCACACCGTGTGTAGAAAAGGGCGATGTTTCATTCAAAAGCCTTTTAATCGACAAGAGACAGACAGACGTTTCGGTCAAATGACCATCGTTATGCCATCGTTGGTTATACTGATGATGGTCATTTGACCGTAACGTCTGTCTGTCTCTTGTCGATGAAAAGACTTTTGAATTAAACATAGAGCCTTCGCCTCGTTTGGGATATTCCCTTTTCTACACAGTGTGCGGGTTCCACCTTCATTCATTCATTTATTCAGCTGAATAACGTGTCATTTTCTCACAGCTAAACACACCGGCCCATTTCACCCCGCAGCTGACAATAACCGTGCGCGTCGAGCCATCCTTCATGTGCTTCACGTCCCATTCGGGATCACCAGCGTCTTTATGACAGCAGCAAGGTCAAATGCAGAAGCGACACAAAGAGGAGAACAATCCTCAGCGCTTTTGTCCTGAAACGGATTGGACGTGACATTTCATCCCACTTCCTGTGGTCACGGAGCACACACGGTGCACGGCGACCTCAAGCCGGTGCGCGGTGCAGGTCACGACCCACGCTGCTCTGGAGTCCCCATCAATCTGCCTGTGATTTAATGCAGGGACAGAGGAGGAAGCTTTTACAAGCATGGCGTCTGTCCTCCTCCAGCACCGCGTGGATTGCATAGCGATGGATTGTGACTTGGAAGAGTAAGAGAAAGGGGAAGGGGGGAGACAGAAGTGTGAAAATAAAAAAGGTCTGAAACCAACCATTCATTTCCTGGATACAATCGACATGTGTCCTTATATTAGACTTACGAGTAAATGTAAGCATTACTTTTGTCAAAGGAGAAATACGTCTTAATGTTTTTTTGTTTGCTGTTTTTTGGAGGGGAAATTATGGCCAATGCTGATCTGAAATGTGTTAACATTTACTCTTAAATATTTTGATTTGATTTGAAATGGCAAGTTAGCATTCTTCATGATGGGACTAGATGTGTGAAATACCACAGCTGCTGTTGCAGGCTTGTGGTGATGTAATGACTCATGTGTTCTCTCCCTCCATTGCGGTTCAGAAACACTGTGTGCGTGTTTTACGCCTAAACCAATACGGATCACCGCAAGCCGCTCTGAAAGTGCTGGCTGAAGTGAAAACTCAAGTGCGTTGAGCTGCTAATCTGCGACATGTCGTTTTAAACTGTCTCTTTTCATCTTTGTCACCATGTTCTGCATTCGATGTGAGGGATTACAGCTCTTGCGGTGAAGCTTTCTAGACTCTTTCTAGCTTTCTTCACGCTGGGGGGAAACAAATGCCCAGACATACTGTACAATGTCCTTTGTGAACAATGTGGCTCATACTTCAGGATGAAAAACATTTTTAACAGCTTTACAAACTATTTTCAGTGAGTGACTCGTGAGAAAAAAAAAAAGCAACTGTAAGAAAAATACTGATTTATTTTCACGATGCAGTAGCAGCTCTGTCTATGTCATTATAGTGTAATTATCATTTAATGACAAAGGCTTGGCATGGGACATTTAGCAGGAACGGTCTTAGATGGAACATGGAACATCTCGGCTGTTTAATAAATACACCCGGGACTACAGCCTTGGCACCAATGGGCTGAAACTGCATTTGCATACCATCATTATTGAATCCCTAGTGAAAATCAATCAAATATATTTTTTTGTCATATTGCATCTTAGTTCAGTACAGGAGCCATTCAACATAGGACTACCCCCTCGTTGTGAGTTGTGAGTTCATGAGACTGGCAGTGACAAAGTAGCCATGAGACTGGCAGTGACAAACTCATATCGGCGATGCCTACCGCCTCCTCTGAGCCAGGACTCTCCAAATGCCACTAGTTGACTGTAACTCCACTACAGATTTGCACACACTTCCTACTAGTGATGATTTGTCGCAGCAAGGTGGTCCAATAGATGCTTTGCTTGCCGGGTCTGATGCACGACTTTGAAAGTGTGTCCTTTATACACTGTGTCATGTATTGTCTGTTGAATTGGTCATTCTGTTGTTGCGCTGTACCATTTATAACATGATCAACCTCCCCTCCATTTACACACAAACACACGCTCCTCCGTCCAACAGCATCACCACCACCAATACAAACTTTCACCCCTCCATTGAGCACAATAAAAACACCCTCACCCCCACCAGGTACAGGCAAATTCACAGAAAAACAACTTCTCCCAAACACACAGCCCCTCTGCCCCCCCAAACACACAGTCTCCCTAACCACCGCCCCCCCCCCCCATCCCAAACACACCGCCCCCTCCCTGGCATCCGCCATCCGCCAGCCCTACCCTCAAGACACAAAGCTATCTTCCAAGAAGATCACCCCAATAGCAAAGAGACGTCTGAATAATCACGAGTAATTAACATTACCATTCTTTTCTGAATTATTCAGACATGTGAAATTTCCCACGTATGATTGGCACCTGGCAGACGTGCACAGAATTCCGTATTGGAGTTGAAACCATAAAACCAATTGTTATGCACTGGCACACGGAGGACCAAATATTCCCTGCAGATGCGCTTTTGCACAATGACAAACACTGTAAGACGGACAGAAAACAAGGGGATTCAGGCAGAAATTACAGCAGATCTCCTGTAGATTCACTCTGCTGGGGAATGACAATATTTGGATAATTAGGGCGCAAGGCAAACACAGAGGAAACGAGGACATAGAAAGCAACTATACTGTTCTAACTATCAACAGGAATTCAGTGTATTTGAGTCAACGTTATTTACTTCATTGTTAATAATACATATGCATGACTTAGGAATTAATGTTCATCTTTTATTTATTACAGTAATAGATTGCAGGCATATAAGAGAGAGCAAGGGGGCATGACCAGAATTTTCAAGTCTGAGGACAGAAATTGGGAGTTGCTCTCTTGAGAACTTTGTCTCCCTTTCTTAAAATGTTTGTGGTACTTGTATTAATCTTACACGATTGCCCCAAGAGACATTACGAAAAGTGAATAAATAAACATGTTATTTGTCACAAAGAAAACACTAACTGTCCCATACAATACAGGACTGCTTCAACATCCCCGATCTGGGCTCCATTCCTCGTAGCAAGTTGAACTAATCCAGGTTACTCAAACGTTAGCTGGATTCAATTAACGCGATAATTGAATTTATCCGTTTCTCCCAGGCACAATCATTCTAAAATTCTCGTTAACTCGATTCAGACTTTAGTAATCAGGATAATTGTGCGTGTCCGTTCCACTTGAAATTGTTTTGCGCACCAAAACAATGGTCTTTAGCTATGACAGACGGAGCAATGGAGAACTACAGAACTTCCAAAATAAAGGAAACACCAACATAAAGTGTCTTAATAGGGCGCTGGGCCACCATGAGCCTCCAGAACAGGTGGGCCCGGGCGCTCGGGTGGGCCTACATTTATAAACGTACGCATGCCTCCCTGAATCGTCGGGAAGAATGGCGAGAAACGTCAAAAGCACAACAAAAAAAAAACAATGTGTCAGCATGGCCAACAACGGAGATTGGTAAATATCATACCATACATTACATTACATTTTATATTACATTTTGGCATTTAGTAGACGCTCTTATCCAGAGTGACTTGCAAGATGTGCATTAATAGGGGAGAGCGGGGTATTTTGTCACACTTTTCACTCTGTCTTACCTGTACTGGGCGCAATATATCGCAATGGTATAAATGTCATACCAAATGAAATGTGGAAGTCTTGGGCACATATTTTGTATTCATTACATATTCATATCTTATTTCAGTATGGAGTTGTAGACAGTTAAATAGAGGGTGTGCACTTGTGACAACTTACCCCATCAGGGGGTAAGTTGTCACACTATGTCATAGTATGTGGGGTAAGTTGTCACATTGGATTATCAACAAATAAGAATGCAACTAAATAATTGTGAATATAATTTTTTTAACTTTCAAATTCAAAACCAAGTACATTTCATTACAGAACTCATTCATTAAAGAACAAAATGCTTAGTCTTAACAAAACAGACGTGGTGTAATGCATAACGAAACACTTCTAATCAGACTCATCTTCAGAGTCACAGTTCTGGCACAAATAAATTGCCTGGCCTGGGGTGCAAGCATCATGGGCCCACTTCTTGCATCTCACACACTGCACCCAAGCCTCTTTTGGGCGTTTGTTAGAAAATGGCTCCATGCAGACTAGGCAGAAGCACTACTCTTCATCTGATGATGACTCGTCTATTTTTCTTTTTACTGTTGCCTTTTTTCTGGCAGATCCAGATTTTGCACTTTCCTTCCCTTCCTCCAGAAACAGCCTGTTTTTAGATTGTGATTTTTACATTTGTAGTGCTTGCTTCACGGATGTGTCTGTTAGAATTGTGGTTTTGCGCCGCTTTCTTCCATTATTAGTTTGTTTTCGGGGACCAGCTTTTGGAAATGGCCAGAGGTCCTCTGGAGTTGGTAGTCTGCTGCCAGCACTGGCATTGCTGGGTAAGGGTGAGCTGGCATGGGAACTGAATGGGTCTGCGTCTGTGCTTGTGCCTGGCAGGGCAGGGTTGGTACTGGGGCCTGGCGGGGCAGGGCGATCCGTAACATAGGATGGCGCAAACTCAGTTTCCAAAAATACATCCCTGTTGTAAGGCTGTACCCCAGCTACCCTAAAGCCAGCCTGAATGTTCAAGGGGGTTGCCGCCACAGGATAAGCAATTGCCACAATCCCAGGAATGTCATAAATTGACATTGTTTTCCCAGGATTGTTCCTCATCCATGCATCACACGCTGTGTTGATGTGCCTTTTTTAGCGGCCCGTAGACAGACCTGTCTAAGGGTTGAAGCCGATGAGAGCAGTGGGGTGGGAATGACACCATAATTATGCTGTTTTCTTTGGCATAATTGAGTCCATCAATGGACATATGAGATTCGTGGTTGTCCAAAAGGAGTAAACATGGTTTCTCCTTTGAGCATTTTGTCTGCTCAATGAAATGTTTCAGGAAGTGAAAAAAGTGCACATCTTTCATCCACCCCGAGGGATTTGCCGCTCCCTTGCTGCCAGGTGGTCCGTTGTTTAAAAAATGGTCGCGGAAGTTGACACGGGAAATATGAAATATGGAGGTATACTATTTCCTGTGGCTGAGACAGCACAGGCCAGTGTGACAAGCGTCCCCTTTCAGCGGAGGTCAGTGACCCTACTTGTTTGAATCCGCGTCTGGCCACTACTTTGCCAGGTTTATGGGCCATGGTCACCCCAGTTTTGTCTACATTCCATATGTCCCCTGGTCCAAATTGATGTCTGTCTAGCACATTTGCTAAATTGTCGAAGAAGGCATTGACATTTTCTCGGTTGAAGCTACTAGCTCTGGCAAGGCTAGTTGCCTCAGGCTTTCTTAGCGACAGCATTGGGTGCCGTTTTAAGAAGGCTGTAAACCACTCCGAGCTGGCCTTTTCTGTTTCTGCCCACATTGGTGTGAACTTCAGCTTGTGTGCCACAGCAAACTGGTAGGCAAGTCTTTTGATCTCACAGATCTCACAGATCAAAATAAATGTCAGCTGACCTAGCGATATAATGAACAAGTTGCATCTCCAAATCAGGTGGAAATACCTGCCGTGACTTTCTATAGCCCACCACTGTTGTTGGCATGGCTGCCTGACTGACAATTTCTTCGCTGGTAACCTTTTCACAATACCGAGTCAGAGTACGGTAATTTATATTAAAATCGTTTGCTGTGCTTCTGATTGATTTGTTCTCCAGCTTCACCTGCCTGACTGCCTTCAACATTATGTCAGGAGGTGTGCTGCCATTCTCTGTGTTTCTTTTATAATTTCTCACCATCATTTCACTTTCTTTTGTTCCTTCGTTTGTTCCTTCCTTTCTTCCTTCCCTCAATGCTTCTTTCCTTCAAAAACACATTTCAATTAGCCTCATGTGACAACTTGCCCCAAATGGGCATGTGGCCTAATGTTTGCTAAATCTCAAGGCTAGTTCAACATAGGACTGTAGCTAACATATCAAGAGACACCTTATTGTCTCCTTTATTTGTCACACAAATATAATTTTGAACATTTATACCTAACACAGTTTTATTACATAAAATGTAAGGTGCCATTTACTTACTTTTGAAGGAGACAAACACGAAACTTGTGCTCACATGTAATTAAAGTGATCTTTGACCATTTGTGAAAAGGAATTTGAATTTGACCATAGTTGCAACAAAGTAGCTATTTGAATTTTGAGATAGTGCCCCTGTGGTTGGAGGTATGAACAGTGTGACAACTTACCCATGTGACAACTTACCCCGCTCTCCCCTATATGGTAAGATCAATCATAGTCTGCGCAAGAGATCAGTGTCGCAATACAGTAATAATTATTGGCAGCTGCATACTGTACCTGTAACACAGGGAAGGACAGTCATCAACATAGATACATATTACAAAATGCAGTATTAAACATGAAAGCAGTGGTGATGACAATTGGTTAATGTATAGAATCAGTGGCAGTGGAGTCTGAAGAGGTGGGTTTTGAGTCTCTTGCGGAAGATGGCCAGTGATTCTGCGGTCCTGACCGAGTGGGGGAGATTGTTCCACCACCGAGGGGTCAGGACAGAGAAGAGGCGAGACCACAAGGAGCAGCTGCCGGGAGCGGAGGGGTCTGGCTGGGGAGTAGGATGTGATGAGTGACTGGAGGTAGGAGGGAGCAGTTCCTCTAGCAGCTTGATAAGCTAGCACCAGTGATTTCAATACCATACAATTTTCCACATACCTAAAATCATATTCATTTTCTAAATCTGGCATTGTCCATACTGGCATTTATGCTAAATGTATTGCCTAATGTTGAATTAAATGGCAGCCTATGCCTAATGCTATTTTCTGTTAGTTTTTAGTCCACCTTTTTCATACTACGAGACAGTCCTGCGAAAGTATGCTAATGGGAGACAAATGTGTGTCACCCTGGACCAATCCACCATTCAACAGCAGCACAGGTTCTCATCCATGTAAAGGCACAGATAGTAATTTCATATCATTATTGCTTTTAAACTGAAGGAAATTAAAATTTTACTTGACACACAGAGCTGCCAGTACGGCATAAATGCGATGGGAAGATGTTGATTCCGGGGAGGATACCTTGTTATCAACGAAGAGAGCTACCACCGCTTTCGCCCCGTCAACTGACATTGTTAAATGTTTTCTCAGCTGACGGGTTCACCGTGCTTGCTGCAGCTGGCTGACAGGTATTCTCCGCCTTTGCCGCTACGTACTAAGCGGCACACCGGTATATCTAAATGGAGCGGAATCGCGGTCTTCAGGCGCTGCTCCGTAATCTCCCATAAGTGTTCACTTGGGTTGAGATCTGGTTACATTGTTTTCATGCTCATCAAAACATTCAGTGACCACTCACTCTGCTCTGTGGATCATAGGGGCATTCCATTATAAAAGTTATAAAACTAAGAGAGGGCGCACTTACCATAATGATCTGTGCCTGTATGAGACATTTTGATGTAGCCAACTGGATGGGACTAGCTAGCCAATGTCACTTCCTGTTTCTGTGGCCATAGACTGATGGATCCATACAATGTGGATAAACAATGTGGCCGGTGAGGTTTTCTCTTTCACTGAGACGCGCTGTTAGCTCTTTTGGGGAAAAAAGGTTAGCTGAACAGACAGCATTGTAAGCAAGTTAATTGGTGGTCGGCGGTAGGAAAAATAAGCACCATAGAGAAGGAGGTTGTATCGGTAGTGACCAGGACCATAGATGATGGAAAGGAGCAAGAGTTGAGGAAGGTGATGGATTCTCTGTATTCAATAGGTTTAACTGACTTAGTGAGAGACGTCTGCGGCGGTCGGGTGGTGGCTGCCTCCAGGTTCCTGAGTTTTAAGGATGGGAAGAAGTGTGACAGCCAGTCGGTTTTGCTCACATTTGGCGAGGTTTCTCTGCCTAACAGGGTTAAGATGTGGTTCTTGAGCTTCCAGAGAGAGGTTCTAGACAGTGCCAGTGTATACGTTTTTTGGAGTGTGCTTCAATGAAAAGATGACCTGGAGGGTGCATATTGACAAAGTAGTAATGAAGTGTGCTAGTTTTGGCTGGCCGTGTTTGTGGAGCGGGGAGGAGCGCACTTCTGCTGGTTTTCCAGGCTGTGATTCGATCGAGTATGGATGTCTCGCATTTGGGTTAGCTGCTGCCTCCTCCTTGCAGAGGTTGGATGTGGTGCACGCTCTCAGGGCTGAGGCTGTGCTATGGAGTGTTTCGCACAATGCCTGTCCCAGCTTTGCTTGTGGAGAATGGGGAGATGCTCTCTACCTGCGTAGACTGAAGCTGGGGCTTCAGTATTGGGTTAAGTTGAGACGTCATGTTGTTGACTGTCCTGCTTCAGGGTCACTGAGTGACTCCTGGGAGTTCACCCAGTCTAAGCAGGGCGGTGTGTTTTTCCAACATGTTAGGGAGTGGGTGGTAAGCCTGGATCTGACTGAGGCAGAGGTCAGGGCAGATGTGATCTCGACCCCATACCGTACTGGCTGTTACCCGACATGGAAAGAAACTCTGCCATTCTGGAGGCGGTGCAGTCTGTGGGGTCCAAGGAGGTACCTTGTGGGATAACTGAGTGGAATTTGCAGCAGGAGTGGAGTTCCTGTCTCCAGGTATATACAAATGACTCTAGGGATCCAGATAGTAGCAAGTTGGGATTTGCGTTTTGTGTTCCGCAATTAACTGTTTGTAGGGGGCTGTGGCTTAATGATGGGATGTCTGTGTTCACGGCTGAGATAGTGGGGATTTACTGGGCTTTAGAATGGGTTGAGGAAGTCAGGCCACCGGGTGGGTATCTGCTCTGATTCCACAGTGGTCCTGACTGCGATGTGTAACGGACGTTCTGAGGCTCATCCTGATGTGATTCTTCACTTGCTAGTGCTCTTGCATAAAACACATAGGACGGGTTGTCAGGTGGGATTGGGTACCGGCTCATGTGGGGATAATGAGATGGCAGGTAGAGCTGTGAAGGCTACCTTGAGGTTAGACAAAGTGGGGGTGCCCATCCCGTATGGTAGAGCAGATATGGACAGCAGGATAGGGGAGGGTCTGGGTCACAGATGGCAGCAGGACTGGGACACAGAGACAAAAGGGGGACAATTATATGCTGTGAGGGGGCCTTCATTTGGGGAGGTTAGGCAGGGGCGGATTTTGTTCACATGGATGAGGCTGGGCCACTGTGGGTTCAGGGCTGGGCTCTTTGTTAGTGGGCATACATGCTGATGGGCTTTGTGCCAGATGCAGGGTCCCTGAGACAGTGTCATGTGTACTGTTATATTGTATGATTTATGGCAGGGAGAGACAGGAGCTATATTGCTGTTTAGCAGGCATTGGTGTGACCACATACTCCCTGCGGTGAATATTAGGACCGACCAAGGACGTGTCTAGTTTTCTCATTTGTCCTGGATTTTCTCAATGCCACTGGCCTGTGTGCCAGGGTGTGATTATGTGATGTTGGTTGCAGTGTGACTTGCATGTTTGTGGGTGGCAGCAATACGCCTTGCAGCATTGCAGCCTGCGATTAACTTGATAAAGAAGAAGAATGTATCTGGCCTTAAAACTGGCAGAAGTGAGTAGGCCTGCCTGTTTTGTCTGATTGAAACACACATCACACTGTACATCAAATATAGCCTGCCATATAGTAATAGTGTTCTTGGGTATGACATTCCATTCTGGACGTGCACTGCGATTTTAGTTTGCTTTATGGCTCTATGTGACTATTTCCCACTGTAATATGGTTTCAAAATGAGACCCATCTAATTTTGGTGATCACATATCCATTCCTGTTAACCGTGACACAATGTTATAGAACTATAGCCTGCTTTTTCCATTGCCATTTTCAAACACTTCTTGTGCAATCAGACTTACACTGAGTAATTCTTGGTGACCGAACATTCCAGCACCGCAGGTAGCGCTATACATATAATATGTTGGTTAAAGCATCTTAATTCTATGTTGTTTGTTGTAGGACCGAATGCTCTGGAAACACAGATGGCAATACATTACTAATATTGTAATTTACACCTCTTAAACACTTAACATAAGAAAACTGCCTACATGAAAAGGTCAACATCTCAACAGTGGCCTCCATGCAGTCACAGAAGCACCACGCACTCAACCCACCAGGATAGAAAGCTTCACCATCGGTTGAAGGTGATCACTCAGAATGGCTTTGTATTTATTGCCATTTAAGGCCACGGTCCCCAACCTTTTTTGCACCACGGACCAGTTTCATGCAAGACAATCAGAATCACGCGCGTAACAAAACACAATAAAGTGCATATTATATCATTTAATTATTCATTTAATTATTACATTTATAATGTAAATGTGACTTAACTCAACTTCTTTTAAATGCAGCTTTCTTTCTTTTTGGCAGTCTTGGAGTCTTCTGCTGTCTCATCATTGGGTCTTTCCCCCTTTTCAAAAAGCTCTCCAGCAATGTTTGTTTTTTACTCATTTTTGCTAGGGTTAGCTTGTGGACTTAATTTATTGGTGCATGGAAAAAAAACTGAGACAAGTGCGGAAAAGAGGCACAGACGGAAGTGGTCATTTTTCAAAATAAAACACCCTGCAGACTGCGAGTCAATAAAATAAAAAAAATTAAAAAAAAAGTTTTTATTCTTTCTGTGCGGCCCGGTACCAAATGATCCATGGCCCGGTAATTGGGGACCCCTGATTTAAGGCATCCATTTACCTTGCCCTGAAAATGCACCCCACATCATAACAGCCACCAGAGCCCTTAATTTACTCCAGTGTCTCCTTCAGTTTGGCAGTTGCCTGTTGGGGGAGTATAAAACAATTATCACGACAATATGCAATACCCAATGGCTGCCAAATTGAGAGGAACCATGGCAAAACATGCTGATAAGTTATACCCTAATAAAATGTTTTAGACAAGTCCAATTTCATTTTGCATGCTTGCGGTATGGACACAGAATGGGTGTTTAATGCATGAAAATCTTTTCTTTTATCATATCATATTTTCTTTTGACCCATTTTCATTTTCAGTATTGTATTGAATGCCATGTTGTATGCATGCCAACTGTACAGAAATGCACCGTTAGCTAAAAACTGCAACCCCAAGAACAGGGTGTTCGTGTCACTGACGAAGCACAGGTATGCCTGTACGGGTATCGCAGTGTGGGAAATACATGAAATATATTGAAAGCAGTAGCTACATTAGTTTTTTTCAATGTTTTTTTGTCATTCAAGGACTTGTACTCAAGTATTGCTTTACTTTTATTATTTAAAAATTGGAGGGGTTTTGTGTTCATAAATTAAAGATTTGTGGATGTGATGTTCAGCAAGTATTAAGATTGCTCCTTGATCAATGAAGAAGGTGCCGCCATTGTAGAGGGATGTGTTTGCACTTGCTTTGTGCATTGGGTAGGGGTGTGAGCCTTTGTACACAGATCGGACTAATTTCCAAGTTGGCCCACGATGGAGAATCTCTAAGCATAAATACCCTCCAGGCACAGCTTTCCACCACCAGAATGTAATTTCTGCCCGACAAAAACAACAAAAGGGATAGGTACGTATTTAATGTTTTTTTATACAGTGACACTTTTATATTAATATACATGTATATACATCACACCTAATTTACAGTTGTAAAAATAATTGAACAATCCTTTAAAAATCCTTGCATTACAGCCATGATTGTAGAACTCCCATATTAGTGAGATGTCCTCATATGGACTATAAACGATCTACTAACAAGGAGGAAGAACAAAAAGTCAACACGTCTCAAGCATCACGTTGAGTGACCTACAGCACTACCACAATCAGGAAGTGTTTTATTTCTTAAAATCCAGTTCCTCAACATCTCAGAAATACATCAATATCGTGAAACACAAACGTACACACACACACACACATCTTTAGATTTCTGTTAGTAGTGTAACTGTAGCATGGGTTACTCAATAGCGTGTGGTTTGTTACATACATACATAGTGAATGTTAAAATGGGGTGGGGGGGGGAGGGGAATCCAGTCAACTTTTCAGTACTGACACATACAAACAATCCTTCCCTCTGCAGTACTGGTGAGGGCCTACAACCCTTCTCTCTGCAGGACTGACACACACTCAACCGTACTCTGCGGGGCAACCCTTCCCTCTGCAGTACTGACACACACTCAGCCGTACTCTGCGGGGCAACCCTTCCCTCTGCAGTACTGACACACTCAGCCAGCTCTGAGATCTGTAAGCTGTCATGCTTTCAAAGCAAGGCCTTAAGGCCTAATGACAATAACTAGAAATGATCCAAGTAAAATTAAAATAGAAATCGTGTCTCGACAGTAAAACGGCAACATGGCACAGGTAACTAAACGCCGACTTCAATTCTAAGTATTGCAACGCACGACCCATTTCAGAAATGGCTTGGAGGCCTAAGAGGAAACCAACAGGCAAAAAAAAAAATCAGCTGCAGTATTTTACAACGTTTTGAAAAAATACAGATAAAAAAAAATGAGAGTAGGAAGCATTGCTGTACAAGGCAAGCCATGTTACACGGAAATGACAAGTGTGTGAGGGCGAGGCAAGATGGAAACACCATGTGACCAAGCGACACCGAGATGGCACAGACACAGCTACGGAGCTGCTTCACCAGACTCTGGGCACTCTTTTCCCAACCGCTCACATCGGGATGAACACAAGGAGAGGGATGTGCAGCTCCCCCTTCCCCCTTCCCCACTTATACTAGCATTTACAGTTCCAACGGCCCAGCAACACAAGCTTAGAAGCAGCTGCGGTCAGAGGGGACGCTCTTCACACTGCGCTGATCTGTGCCCCAGGTCTAGAACAGGACACCGTGAACAAGACGACACGACACAGCCGAGAACCTCTGCCATGTGGGTTTTCATGGTTTCTGGAAGCACTGACTCAGTGGACCTATACTCCCTCTCCTCTGCCAGGGACCACATTGCAGAGAGCACGGGCTGCTGAAAAATCCCAGCATGCATCTCATCACCCCACACACACCCCACCCACACCCCACCCACACAGGAAGGTCAAATTATTGCATGCAAAAAGAGTGCGTGGCTTGCAACGGTTCATGCGAGTTTCACGAGAAAGGACCATACAGGAAAGTACAGTACAGGCTACACTCCCATCAGCCCCCCAGATATCCTGACCTCAGTCCACACACGATCTGCTCCTCTTTTGGAAGACTACAATATGTTGATCTTTACTTTTTTTTTTTTTTTTTTTTAAACGGGGAAAATAAGTTGATATCTACATTAAATAAAAGGTACAGTGAACCACCATATTCAAGTTGCTCCAGCTGGTCAAAGGCTCAGCTGCTTGACTCAAAGACCTGGATACAACCGTGTGACTCTGTAAACACACGTTAGAAAGGTGAGCGCAATAATATATTTACATTTCTACTCCCGGTGGGGGTTTGGCAAGATTGATATTCATTACACGTCCAGCCAGACGCCACCCT
This sequence comes from Aldrovandia affinis, assembly GCA_029706075.1. Lineage (NCBI taxonomy): Eukaryota > Metazoa > Chordata > Actinopteri > Notacanthiformes > Halosauridae > Aldrovandia > Aldrovandia affinis. The sequence goes on along the minus strand of JAINUG010000065.1, from coordinate 4,124,895 downwards.
CCTCTCCAGCAGGTGGCAATAATGAGCTATGAGCCACCTTAATCAACCGTCAATCAACCACAGTGAAGAACAAGGAGGATAAAGTGCTCAGTTCCCACCTGAAGGGACACCCTGCGACTATTCTACAGATTTATTTATACATCTTTTTTTAAACAGTAAAACTGGCCTCCTGCTCAGACCACTTGTTACCCAACTCCCACAGTATTTACAGGAGACCCAAACGGAATATAAACAGTGAAAACAATTCACAGGACCCATCACTGGCGCAATCCAAACCAGGCACACAGAAGGGTGACAGATCACGATGAGACACACACGCACACACGCACACGCGCACGCACAGACATAAAGAATGAGACATCCAGAAAGTTCTCGCTCCCCACACACGCACACACTCTGAAGCTGCTCTGCTTTGGATTCCGCTGAGATCTTGGGTGTGTAGGGTAGGGTATGACTCAGCTCAGTAGGCAGTACATGACATGGTTGATATTTGTCACTTTCTACAAGATTTTTGGAGTTTAGAGACGTTTTTCTTTACGACCAAAAAACGGGCACATACCTCTACAGGAATGTACAGATGTGTACCTCTACTGTATAGGTTTGTACCTCTACAGGAGAACACAGGCGTTTAAACGGCATTCCACTTTTGCTTCCCCCCTTCCTCCGGATTTGCCGCAAAAGGCCACAGAAGCCATTTTAAGCAATACAAGAATGTTGACTGTGATCCAATAAGTACTTTAAAATTGAATTCGACTGCTAAAAACTGCAGTGTGACCCAAACGCCATAAAGCAGGAATTGGCAGAGGCGGGAGCGCCCAAAACAGAACCCATCATCAAGTGTGCTTGGAACACAACAGCCCCGTCATTAAAATGCAGCGAAGAGTTCACACTTCTGGCAAAATACCACCGACCAACTTCAAGTTAGCTAACCTTTGTTAGCAATGGGATAACAACTTATTGGACCACAGTGGGAGGGTAAGCAGATTTGACACACCATCGCTCTCCAGTGTGGTTGTGGAGAACCCGTCCTTTTTAACTTAAACGAGCCAATAAAATCGGCAAGAGGCAAAAGACGGAGAGGGAACCCCGAGTGTCCTGATCTGCGGGTTGCGGTTTGGGCGGGGCTTGGGCGGTTTGGGCGGGGCTTGGGGACGGGCAGGTGAACTCTTGTACATGTGTTGTCATGGCAACAGGTGGCATGTGCTGGCCCCACGGCCTCGGATCAAACCCCGGGGAGAGGTGAGCGGCGGCGAGGGGCATGAGGGTCATCCCTCTGGAGGAGGAGTCAGGAGTGGAGCGGGGGAAGGGGGGGTGCAGGTTCATCCCATTCCCCTTTAGGGCGTGAAGGTTCTGTAAGAGGAGCCGGAGTGGGTGCTTGGGGTGACGGAGGAGGTGGGGCCAGCTGCGGCGGGGGGGAAGGGTTTATCCCTATGGCCCTCCCCTTTAGGGTGTCTGAGAGCCCGCCCATTTGAAGGTGCCCAGCAGGCTCTGCACGCCCTTCTTCACGCTGGAGCCCATGCGCCGCGCCACAGAGTCTGCGGGGGGGCCTGGCAGACAGGAGCCAGAGCTGGGGGGCCGCGCATCCAGACACTTCTGATACCGCAGCTGAGGGGAGACACCACCACACAGGGGGTCAGGACAGGATGCAACAGAAACCAGCACACACAGTGGCTCTCTGGGATCAGGGCTGTGGACATCTAGCATAGCTGATTCAGTGTTCACATCATGACCCCCACACCCACACCCACACCCACACACACCCACACACACACCACACTCCCTGTGTAAAGCAGTCATACCCCAACCTTGTCGAAGATGCTCACCATGCACGCAGCCTGCACTGCCTCTGACAGGCTGGCGGCGTTGGGCTCGCACCAGAACATGTGACAGATGAAGTCCCCGGGGCCTTCGGCCATGATGAAGGCGAAGGTGTGCACGTCCTTCCCCACGCCCATGAAGGACAGGAAACGCACGCGGCACTCTGACAACACTTCCTCCTTCTGTCGGCCACGGGAAAGGGGATGGGATAGCCAAATACAAGAGAGAGAGATAGAGAGAGCAACGACTAAGTCAGGAACACCACTGGGAAGAACTTCAGTCCACAATGTGGAATCGTATGCCTTTAGAACTACACTTTAAGGGAATTGTGATGTTGCTTTCTACCATCCATCTTTGCCCCAACTTCATAATTGAGGGAAACACTCTGTCCAGATAATCCAAAATTATATCCTTGGTCTCTTTCATTACCTTCTTAATAATTCAGTCACAATTGTGTTACATTTCTCACACTCCCCCTTCCCTCAGTTGCGATATAAAATTCACTTTATGACAGTGCAAACATGAGGTCGACTCTATTTAATTTAAAATGATCTGGCTCATCGATTCCCTGCGTTTCTATTTCTCCATTGTTACATCGTTACGTGAAGCTGCTACAAGTGCGAGAACAAGGAACGTCTGGGCCTGTCGTGTGATGCATCTCGGGAGTAACGGGTTCAGGTCGTGGGGAGGTCAAATACAGGCGAGCAGGCAGGTGAAGGTGACCTCACCTCGGCCGAGTGTATGGTGAGGGTGGCTGAGGCCACATCGACGATGACCGGCGGCCACTCGTGCTTCTCTTTGGCCTTTAACGCCGCCTCCAAGGCATTGTTGACCGTGTCCACTCCTGAGAGAGAGACAGGGCGACAGAGGTGACATCATCAGCACGCGCCCAGCGAGGTGCCACCTGGCACAAGGTCAGAACAGCCTCGCTCTGCACACGGCACACGACACACTGGAGACGAGCAGAAGCGTCTCTGAACAAGGTTCCTGTAGCGATTTGTCATACAAATTCCGCGTTACAGAAATGACACAAATGTATTCATCGTCATCTAATGGGTATAAAGGGGGTACATGTGACAGATCTGATGGATCGCTCACATTTCCAATAGAGATGACCAGTGATCAGTACAAATCAGGTATTAACAAGGAGGCTCATTCCTGAACTCATACATGGACACGTGTTTACACACCGTTGGAGGTATGAGCATGGAGGCTCATAACACACCACTTTTCATCAGGGCAACAAAGGGTTAACAAACAAGAATCCTCCACAAGAATAACACAAAGGAAAAACACAACGACCATTCGCCATGTTCAGTACAACGAACCACGATCAAATGAGTATGTACAGATCAGCAGAACTCAAAACCCTGCAGACAGTAGCAACCTAGGTTCACGGTCAAACCAGGGTTTTTTGGTTACCCCATGACTGTCTGGAAGCTTGGAAGCTTGGACAGAAGAAAAAATAAAAGCCTTCAGACATTTAGACACACGAAAATGGCTTTGTAATGTTTTTTTGTTTGTTTGTTTCAAGTTCCTTTAACCATTCTTTTCACCAGGAAAGTCATTTCAGAACCGGTTTTAATCACTCCTGTGCAATGAGGTCCTTCTCAAGAGGCTTAAAATCACAGCTGTGCAGTCTTTTCAGAGAATACACAACACTGTAAAACTGTATGCGCTATGTGCTATTTCTAATGAGTCTGAACTGTGTTGCTACTCTAGCTACACTTCCAACTCCCATGACTGATTTATATTTCCCAAAACACTGCTTGTTTGGGGCTGGCAGCATGGCAAACTGATACCATACAGCCATATGATTTGTACAGGAGATTACACACAGAGCCCTAAGTGAAATGAGTTGCTGAAATGCCTTTGAAAATGTCCTTTTGCTGGCTACGTTTTATTTCAACTGGGGAGGCAATTTGGAAAAACATACATGACATTGCAACTGTGCAGGAGACTTTAAACAAAGGGCATAATCATATATACAATGTTTGCCATGTTTTAAATGGTTGGTTTTTAAGTGAAGAGATCAATCTTCAATCAATCTTTATTTTTGTATAGCGCCATTTACAAACAGGTTGTCACACAGCGCTTCACAATTGGCGTTTTCCAGAGGGAATCAAAAAACCAGAAAACCATTAGAGCCAATGTGGGATACTGGAAAATTATTCCCTGACCCCTTAAAAGGTGGTCGAGATGAACTCCTGGAAAATGGTGGGATACAGAGAAAAACAAAACAAATAGTCCTTGAGGCTCATGAGGCTTAACAGACCACCGGAAGGGCATTCTAAGTGTAGGGGTGGGGTGGAATTTACATTGAAATGTAAATATTTTAATTGAATGCATTTCCAGTATTTTTGCAGAACTGCATGGCTATTTCTATTGAGAAACTAATATTCAGTCAGGTTTAAATATTAACCTTATCAGTATGCCTTTTTTTTGTTTAGAAAATGGGTTGTGTATGTTAAGACAGGCTTAACAGCGTGAGTTGGCTTTAAAACAAATAACATTTTCCATTTACAAAAACAACGGTGAATAAAATTGGCTGGCGACGGTTCATTTTAGACCGTGCCTGTCACCTGCATGGATTAAACAGATATCAGCACACGCTAACAGCTAGAGATGAGTAAGAGCATTCCTTACCAAAGCCTTCCTTACCTACGGGTTTGGCCACGGGCACGTTACCAAGGTAACGCACCTGGAAGCGCTGGACCAGCTCGTTCTTTGGTGCAGGGAACTCTGTGAGACAGAGAGAGAGAGAGAGGGGGAGATGAAGGGAAGAAGAGGGAGGGAAGGAGAGGGGGAGACAGTCAAGACTGATGCTAATAACAATGATAATGATGATGAATTAATAAAAGACCCTGTTCATCCATATTCCATTTTGCTTTTAATTTGTCCCTTGTTCCATCCATTATTCCATTTTGCTTTTAATTTGTCCCTTTAATTTGTCCAATCAAATTTGAACTTGAACTCGACAGGCAGAGTGACAGAGAGCATTTTGAACATGTTCAAACAGGGGAGGAACGTTACCTTGGAAAGGAATATCCACCAGCTTGGAGGGGTCGATGTTGAGTCTGTTCAGACAGGACCTGGAGGACTTCCTCTCCGCCATGATCTGATGAGAGGGTAATGAGAGAGACCATTTAAAAAACCAGAGGGAAAATGCATCAAAAGAGAGACGCATCATTTTAAAACATAAATAAAGGAGGGCAAATCAGTCAGAAAGTTTACAGAACGGACAGGAACTGAATGTTAAGGTTTTAAAAAATCATTTTTAATAAAGGTACTTCCATCACTGGCACAGTCAAACCATTTCCACTGCACAGGGCATGTCAGTCAGAACAAATGGAAAGCATTCCAGGTGACCTGTGCGTGAGCTGGGCTCACGGCACCACGCCGGTCCTCTGAGCGGCGAGTAAACGAGGTCAGAGCTACAGCGTTCAGCAGCGGGCGAGCTCACCTTGGAGCAGATGTCGTGCATGCTGGTGGCGATGTTCTTGGCGGGCGTGTCGCACCTGAACACGTGACACTTCAGCACCTGAGTCAGCTTGTCTCGGGCCACGTACGCAAAGTCCCTGCAATCACACACCAACGGGTGCAGTCAGCGCAAGACCAGGCGGTGACAGAGGGGGGGTGGCCATGTTAGTGATGATGATGATGATGATGGGGATGATGATGATGTAGCCTAGTGGCTATGTTGGCAATGGAGGTTGGAACTTGACAGCTTTCAGGACATTTGTGTGTGTAGAAATCGCTGCGACATCACCATTCAGAGAAAAATATTAAGAATGATGCATTTTGCCAATGTTACAGTACAAAAAAAACAATTGGAACAGTAAACCCTAACCACAAATGCATTCTGCAATATTGTAGAAGTTCAAGAACGCATAGCACAGAGACAACGGAAGAGATCAAATGACCAATTTTATTGGACTTCAGACCCATCTAAACTCTCTGAGTGCTTTGAAACAGCTCTCATATAAAAAGACTCATGACTGCTGAAACAAAAGCAGATATTTAGAGAGTAGAATCTGTCTGAAATGGTTGATATTAAGATCTAAATGGTGAACATTCAGACACCAAGGTTTGAGTGTTTGTGCAGTATAGTGTAGCTCTCAAAACATTGATAATTGACTATTGGGTGCATGGGCTGTGAGATATGGATTAATCCAGAATGGAAGATGTGGGGAAAGAGCATGTCGGTTGGCCTATGGGGTTACCCTGACAACCACAACAGTCACGGTTCTAGGAAGGAAGGGGGGGGCGAGAACACAGTAACGACAGTACACTACCTCTCCCTGTGTCCACAATGCAGCAGTTTAGAAAGAAAGCAGCAAAGAAAAGGAAAAAATTCAGCAGGAAACCAAGGAGCAATTAAGTCTGAAGATGCTGAAATTAAATTAAATCAATTCAAACAGATACATTCCCAAACTTCTCAAATGAAACAATTGAAGAGCAGACCCTTTTTTTTTTTACCCAATTAGATATAAAATAAAGTAATAACAAAAAATATCCATGAATACAATTGAATACAACTGTTTATATAAAAAATCATAAATGAAATGCATACAATTCACAAAAATACACATGCAAGCATCTATATTCTCCACCAGAGGGCAGTAAAGACCAGACCAGCACTCCAAAAGCAGGGTTCGCTACATGATGTAATACCTCTGGTATGAGTGAGAATGACTCATACAGAGCTCAGAGTACTGCTATAAATATACAGAGGAATTCCTCATTGCTAAAACAGTACCAAAAAAAACACAAGCACAAAATGGCCTATGAGAAGTCACTGCAAAAAGCAAACATCAGCAAAGTATATAATCCAACAGCAATCATAGATATGCTGCTTTTTCTAGAACTATTTATATTCATAGGCTCTACAGCTCACTATATGATACAAGGATTAGATAGCACACATTAGACAGTTGTAGATCAGAGCTGCTTCAATGTTGTTGCTACATGTTTATATTGTATAGTGAGCACGTCCATAGGGACACAGTCTAGCACTGCTGTGGTGATGGAGTTTATGCGCCCCGGGCAGACTGACCTGCCGTTGTCTCGGCCCACACCCCACACACGGATGCTGACGATGGGCTGGGAGTGCAGGAGGGTCTGGCCCAGAGGGTCAATCAGCTTCAGTGTCTCATTCTCCAGAACCAGGAGCATGTCCTTCCCCTGTACAGAACACACACACACACGTTACCAACCTTCAAAAGTACAGAACAAACTCACACGTTACCAACCATCCACTGTACAAAACACACACACACGTTACCAACCATCCACTGTACAAAACACACACACACGTTACCAACCATCCACTGTACAAAACACACACACGTTACCAACCATCCACTGTACAAAACACACACACACGTTACCAACCATCCACTGTACAAAACACACACACGTTACCAACCATCCACTGTACAAAACACACACACACAACCATCCACTTACCAAAATCCACTGTACAAAACATCACACAAAACACACACACACGTTACCAACCATCCACTGTACAAAACACACACACGTTACCAACCTTCCACTGTACAGAACACACACAACCAAATTTTCACTGTACTGTACAGAACACGCACGCGCGTTACGAACCTTCCACTGCACACGCACGCATGCACGCACGAACCTTCCACTACGCACGCACGCACGCACGCACGCACGCACGCACGCACGCACGCACGCACGCACGCACGCACGCACCTTCCGCTCTACAGACCATACGCACACAGACACACATGGTCTCTCTCTCTCTAACCTCTCCCCAGATGCCTGCAGTGTCATGCAGGTTGTGCTTATGGTAGGACAGCTGGCGGATGCAGTTGTTGACGGCGACACTGCTCTTTCCTGGAGCCATTTCCTCCTCTGAGATCTCCACCCAGCCCAGAGAGCGCACTGCGAAGCACTGCAGCGGGAGAGAGCACAAAGAGTCAGGAACATAGAGCGTTAGGGAGATAAAGCAACAGGGAGTGTCAAGAGGAGAGAGCATCAAGAGGAGAGAGCATCAAGGAGAGAGGGTGTCAGAGAAAGCGGGTGTTAGAGCGTCGGGGGGAGAGAGCGCGTCGGGGGGAGAGAGAGAGCGTCGGGGGGAGAGAGAGCGTCGGGGGGAGAGAGAGAGCGTCGGGGGAGAGAGAGAGCGTCGGGGAGAGAGAGCGTCGGGGAGAGAGAGAGCGTCGGGGGAGAGAGAGAGAAGCGGGGAGAGAGAGAGCGTGGGGGGAGAGAGAGAGGGGGGAGAGAGAGCGTCGGGGGAGAGAGAGCGTCGGGGGAGAGAGAGAGCGTCGGGGGGAGAGAGAGCGTCGGGGGAGAGAGAGCGTCGGGGGAGAGAGCGTCGGGGAGAGAGAGCGTCGGGGGAGAGAGAGAGCGTCGGGGAGAGAGAGTCGGGAGAGAGAGCGGAGAGAGAGAGAGCGTCGGGGGAGAGAGAGCGTCGGGGGGAGAGAGAGCGTCGGGGGAGAGAGTCGGGGGAGAGAGAGCGTCGGGGGGAGAGAGCGGGGAGAGAGAGCGTCGGGGAAGAAAGAGTCGGGGGGAGAGAGAGCGTCGGGGAGAGAGCGTCGGGGAGAGAGAGCGTCGGGGAGAGAGAGGAGAGAGCGTCGGGGGAGAGCGTCGGGGAGAGAGCGTCGGGGGAGAGAGAGAGCGTCGGGGGAGAGAGAGAGCGTCGGGGGAGAGAGAGCGTCGGGGGAGAGAGCGTCGGGGAGAGCGTCGGGGGAGAGAGAGCGTCGGAGAGAGAGCGTCGGGGGGAGAGAGAGCGTCGGGGAGAGAGAGCGTCGGGGAGAGAGAGAGCGTCGGGAGAGAGAGAGAGCGTCGTCGGGGAGAGAGAGCGTCGGGGAGAGAGAGAGCGTCGGGGGGAGAGTCTCTTAATGTCCCGGCGTGGTTACCTTGGCCTCTAGGTCAGTGCTGAAAGAGTTCTGTTTCTCCTGTTCCTCTGACTGCGAGCAGCTGTGCAGAGACAGAGAGACAGACGGTGTGAACACCCCAGGTCAGTCACCTGAGGTTCACAGAGAACAGCTTAGTCGAGGATGACTGTGCACAGCTTACCTGATGTTGATGGAGGCGTATCGCAACGTTGCTCCTTCAAACTCCTTCAGGCTGGTATCAGGGGCTACATCTTCCTCCTGTAGTGCCAAACCCCACGAGGACAACAAGGTGGAGAGGACTTTCAATAAAAAAGAAACCCTGCTCCTGCACACTTTTTCCTGCAATTATTATCAACAATTTGGCCTGTGACCATTATCAATACATCAAGAACAATGTTGATGTGAATTTGTTTTAGCCCACCCATCACCAGAGTTAACTGGCTAATTAGCACCACCTTGTGTGTATTTAAAAACATTCACTTAGCAAATAAGGTCAAGTATCACACATTCCTATGACAAGGCGGAGAGGCGCATTGTTACACAAGACATTGGCGTTACTGAAGACTGAATCCATCGCAGTGATCAGATCTAGTGCTGGCCTACCTTCCAGGTCTCATCCTCGTCAAACTTGTTGGGGCGAGAAACAGCACTCCATGTCAGCTATGAAAGAAAAAGAAAAAGAAAAAGAAAAAGAAACACACACACACACACACACACACACACACACACACACACACACACACACGGAAGAATGGCCTGTTAGTTACACACTGCAATTCAGACAATTCCAGGCTCAGGCGCACGTTTCAAACAGCCAGTTTTGTACTTAAGGGCACATTTCTCTAAGCTTAAAGAAAGCAGCTTTTCTGAATCTGGGTCACTACTACACCGGGCCGAGTCAAATCCCCTCTTTTACTGACTAACGAAGCACCGGATGCAGAGGATGCAAAAATGATTTTAAACGAAATGTAAATGTAAATATAATTGGTCCGTGTTCCGGGGGATAATCGGATCAGGACAGGCAGACAGACACAGAGGACCGGAGGATGTTTAGCACACCGCTGTTGGCCCACAGGCTTCACCACTCTCCTCCATCACTGATCATCCAGGCCCTCTCCAGGACTCCAGTTCACTCACACCTCCCTGCACCACAGAGACCGCCAACGGACAGCTGACTGGCTTTTGCTTCTTTTTCCCCTCACTAGCACAGCTAAAGTGTCTGAGAGCATTACTGGGCTTGAGTTATAACTCGAGAGCATTAGAGTTTCCCTGTATAAACTACATTTTACATTTACATTTTAGCCATTTCGCAGATGCTCTTATCCAGAGCGACTTACAGTTTTACATTTTCTTTACACACAATCCATTTATACAGCTGGATATTTTTTACTGAAGCAATTCAGGTTAAGTACCTTGCTCAAAGGGTACAACGGCAGTGCTCCACCTGGGAAGTTAACCTGCAACCTCTGAGTTACAAATCCAGTTCCCTAACCATTACACTACACTGCCACCTGTGTAGTAGACTCTCCCTTGCACCTGGAGAGAGGGGCTTCCTATGTGCAGGGTACAGGTGTAGTGTGCCGTGTCTCAAAATATACCCCCTCACGGCCAGCTTTACCCCAGCTCCTTGCATGCACACAGAAACACACCACTCCACCAGCTGGGTCTCACCTGTGGCTCCTCGGTAGGCGTGATCCCAGGGGACATGCTGGAGGGCCCCCCGGGGGCCCCGCCCTCCTCCAGGGGTGAGGGGGGCTCCCATTGGGTGGTGCCTGTTGGGATGTGCCAATAGTAAGTGCCCGACGTGTCCCGCACCCGCATCCATCCTGCCGGCAGGTCTGAGTCCGTCTCAAAGGCACTGCGGTCCCAGTAGGACTCTGACAGAGGGATCAGAGATGGAGGAGGAGGAAGAGGGGGGGGTGGAGAAAACAGGGGAGGGAACGAAGGTGAAACTAAAATCAGCCAGATCTAAGGGTGCGGTAGAGTGGTTCTCAACCTGAAAATTTGTGTATGTGGTCTGGCCAATATGCAAACAAAGAGAGGCCATTTGTTTTCCTGTCCATGGAAAAACACAAAAAACAAAATGACCCTGATGTTTTATGGGTTTTTTAAAATAAATAGCTTTATTAGTCTGTAAATCAGGCTTACAATTACAGACAAATCACTGGGGTAGAAAAACTGATAACTAGTGGTGTAGTAAAACGGGCTTAGCGTCAGATATCTGCATTTTTTTTTGCCCTTCTGCTCCCTGACTTCAGGAAATGACTCAGGCAGACTGGACTGGCTGGGCCTAGAAGAGTTCCCTGCTGTGGGCATAGCAGTGGCTCAGCCACTCATTCCCTGCTGTTACAACTAGGGGTGCACCGATATATCGGTCGACTGTCAGTGTCAGCCAATATTTGCCTTGTTGACTGCAATCGACTTATCGGCTGATAAGATAAAATTTACAGATGGCAGTGGACGATAATTATCCGTCAATTTGTGTCAATCTGGTCTAAATGTTCAAACTTGAATGGAACAGCATCTTTTTCGTCTGGGCCTACCCTAGTTAGTGGGTTTACTGACTGAACAAATTCACTCTATGCTTCGCTAGCTCTGAGTTTGGTGCTTTGATGAAGCTTCCCTCTGGCTTCACTACAGTGAAGTTGTGTTTCATATCAAGGCCGGCTGTGATTGGCTGTGTTGCTGTGTTGTGTGTTGGTTGTGTTGCGGATGGAAAAAGGCCAAAACGAATGCAGGAACTATTCTCCACCATGCAACAATGTTATAGCCTAACTGCAATCATCAAAATGTGTACATTTGCTGCGGTTGATAATTGAAATTACGATAATGATGTCAAATTTGATTATCGCCCAGCTCTAATGCACACCAGCACAAATCACAGAAATGATATTCTTATGTTTGACAATATGGTCATGCAAGAACACTGACTGGGTTCAGTCATAAAACAAACTGAGCAATTTAAAGACTAAGCCCTGGATGCAATCAACATGTCCTTAACTTTGAGTTAGTTTGTTACTGCAAACATACAGTAACAAAGTTATTTTTTGGTGATTGCTGAACTCGACAAACTGGATCTGTGGAATGACAGACTGAGACATTTACATTTGACATTTTAAGCATTTAGCAGACGCTCTTATCCAGAGCGACTTACAAGATGTGCATTAATACAAGGTAAGAACAATCATAGTTAGCGCACAAGATCAGTGCAGTAATACAGCAATAGACATCATTGCAGGCGTCTGCGTATCTGAGCTGCAGAAGAATCTATCGACCCACTGAATTTTACCCAGAGCAAACTCTTAGTATAGTACAAGCATTTGCCACCTGCAGCCCCTTATCCTGGCCCTCACGGTCTACGTGTCCGGATCTTACCTGCGTCCCTGTCGGGGGAGCTGTTGGCGGTGCTGCCCTGGGACAGCGAGGTCCAGCTGGAGTCCTCGTCGCTAGGTGCCCCGTTCTTGCCCTGGAACAGCAGGCAGGCGCTCCTGCTGGCCAAACCGCCCTCCTTCCGAGAACCGCTGCTGCTCTGGGTCTCTGAGGACGAGTCGGCGTCCGTGTCCTTCTCTCCCCCGACAGGGTCCAAAGCCCCCTCCTCCTCCCTCTCCCCCTCCTCTTCCTCCTCCTGCTGCTGCTTCTCTCCTCCTGCTCCTCCTGCTCCCCCGGCACTGGGCCCGAGGTGTCGATCAGCAGCGGCTCGTTGGCGGCGTTCTTGGCCTCCAGCTCCAGCTCCAGCTCCAGGTCGGAGCACAGGGCCCTCAGGCTCTTCTCCCCCTCGCCCTGAAGCTGCTCCTTCTCCAGGGCCGAGTCCTGGTTCTGGTTGGGGTTTGGGTCCAAGTCCTGGCTCTGGTCCTGGTACTGGTTGCGGTTCTGATCCTGCTGCTTCTCAGCCACCTTGCGCAGCTGGTTCTGGCCCTCCTTCACCCACTTGGTGTTGCTGCCGCCACCGGCGGGTTCTTGGCTGCCCCGGCGGCCTGCCTGGTTCTCCTGGTTCCGGGCCCGCTCCGCTTCCCGCTGCTGATTGGACTCGTCCTCGTCCACACCCACCATGGTCGCGGGGGGCACGTGGGCACGGCGAATCTTCGGCGAGGAGGAGGAGGATGAGGAAGAGGAGGTGCCCTTGGACTTCTGGCTCAGCTCGGTGTCGAGCAGAGTGCCGTGAGGGGGGCGGAGGTCAAGGGTCAGCGAGGAGGTGGTCACACACGTCGTGTTCTGGTTGGCCAGATCTGACGTCTTCTCCAATGACATGGCACAGAGCTGGAAGATGCTGGAAGGGGCCGGAGGGACAGGGCACGGCCAACTGTGACAAGTGTGACAAGTGTGTGTGTGAAACAAGGCACTTCAGATTAACCTGAATATCCTCTGTCATAATCATGGGTGCATTTTTAAATGGAAAACATGACCCCCTCCCCCAATTAAGGCTACGCATGGTCTCCCATATCTCCTTAGCAATATCCTCAGTTTTAGTGGATCCTTTAATATGACCATTTGATCCTTTACAAACTTTCACTTTCAATTAGGGCTATACACAGCTTTGTGAATGAAATTCCCACATTAGTTCCGTAAAAGCTCTTCAGTTTAAGTTTATATTTAACCTAGAGGCAAAGAGGGAGGAGGCTGTGGCATTTTGCGTATTATGCTGTGGCGTATCACAGGTAGGAAAAAATGCGGCAGCCTCTTCTGGCCTGATTTTTCTGCTGGACCAAGTTTACTTGCTAGTTGTTTTTGGGACACAAATTAATTAAGTTTACATGGTACCATGCTTTATATTTGTACACTGTATTTATTAATCTCATTTTAACTATTTTGCTCGATTCATTTTCTGTGGATTACGTACCTGCGGTGATTGAATGAATGAAACCAATGTAAATAAATGTAAAATAAATACAAGTGGTACATATTGCGGTAACGTTAGCCAAACCGCGGAATATCAAAACAAACACAAATGTATAATAAGCGAGGACATTCATTTTGCTGGTTTACATAAATGAGTTTTTATAGCCAGTCAAGCTCTACATTCGCATTATGTTATTTATGCTTTCAATGTCATTTAATTACTAGTTGCACCTCTAATAAAATGACACAAGCTAGCCTCAAACACAAGTGGTTAACCAACAGAAACAAGCTAACCAGGTTACTAGCAAACGACATAGAAGCCAACCAAGTGGCAGCAACCGTTCTGGCTAGATAGCAAGGCATTACAATTAATATGGCCAGTTAGCGAACACTGTTGTAGCTAAACATTCGCTATATAATGCCCAAGCTAACGGTGCCAAACAAAAATCTGAAATATATGCACAGCTCGCTACCATCCAGCTGGATGTGAAATGTGTTTCTACCAAGCGTTTGTCACTCTGAAATGTCAGATGTTTAGCATGATTCAGTAAACTAGAATACCATTAGCACATTTCATTTCCCACCCTGTTAGCGAGGTTGTTGAAGAGCTTGTTTTGTTTAGGGATTTTCCTCTTTGCTTAAGAAAATTGATAACGAACGTGATACTGCAACAAGCTACACGGTGAGCAATAGTTGTTTTCCCAATTATGCACTAAATTAAAATGTAAACAGTAAGGGCCTCGAGAAAATATGTAATCGGTAAACGAGCGAGCATAACAAGCTGGGCCCACGGACCGCATACATTTCTTTATCCGGCTAGCTAGCTAGCTAGCTACGCACATACGGCCAACGCAGCGGGCAACATACTACCTGGCACCACCCAAAATATTTAGTCTTCTGGATTCATGGTGAAAAATGCATTCACTAAAATAATCTTAAATTAACTTCAACATTCCATTTCAAGTCAATCGTCATGCATAAGTAATTCGTGTCTCAATGTATGCAATCGGTGAACATAAATTAGAGCTAGCTGGCTAACGTTAGGTTGCCAGCTATGCATCCATCGGCAATCCCAGTAAATTTCCAGCCTCACTCCAACAACATATGCACCGTGATTTGTTTTCAATCTGCTGACCGACACGCAAAATTGCATTCGCCGTGACTGGCTATCAGAAAAGATTTAATTTACCTTTTTGTCTTTTCTCCAAGCCTCTATCCTTCTCGAGCTACAATACTGGACAACATGGAATACTTTCTCCTACGGGCGATCCTGGAACGTAATCAATTTTGTGAACCGCAGAAGCCGAAGCCTACGTCTGTGCATTCACGTCATCCCGTATTGCCGACGGTGTGGGCCGGAATATGGTACAAGAGGGGATCTTTTCCAAAATAGGAAACGCCGAAGCCGCCATACTCCCACTGCGTTCTAAAATGAGGGATTCACAAATTCAGATTGTTTTACACTGGACTGACAATGTTGAGAAAACTTGGTCGATATAGGAACGAAAATAAGTATTCTAAAATAGCCCTCGCTACACAACTTCATTTAAAAAAATCTCAAAATTCAGATCTCCATTTATTTTTTTAAAGTCTACCTGGGGGAAAAATGTTAGAGAACTATTTTAGCTTAATGGCCGGATTTGCATAAATGCTGTAGGCTATATGAAGTGTATTAATATATATTGTCCCATGAACAGTTTCTCCCATCTCTGCCATGGAAGATTAACTCAGTCCCCCTGATGCCAAGTAGTATGATCTTGAATGGCCCAATCAAAGCCCATACCTCAATCCCATTGAGAACCTGTGGAAAGACTTGAAAAACAGATGTTCATCAACAGCCCTCATCCAACCTGATGGAGCTGGAGCAGTTTGTAAAGAGAAATGGGCAAAAATGGCAGTGTCCAGATGTGACAAGCTGGAAGAGACTTACCCAAATAGACTCACAGCTCCAATTGTAGCTAAAGGTGCTTCTACAAAGTATTAGGTCAAGGGGCAGGTGAATACTTATGAAATAGTGTTTTTTATTTGTAATTAATTTAAAAAAGCTGTACTTTATTTGACAGTAAAGTATACGGTTTTATCAGTGGCAAGAAATTCCAATTAACTCCATTTTAATTTCAAGAAGGAAAATGTGAAAAATGCCAAAGGGGGTGAACACCTTTTATACCCACTGTACAGTGCCTATAGAAAGTAATCATACCCTTTTGAAATAGTCAAAAGCCTGAAATGAAAGTACATAAAATCCAGCTTTATTGACATATTTTGCCTTACAACATTCAAGTGAAAAATTTCAGATAATTAATCAAAAATGAAAAACTAGAAACAGGGTTTGAAATGTGATCAGTCCCCTTAGAATAACCATTATAAACTTGCTCAGGTATAACCAATCACCTTCCAGATCACACACCAAGCTAATTGGCCTCCACCTGACATCAATTCTAATGGTTTTGATTATTTCACAATAAAATCAGCTGTTCCTAGAGGATTCCACTCCTAGTAGTGCATGGTAACCCAAATTCACCATGGCTGGAAAGGTGCTTTAAAAAGGACTCCGGAATAAAGTTGTGGATAAGCATAAGTTAGGAGAAGGATATAAAAAGATTTCAAAGGCTTTAACTATCCAGCTTTACACAAAGCTGGCCTGTATGGCAGGGTGGCAAGAAAGAAGCCTCTTCTGAAAAAGTGTCACACTGAGTCTCGTTTACATTATGCGAAGAAACATATAGAAGATTCTGATGCCATGTGGCAAAAGGTTATTTGGTCAGATGAGACTAAGATTGAACTTTTTGGACTGAACTCCAAGCGCTATGTTTGGCAGAAACCAAACACAGAACACCACCCAAAACACACCATACCTACAGTGAAGCATGGTGGTGGCAGCATTATGTTGTGGGGGTGTTTCTCTTCAGCAGGGACTGGGCAATTGGTCAGGATTGAAGGGAAAATGGATGCTGCCAAGTACACGCAAATTCTTGAGGAAAACCTGCAGCCCTCTGCTAGACAGCTGAAGATGGGCAGGTGGTTCACCTTCCAGCACGACAACGACCCAAAACACACGCCAAAAAAAATGCAATGGCTAAAGGACAGGAAGGTGAATGTCCTTGGAAGGCCCTGACCTAAATCTGATAGAACATCTGTGGATGGACTTGAAGAGTGCAGTCCAGTTCACCACAGAATTTGAAACTGAAACAGTTCAGCAAGGAAGAATGGGCAAATTTTGCCCAATCTAGGTGCACAAAGCTGGTAGAGACATCCAAACAGACTGATGGCTGTAATTAAAGCAAAAGGTGCCTCTACAAAGTATTAAATCAGGGGACTGATAACCCTGTTATTCTAGTTTTTCATTTTTTATTATCAGAAATTTTGCCCTTTTTTTCTCACTTGAATGTTGTAAGGCAAACTGTGTAAATAAAGCTGGAAAAAGATGGATTTTATGTACTTTCATTTCAGACAAAAAAAAGTGACTATTTCAAAAGGGTATGATGACTTTCTATAGGCACTGTATATAAGCAGTCATATTGTCAGACTTGTGTCACATTGCACCTCCAGGGTGCTACAGATAAATGACTGAAATAGACATTTGAAACCTGAAGTTTATCGTAAATAACTCTTGAATACACTGAAGGGGAAACATTTATTTTCTTTGACAATTTGCATTGCTTAAACATACCTTGTATTCTATACCTTGTATTTCCTGCAATGCAATGAACAATGAAAGACCAGACCGCTTTCCACCACAATGTAGAAAGGGTTGCCCCTGTACACCGCACGTCCATCAAGGCTGGAGCTTGCGTTTTAGGTATAAGGCATCAACAAATTGTATTGCCTTGATTACGTGCCATTAATGGCTCTTCAGACATTCAGGCGATGTCTACCATGACTACGGCTGGAAGATATTTATATATATTTTTTTTTTTTACAGAATCCAAAGTCTGTAAAAATGTTAAACTCCTCACGCAGACAGGTCAAGTGAATTGCGCTACAGGGTGTGAACAGTAGCTCGTCTCACTGTTGCATGAATGTGAAGAAATCAATGCATTTCCCTTTTTCAACATTGCAAATGTCCTGTTAATAAACATCAGTCAACTTGTAGTAAGTATATAAATGCTTTTTTATTCACATTGCTCTCATTTTCATCATTTATTACAATTACATTTCATAGAGGGCAAAATAAAAATTAAGTTTCCTTGAGATCACCATTTAAGAAAATGTGTTGCTACGGTAAAGAAACAATTTCTCCCTTATGTAATTGATTAAAGCAAACGAATGGGGAACTGAACTTGGTCGGAGCTCTTTCTGCAATGGAAATTCCTTGGCCTACACCAATATTCTGAAACGTCCTAGTAATGTTTCTCATAACAAAAATATTTGAATGGGTGAAATCTGAAAAAGTGCAAGTGAAGTGCTACAGTGCAAGCTCTGAGCAAGGAGGATTACATCAAATCTCTCTTCCAAGGATGTACTGCCATAAGAAACTTCCTGCTCTTGACAAGTTCAACTGGACTCTAATCAGCAGCAGATGAAATTTCAAACCATTTCATCAGTTGACTAATCTAACAGATGGTGGGCCGCATTCAAGCTCATTCAAAGGGGTTTACAACTCTTGCTACTGTGTATTAGAAATAAGTAAACCCTTAAATTGCAGAAATCTGAGATCAATCTGAGGAATGTTCAACGCCACAACCTGACTTATCATATTTTAAGGGTCTTTAGAGCCACATCTTCGGCTGCAGATTTAAAACTAACAAAATATTAGTCACACAATTGTAAATGCTGTGCTGGTTTTAAACAGAGGTATGGCAGGAACCAAAAAACCACTGATGCCTAGTCGCTCACCTGGTCCTGGAAATCAAATTGAACAAAAGGCAATAATTGAGTAATTCAAGGCAATGCCTGAAAGAACAAGACTGAAAGATTAAACATGAACACTTTTAAATCAGAAAAAAAAGTACAAAAGACATTTAGACTTGATTTAGGCAATACAACCGACGGTTGCGATTGAGAAAGTAAATGCATCAATTTGGAATACAGCTTCTGTGCATCACAGTCAGATGAAAGTAGGAACCAGAATACCTTTGTCTGTCATTTGGAGAAAACACATTCACGGAATTAATAAAAGAAACCACACATGGCAGCAATCTTGGTATCGTCCAAGCGGAGGACTCCTTGCCAAGATCAAATTGGCCATCATGCAATTTCAACTGCCTTCAACAAGTGCCCCATATTCAAATCACTGGCAATCATCAATTAGATTGGCACAGGATACCTACTGTATGACAGCACTGCACATTCTCCATTTTAATGTCATGGTGCCTCATCTCACCCTACAGGCTACTCCAAGCAGTACTCCCAGTGAAACATTGGCACAGCACTGCTGAAACATTGGAAAAAAAAGAGCTTTAAATAATTATATTATTTAAAGGGCAAATCAAATGGGAGGGGGGAAACCAATTACACTTTCCTGGAGGCAACTTGGAACTTGAAGGCAACTTGAATGAAATTGCCTTGATTTTTCAATACATAATTATACAGGATGTCAACAGGCCCCACCAATGAAGAGAAAAGTTAAACAAAAATGAAGAAGAAACTGCTTGTGTGTGATGGGGTGGGTAATGGGGTGAGGTAATGCATTTCACAACGTATAATTTTCTTTTGGTGGTAAAGGTTTTTTTTCCATCCAAATCAAACTGATGATCTGATGATCTGATCAGTCTGAGCATGAGACCTCTTTGGCTCCTGCCGATTACCGTGGTTACAACCAGGTTCAGCACACCGTCTTCTCCCTGATCGCCCGAACCATCTCCTCACTTCCCACGCCCAGATGCGCGCACTGCCGGGGGTCGTCATAGCGACCGCTGCGGAGGAAGCAGATGATGGTTGTCTTGCAGGCGTCCCGGCACGGTTCCGACACGTGGCCCTTGTGGTTGAGGTACCAGAACCGCTGGAAGACCCGGTCATCTGCGAGGAAGGTTTTGAGCAGCCCGTCCCAGTCGGCGGGAAAGAGCGTGCTCAGTCCGTAGGCCTCGGAGGCCCGGTACAGCAAGGTCCACTTGGGGTTGGGGTCTGGGCCAGAGTCCCGGCCCCGGCTGTGGTTGTGTTTGTTGGCCTCTGTCAGGTTGAGGATGTAGGTTTCGTGGTCCAGAACCAGATGGGAGCTGCCCGGATACTGACCATCCACGTAGTACACACGGTAACCTGGTCAACAGTGTGAGATTTGTTTAGTATACACAAGTAACATGACATTTGATGTGAGGTTTGGGTTTGCGTATTAGACTGCATGGACAACACCCCAATGTCTGGCCGAGCCTGGAGAGGTCAGGCAGGGCCCTGCGTGTCATACCCCAGCACAAATTTAAATGCACCTTGTTAGCTGTATAAGAGAGCTACACCTCATCTTTTTAGCATTATAACACATTTGATTTCCCGTAGCTGGCTGTGTAATTAAACTTCCCGGTCTGGTGTTACAAACATGGGGCCCGTCTCCATCAAAACTGAGATTTTACTCTGAATCAGTATTATGAATTGACCAACAGGAACGCACAACTGCACTTATTGCGGAAAATACTATTAAATTTGAGGGGGGGGTTACCTGGGTTAAGGTCGATGTAGGTGGTGATGCTGGGCGCAATGAAGGCCACACCCAAAGGGCGGGTCAGTGTCTCCTCATCATAGAACATCTGGAACTCATCCACGTGGGTGTGGCCAAAGAACTGCCCTGTGACTGTGCTCTCATACCTGACAAAATAGCAACACCCATGATGGCCTGCTTTCAACAATTACTTCCCTACAGAAGAGCTATGATAGTCACATCCTCCTCATAACTGACAGCTTTGTAACTAAACAAATAAGCCCAGAAAGAACATGAACATGAAAAAGCCAATGAAAACACGAGGACCCACTAAACCAGCTGGTGTATGCAGGTTCATGACCTGAATGCTGCCGGTTGATAAATCCACTCACCTGTTGATGATGTGGTAGTAGTTCCAGCTCCAGCTCTTTAGACAAAGACCAGGTGGGATGTGGCCAATGATGTGCACCTGAGAGAGAGTGAGGAGTTTTATTAGATCCAGATGTTGGAGAAGACAGAGGAAAAAGAGCACCATTTTTTAGCCATTTAAACATTTTGCTTCATTTTCACTTGACATTATTCCATGTAATTCATTTTTTTGCTACTCATCTACAAGGGGGATCCTCATTTTTATAAAATGCTTTAACTGAATAATAATAAAGCTTGTTTAAATCAGAGAGAGATCGCGGGAGATTGAGAGAATGAGCGAGACAGGAATCTCAAAACTTCCCTCCAGCTTGCCCTCCCTCACCTTCTCCCCCTTGTTCTCAGCCTCCTGCAGGATTCCCACAAGCCACTGCAGCTGCTCAGCCGGGTCTGTGGAGTTCACCATCAGCCAGAAGTTCTCCCGGGCACAGAAGTTCATGTTGAGGGACACCAGCCTGAGCCCTGGCTGGACCTGTACTGTGTAGAACCCGGCCCGTCTGGACCCGCAGACACTCGGGATAGTCAGACAACACCCAACCAATACAGTGTTCAGAAGAAAGTGGCGAACGCACGCACACATAACTGAGGGTTTCAGGTTCTGAAGGGCAAATGTCTTGACACGGCAACTAAAATGAACAGTAGAACGTACACGGTGGTATTTTCCACAGGTGAATCTGCTGGGAACCTAGTCAGGCTCATAGTACCGCATGGTTATGAGTAACCTGGTCAGGCTCATAGTACTGCATGGTTAAAGTAACCTGGTCAGGCTCATAGTACCACATGGTTATGAGTAACCTGGTCAGGCTCATAGTACTGCATGGTTATGAGTAACCTGGTCAGGCTCATAGTACTGCCAGGTTCAGTGCAAGGGAGGCAAAGTGCACAGCAAGGCATTTTGTAAAACCGCATGTTTTCATAAAACATCAATACGTGCGGGAAACAATATTTCCTATGTAGCTCCAAACATGATGCAGAGGACAGGGGCACTTTTTGGAACAGATGAGGCCTTTACCACTGGGACAGGGTGCAGTTTCACTGGAGGGGCATTGGGCCAGTGTATTCTCTGAGTTACTATGGAGTATTTGAACTCAGGGCTTGGAGGCAGGGGGTTTAAATAGGGCTGAAATATCAAAAACACTGCTAAGGATAGCATAGCAATAAAGACCAACTACCGTCATTTTTAGAGGTGGCTTGAACGAGACTGAGTAGGGGAAGGAGGGAAAAATATAGTCCAAGTAATACTGTGAAAATTTGAAGTGCTTCCCTTGTTTGAATGCTAGAAGCATGAAAAAAAACACATGAGCCCTGGTCCTAGAATACCACAGCCCCTATAGGGCCAATCAACACAGCCTAGAATAAAACAGCCCCTGCAGGGCTAATCAACCTTGGGTCTGGGGGGCTACAATGGCTGCAGTGTTTCATTCCAGCCAGAGCCTTCACTACACACTTCAATTATTCTCCCGGTTGACCCAAATGAACTTCCCTGTCCAGTTGACAGCCAGCTGGAACATCCAATTGGATTACAGTCCCCCAGTACCAGAGTGAAGTAGCCATGTTTTACTACAGGCGTGGGAAGGAGGGCTGTGGCGGTTTCTGGATTTCATGGTCTTCTGCTCTTAATTATCCTATCCTTTATGCAATCAGACATTTTAGCCAGACTTCTTGTATCCCTATATGAAATGTTTTACTGTGGTCCAATCCATGAGTGAAATGGTGTATATATTGGCAAATTGGTTATAGTAATATAGTTAGTATAGTAAGCCAGAACAAAAAGCTGCATACACACCAGCCCTCCAGTAAAGGAGTCCCCCAACCCCACCCCTAATGTACACGTACGTAGCATATTGCAGGGTTGCTCAACTCCATTTATAGAGGGCTGGCGTGTATACAGATTTTTGTTCAAACCAACTATCCTGGCTTAATTTTCTAAACCGCTGTATACACCAGTGCTGGTTCACTCCTATATTAGACCACAGAAGAAAAAAATCCCCAAGGACACGTATGCAGTCTGCAGCTGTTGCTCATGACTATCAAATATGCCAGATAAAATAAATAGGTCCAATTAAATAATTAATACATGAAATCTTGAAAGGTATATCCCCATTCTCTCCCTCACCTGAGTGTGTGCAGTGCCTGCAGTGGCAGCCAGGGGGCCCACTCCTTTGCCATGGTGTCGTACAGCCAGCTGGAGGAGCGGTTGCCGTGGACGAAGGGTGGCGGGAAGCTGTTGACGGGAGTGCTCTCGTGGTTCCCCACTGCTGGGTACACGGTGACGTTTGGGCCCAGGTACTTCTGGATCAGCCTGGTCACAGTGACCAGCTCCTGGAGCTGCTGGGACCGCGTCTGGGCCCACACGTTGTGGGCCGGGATGTCCCCCGTCCAGTAGGCCCAGTCCCAGGGCCCGCTTTGGGCCAGGTTCTGGAGCAGGTTCTCCAAGGTGCGCAGTGGCAGGTCGCACTTGCTGTAGGTGCCCCAGTGTCCGGCTCCCCGGTGGTTCCAGGCGGGATGCTGGGACTGGTTTCGGCAGCACAGGGGCTCTTTGCAGTCGGCGCTGCTGCCCTCAACGTACTCCCGGTCCCAGTGCACGTCGGTGAGGAACAGGACCCGGTTCTGGGGGGAGCCTGGTTTGGGAGGGGAGGGCGGGGTGACGGGCGGTTTGGGGACCCGCGGCAGGGTGATGTTCCAGGGCGCGTAGATATCGAAGTGGCCACATTCGGGCCCCACCAGCATACCGCATGCCTCGCCGGGCCACAGGTAGGACTCCTGCAGGGCGCGGATGACGTCGTTGCAGAACAGCTGCGTGATCTCCCGGCACACGCGCTCCTCGGCTAGCCGCAACTTCACACAGGCCTCCGCCGCTGCCCACGCCACACGCTCCTCGTTCACCTCGTTCTGGGAGCCAGGGGAACATGCACAGACACACAGGTGCCAAGATGAATACATCTGCACGTACCGCGCACACACTGCACAAAAAAAGCTTAAGCTGAACATGCCCTGAGACTATGGCAAATATAATAACATTCGGAGTACAAAACATGGCATCACACAGCCCCCTCGTAAAAAATGACTCATTTTACATTTACATTTTAAGCATTTAGCAAACGCTCTTATCCAGAGCGACTTACAAGATGTGCATTAATACATGGTAAGAACAATCATAGTCCGGGCAAGAGATCAGTGCAGTAATACAGCGATAGACATCATTGTTGTCAGCTGCATACCATACCTGTAACACTGGGAAGGAAACATTTTTTTAGTTGTTTTTTTTTAGGAGTAAGCAAGGATACATATACAAAAAATATTGAACAAGTAGGCAGTGGTGATGACAATTGGCTAGATGTACAGAATTCAGTTTCTATTGGACTCATAAGTCACTGTGAGAAATGTGATGGTGTCAGTGTTCTTGTGAAAACCACACAATGCGGTCACTAGAACATGTGACCCACCCCTCCGCCCTCCTCATGGCTACTATGCAACTACATATTAGTCATTTTCCTCACACAGGGGGTTATGCTGGGTGCATTTTGTACATGATTTTTCAATAACAGCATGTTTTCAAAACATCAATCCATAAGGGAAGACTGTGTTAACCAAATGTCAGTGCTTAGGTTTAATACCCAAACACAAAAGGATTTTAATTTTTAAAAGGAACATTAATCTGAGCTGCCTGGATTTTCTCTGGCAAAAGATTCCATATTTTAGGGAGACCGTGGGAGACCATGGCTGGAGTACTCTGCAAAGCTAGATGCATGCTTCTGTTTCCCCTGTCGCAAATTTGGCACATCTAATGACAGAGACACAGTATTTACCAAGCAAGGATTTAATAATTGGAAAACTACATTGAAGAAAGCCAAGGGATTCAGCAAGCACGCATCTAGTCAATGTCATTTGAAGAGTGCTTTAGCCTGGTCTCAAATGCAACAAAGGGAGACAACTGGGGAAACTATTGCCAACCTCCTGGGGCCCACCCAGTTAGGGGGGGAGATATTATATCAAAAGCATTGGAGAAGTAGTTATATTCCTTGTGGTTTAATGAGCTTCCTCTTTGTGGCAGCCTAGAAAGGGCACATAGTGATGTTGATGAATAGGATTTATCTGCTGGCCTCTTCCCAAAACTTTTTGAATACACTCTAGCGAAAGAACCCAAACTTAAATTACAAAAAGTATTCCTCAAAATGCAATACACATCCAAAAGCATGCTAAATGAAATAATTGACAAACTATCAAATTTAGTATTATATTAGGTTAAATAGAAATATAATAATGCATATCATGTAGGGTTTAGTGATGGAACTACAGACTACAGACATTGGCTACACGCAGGTTGCAGCACTGGTATGTTTTCATATATAAGGCTGTTCTTGGCAAACTTCCATGGTACATCTGTTCTAAGTTTGAATTAATTCAAAACTCCCTCTTTCTCAGATCTAGTACCTGGATGCGTTATAAAGTACCGCCCGTGTGGACTGAGGCAAGTCAAAGAAGCCTATTTTATTTCGGCCCTTGGTCCTGGAATGACCTCCAGACGCGTCTTAAATTGGCCTCTTCGATCTCTTTGCATTGCTTCAAACAAAACATTACAGAAATCCTTGCCACTTGCTGCTCTTGCTTTGATGCGTAGTTCTACGTTACCCCTGGCCTTTGTCCCCTCAGTACACTGAGGTTGTTTGGGACTGTTTTATTGTGCTTGTATTTTATTAAGCTGAATTTTACTTCTCATTTTTAATTTTGGTTGTACGGTAGTCTATTGATAACTTGTATGTGTACTGTGCCTTAGGGTTAGGGTTAGGGTGGAAAATCTTTCAATTATGATTAAGTTTGTGTGCAATGGTATTCCTGAAGAACACCCGATTGGTCTGCTTGATCTTAGTTAGTTGGATGCAGAATTTATGACCACCCAAATCCTAAAACATCTTTCCGACTCAGGCTACAGTGCAGACCAAATCACCAGTCAATGCTGCGATGGAGCTTCAGTTATGAGTGGGATCAGGAGTGGGGTCCAGGCCTTGTTGCAAAAAAAGATAGGGAAGGATATTCCATATATCCACTACAATCACCAGCTACACTTAGCAGTGGCCCATGCAATGCAGGCAGAGCCATGTGCAAAAACATTTTTTGATCGATCAGCATTACTGCACTCCTTTTTTCATCGTCATTAATTATCACAAAACTGTGATGCCCCTCCCTTAAACACCTGCTGGAGATACGGTGGACAAGTCACCATGATATGACCAAATGCCTTGTGGAAAATCAGGATGCTATCCTCAGTATCTGTATATGTGGTCCCAGTGGGAATTGAACCCACAACCTAAGCGTTGCCAATGCCGTGCCCTAACTACTGAGCCACACAGAACCACAGAAGCTGGCAGGTACTGCCTGTAGTGACAGCCTTTCTAATACAATTTGTGTTGCAAATCTCATGTTGGAAAATAAGTTCACCTCTGCTGTTGCAGACCTCTCCACCATTTGCAAACACCTACAAGAGTTTAAGGAAGCCTTTCCTGAGCTCCATCTTCTCTATGTAACAGCACTTGTGATTGGAGTATCTGCAGCATGTGAGAGCATGCGAGAGCTCTTTCTCCACTTTCTCCTTTGTCTCCTGTGTATTGCGCATTGATAAAGTTGTCCTCCTATTAGAAGGGGTGGAGGTGGGTTGAAAATTGAAAAAACATGATCAGCCAATTACAGTATCGATTCACATGTATATCAAAAATAGCACTGAGTAGACTGGAAAACTATACCCGATGAAGGCAGGTAGCTAATCTTTAATATTCCAGTCAATGTAAGAATAGATCATAATTAGTTATAATTGGGCATAAATAAAGTTGCCCTCCTATAAGAGGGGGAGTGGAGGTGGGTTTAAAATGTAAGAAATTATAGGCTTGTGTATTAATTACTATGGCTTTAGATAAAAACATAAAACAGTGTACATTATAGCTTACAGTCTGAAACACTCATATTAACACTAGTATTTGGTGACCAACCAACATCTCTTACTGCCCCCCCAATCAAAGCAGTCTAGAACCAGGCCTGGTTTTAGTAAATGGAGCATTGGTAGCTTAGGGATGTATTATGGTGTTAAACCATGTCGAATGACTTTAAATGAATAAAAATATTTAATCAAATGCAATCAGGCTAGAATTGGAATGAAGTCGTTTTTTGAATAAGCAGTTTACTTCTCGTCGCTACCATTTCCAAATAAAAACTTCAGTCAAGCCTAATTGACTCCACGTATTGCGGGAAATTAAAGGTAAAATGCTGGTGTTCAAGCTGATAACGCCCTGTCACTTACGAGTACCTGTTCCCGTGTTCATACGAAATTTCTTCCCAAAGCAGAACATAGCCTCAATGCCAGATACACAGTCAATATAATAAAACTCAAGTATTGGAACACTTATAGGGGCCAAAGTCTTGAGCTACTGCAATTACGCGTTAGCTATGTTACTACATTCCACATTTCATGAGGTTAATCAGCTATCAATTTACTGCAATTCAACGTGTCTGTAGTTTTCTCCCCACAATATAAAATGTATACTTGGACTGGACACATTTAAAAAAAGAATTTAAGTGGGGGACATTTATTTCAAAAGTAATCAAATGCAAAACAATACAATTGACATGGTAATCTGCATATTGTAACAAAAGACCAAAAAGTAGTTTACTGGTACCATTTATATCGCCCCATAACGTACCATGGATGCATTGGTAGAGTGTTCATATAAATGTTGTGGATGTATTGAGAAACTGTTCAAAGTTGTTTATCTCATATTCTTTTAATATTACGACGAACACACTGCATATTAAACGAGTTTCATGCTAAACGTGCTTTAAATGGATCGGCGTTCGTCCTAGTCGAATCACAAGTCGAGACCCACCTGAAAGCCATCGCCACAGCCCATTTCGAGAACTACTGATCTAGTAGACATACCACCTCGCATACCAGAAATGCAGGCTGTGGTGGTCAACTCTGTGGTAGGATTAGAAGCAATTCAGACTTTGTTTAACTAAAGAGAACGAATGGAACATTTGCAAGAATGCCCTCATGTGTTGTACCATGGCAACGAGTCAAGGGAAGAATGAGAACAAGCAGAAGAGTGAAGGCTTTCTTACCAATAGAGCGACATCCAGGATGGTAAACAGGGCTTTGCACAGTGGGCAGGTGAGGTTTCGCCACCCGAATCCCACCTGCAATTTATCCACCGCGACCATAAACTTGACATGGGCCTCTCTTCGCTCTCCACCTTGAACTGGATGCGCCGTTGCAACACGGGACAAAAACAAAACAGAGCCGAGGCACACGAAGTAAAGTGTGCACAATGCCAAATTTGTCGGCTTCATGGCGTTTTATTTGAGACGCTAGCTGTAGCTCCTAGCTGGGCGATTCAGCGATCCAAATCGGCACAACTGGCAATGAGCTTTCTGGTTAAAATAACGCGCGCGTGCTTTGCCCAGTAAAGGAACTTCACAACCCCGTTCGCCGCAATGTGACAAGTAGAAGTTTCCTCCCTACTAGCCTAGCTATCTGCTAGTTTACAGCTACCTATCTGGCCAACCAAACGACGTCGGCGAAGAAAACACTTCCCCGCTGGCTACCCACTCACACAGCGGCGAAACACACGACGCTGAATACACTTAGCTAATTGTGACACGAAGTTATTTCCCCATTCTACACCGAGTTCCTTCTTGTTCAGCAGGAGCGTCCTCTTATTTTGCGGCTGTCACAGTTCTGCAATTGTTCGTGCTGTGCCGCAACGGCTGCACATTCGCATAATTTGAATAACTGTAGACATATATAAGTAACACCTTGCGACAAAATCGATAGGACAAAAAGCCTGCAATTAGACACCTAAATAACAAGCGATGCCAAGACCGAAATGCAGATAACCCAAACTGCAGATAACCCAACACACGCAATCCGATCTTGTGAGCGCGTCACCTGATTAATCACGTGAGCGCACTGCACGCGCCGTGGTGCCAGTGCGTGCTTAATGGCTCTATCGCGGTTGCAGCAATGTTTGTTCAACTGAAATTAGATGTGTAGGCCTTTTTTTAAGAAGCATGTTTGTTTCGTGTTTTCATACAACGATAATAAAGCTACCTGGGAAAAATTGTAGGAGTTACTGTTAAAGAACATTCATATTAATATAAAGGAAATATAGGTGTTTTATATACATTAATGGTTTATAAAAAATAAATACCATCGTGTGCTTTTATGTGAACATAAATCATTTTTATATCTTAAATTCAGGATCATTTCCTAGTTTTTTATTTTTTATTACTTTGTATGTATAGCCTACATTTTCTCAATCTGAACAACAACATTGATGTATTGGTGGCAAACATTGGAATTTGAACTTTCAAATATTTCCTAAGCATCTCTGCTTAGACCAGCTGAAATCGGATAAAACGGTTGTCTTGTTACTTAAATAGAGCATTTG
Organism: Aldrovandia affinis; assembly: GCA_029706075.1. Taxonomy (NCBI): domain Eukaryota; kingdom Metazoa; phylum Chordata; class Actinopteri; order Notacanthiformes; family Halosauridae; genus Aldrovandia; species Aldrovandia affinis. The sequence goes on along the minus strand of JAINUG010000065.1, from coordinate 4,095,928 downwards.
GAATGCTTCAATAAGCAAGTTGCCAAAAAACGAATAGGGATACTTGTATGTGCTGGTGAACATTGGGGAATGTAAGCAGAGTTAAGCTACACCTAACTTGAGAAACTTTACTGCAAAAACTGATTTAAAAAACTGTAGAGATTATACAATATAAAGTGATTATCGAATTTAATCTTTTATACATTTAATAAGTATTTCACTACTGACATCAGGGATTGGTTTGGAGGCCATATAATTTGCATATGAGAAGTTCTGAAATCATTCAAAGCAGACATCTTTTTTTTTTCTTTTAATATACTTCTATATAAATTACATACATTTGCATAAGAAATGCTTTGTTTTTTTGCTTTTGCCTGCGATTCAGCACAAACAAGCAGGCCGGTGTAATGAGAAATGGTAAAAACAAAGAGTAAGAGCAGTGTTAAATACGACCCAAAAAAAGAAAATCTTTAAAGCCGAAATTACTCAGAGGGACAGTACATAGAAAGGTCTTTTCAGAGCACTCCACCTCACCAGAATGGCCAATTTGGCTTCCAGCTGATTGGAAACCTTGAAAACACACTTCCTCTCCATCTCAGCTGGTGTGTAGTGTCCTTTCCCTCCCATTCAAAAGCTAAATATAAAAATAAATCTCAAATGACAGGAAAAAATCCTCCTCCTCTCCCCTTCCCTCCCTATAATATATATATATATTTATTTTTTGACAGCAGAAGCAATAAACTGGAGAAACTGATGCAGAACAGAACATGCAAAGTTGGAGAAGTCACATTGACTTTAGTTCCTCCTGCTGAATTCTGCACGTGTCGACTTCCCCAAAATGCAAAGGTTGCACGGGCTGGTAGAGAACGGTTAAGATTTCTAAATGTCTAGCTGTGGCCTGGTTTAATGCTTATGAGACCGCATCACTTCCTGCAGTATACTGGGGACGGGGGGACGGGGGGTGAGCAATGTCATTTCCTGTAAGCGGCTCAGGAAGGGGTGGGAGCGCCCATCTCCATTTGCTTCACTGAGGGTTGACATCTGATGTTGCTGCCACAGGTTGTCAGCTAACTTGCATGTTGCTTGCTCATCGTGTTTGCAACAAATAAAATGCCTGGATTATTTCTATTTATTTGAAGTGCATTGTATGAGGAAATAGCTGTCCACTCATGCATTCCATCACCTTTGAGATTCAGTGAGCAGTGTGTGCCCCCCAAATGTTATTTTCACTCTCCAGAAGGGTACGATGATCTCTAACAGCAGGGTTGGGAGATGAAGGAAGGAAGGAAGGACTGGATTGAGTTTACAAAAAAAAGAATAATGTGTAATGTTCAGATCATTACCTACAAGGAGCTGATGACACGTGGTTCACAATAATAATAAAATAAATGTATAAAAACCAACAGTGCTCTTTTCCATAAAAAAACAACAAGCAGTAATAATAATCAACCAATATTAATTATAACAGTAACGTAACAGAGTGCTGCTGGCTTTTTCAGAAGCGATACAGTAGCGTAAAGAGCAGTGGTAAAGTAGTGGGTTTTTTAAGGCAATACTGGTGTATGCACCATGGCCAGGGGGACAGGGGGATGGCGGGCAGGCTTCACTTGTCCTGCATCTTCTCCAGGATGGGCACGATCATGTCGAATTTGGGCCTCTTGGCCGGGTCCTCGTTCATGCAGATCTTCATGAGCTTGCAGATGTGGGGGGAGATGCCCGGGGGGATTGTGGGACGTAGGCCTTCCAAGGCCACCTGAGAAAGAGAGAGAGGGGGTGAGAGAGGGTACAGATGTTGATGCAGTGACAGTTTATAAAAATGTAACTGCCGATTCGCTTTTTCCTTCTTGATTTGGAATTGAAGCGTGATGCACAGTTTTAGCCTTCGATTTAGTGATTTTTAAAAATTCGCCATCATTAAGAGTCTGCTGCTGTGCGAGTGAATGTTTATATTCACCCGATTATTGACTCACTCAGACAGCTACCGTGACACGACAGAAGCAAGCTTGACGGACAGGGATTTGTGAGGCAGCAGCAGTGGCAGAGCCATTCTGCAGCGGCCCTTGCATACAGCACGCTTGCTTGGAATTGACTGAATTGGTAATGTCTGTACTAGATTTAAGGAAGTGGCATCACAATGAGAAGTGGAGCAAAACAAAGGCAGTGCCCCAGGGCTTGGGCCCAAACCCCCTTCACCTTCATGCCGATCTCCATGTTGGAGAGGTCAGCGAAGGGCACCTCTCGGGTCACCAGCTCCCACAGCAACACAGCGAAACTCCACATGTCTGCTGACCGGCGGTTAATGTCCTCTGGCTTTTTCTGCAAGGCTGAGGATGGGGACAGGGAGGGTGGGAGGAGAGAAAGAAGAGGAGAGGGGAGATGCAGGAGGAGGAGGAGGAGGTGATGGACAGAATGAGATGGCGGGAGAGGAGATAGTGGTTCATTACGTATACACATGCGGTACACATTTATTAATTCTGATGAGATCCAGAACTCAACTTATTTCACATTGGGGCGGGGGGTTATAAGGCTCTGCAAGGGACAGACGAAGGGCGGGGTTACCTTCAGGAGCCACCCAGGCCGGAGAGTACATCCTGCCGGGACACTGGAAGGAGAACTTGACGTCTGCCATGCTTATCCTGGCCGTCATGTCCTCATCGATCTGTCAATCAAGCCGGCAATCACAAGTGACAGTTAATTAGCGAGGAGGAAGCAGACAGAGCAACATGGATCTAAACCTGAAGGGAGAACAGAGAATGAAAAGGGATACTCCGTTGGAGAACTTGGGCTTGGCTGTTCTGACAGATTGCAGGTGGGTGAGTGGGGGACGGCTTTATTGTTGTATTTAGAAAAGAAACAAAAAGAAACAAGACATTGTCAAGGAAGCAAGAGATGTTATAGAAAACTGGAACGCATGTCCCAAAACTAACGCATTTGCTCATTACGTGGGTCCTGGGCCTGTATTCACAAAGCATCTCAGAGTAGGAGTACTGTTCTAGGATCAGGTTTCCCCTGTCCATGTCTCAAACGTACCCATTATGAGCTAAAAGGCTAAAACTGATCCTAGATCAGCATGCCTTGACGTGGCATGACAGAGCAAAAGACAACCATCAGTGGCAGAAGATGATCACTCATCAAAAACAGCCAATAATCAATCAATAATAACCAAAGGGGAAGAAAACAACACCAAGATCACGTGTTGACCAAGTGTAAACCCATGACTGCTGATCAGCACATTTAAACGCAAACTTTGTCCTAACCACCGATTCAACTCTACATACACTCACGCACTACAAGGAGGAGACCCACAGAGCACCAGGCAGACTTCTGCAGGCAGAGGTCTCAGGGGGCCTGTAATGCTGGTACAGCTCACGAGTAAAGGCTCTGAACCTGTGCTGGCCTAGAGTGTTGCGTCCTTCCCTCCGTGTGAATTCCTGGGCAATTTCCACTTCACTTCACTACTGTGAGACGCTTCATGAATACAGGCGTCGGGGTCAGACAGTGCAGGGCGATGGGCTCTCTCTCTCTCTCTCACCATGACACTCTTGCTGTTGAGATGGTGCCGGTGGATCATGGGCTCCAGTGTGTGCAGGAAGGCCATTCCAGAGCCGATGTCCAGGGCAAACTTCACCGCCTGCATCTGGTCCACCACAAAGTCTGCGAGAGAGAGAGAGAGAGAGAGAGAGAGAGAGAGAGAGAGAGAGAGAGAGAGGAGAGAGAGAGGGAGGAGAGGGAGAGGGAGAGGAGGGAGAGGGAGAGAGGACATGGGAGTGGCGGGAGTGGAAACGGGAGGGAGGAGTAACTAACATGCTCATTCTTGCATCAGTGTCAAACAAAGGCTGCTTGTGTGTTGCCTCAGATGAAGGCCAGGCCACGAGAGAAATAGAGCATGTGTCTGTACAGCTTTTAGATCCAAAGGTCTTCAAACAAACCCCTGGGGACAGGGCTGGGACAGTTTCCGGTCACACAGTATACCTACAGTTAACAATAATAATGATGTTTTTGTGCTAGCATTAGCATTAGACACAATCATGGTTTTATCAATTACTTTGGAAAAGTTTTCCTAACAAAATTTCACTGATGCTTTGTAAATTCACTTGCTAGCTATTTACCTTTCTTGGTATCAAGCTAATGTTTTATCGCATGCAAGCAAGTGTAGTTTTCTAGTTTTTTGTATCAAGGAGGAGATTGATAGTGTGTTTTTTTGACTACTTTGTGTAATACAATGTTAAGCCTCAACCTGCTTCTATTATGTTGGATTCATGAAAGTAATAGGCAATGAATAGCAGGCATCATTGTGAAAAAATGTCAGGCATAGGTCAAGTTCTTAAAGTGACATGCTGCCACCATCTGGTCAGAAAGGTGTATAGCACGCCATAACACTCCCTAACTGTTACCAATCCAATTTCCCCCTGCTCACAGATGGTTAAATCTTATACCCGGGTGTTTTAAAAGGACGGTACGACGGTTTGAAAATCTGGAAACTGCCCAACCCTACCTGTGGAGGCACAAAAATGGCCCAAAATCTATACTTTAAATAGTCGTGCCTCAAAACGGCTCAATTAGGCTGCCAATTACAAAATCAGACTCAATATTTTCCTCCACAGGACAAACGTACATGACAAATTTCATGAAATCTTTGAGATGGAAATGCCCAAATCCTGCTCATTTCACATGGAATGACCCTACATTGAGTAAATGCACAATATGACTATTGATTATGACGATGGTAAAGATGTTTGTGATGATGATGATGATGAAGTTGCTGGTACTCACTGGTGCCCTCGTGGAGCACGTTGTAGAGGGATCCATAGGGCATCCAGTGTGTGATGATGATTGGATGAGGGGCGGGGGGAGACTGACACGCCCCCAGCATGGGCAGCACATTCGGGTGGGAGAATATCCTGCAGGCGGCGGGGTGGGGTCATATGGAAGGCAACACAGACCGACGAGGATACAGAGGGGAGGGGGGATCATAAATATCACAGACACAACAACATCCAACTGTATGAGATGCCGTTTGACACAGTAAAAGTATGGACACATACAACTGTACTGCACACAAAAAGGAGGAGGGGGCGGGTGAACACTGCCAAGCACACATTCAACGAACCACACAGAGCTCTGTAATTATACTTATGGCAGTGATGAAGTGGTGGGGGAATTGGACCCGTGTCATACCCCAATGCTAACAGAAATTAACAGAATGCATTGCATTTATAATTTATGATCTAGAAGCGCTTTACAGTGAAGGGGGGGTAAGCTCGGCTCAACCACCACCAATGTGTGTAGCCCCCACCTGGGTGATGCACGGCAGCCACTTTGCACAAGTTCGCTCGCCACACATCAGCTGAGGTGGAGGGGGAGGGAATTGCTAAGCCAATGGGCCCTGGGGACGATTAGGTGGCCACATTGAGAGTTGGGGATTTAGCCAGGGAACCCCCTACTCTTTGCAGTAAGTCCCATGGGATCTTTAATGATCCAGGGCCTTGGTGTAAAGCCTCGTCCAAAAGGTTACTGTAACGCCGAACCTCCACAGACGATGTGGTGAATTCACACCTGTAGGAATGGGGGTGTAAACGGTATATAAATCCTCCTGGAGAGGGGGAGGCAAACGAGTGGGCCGCCAACCCACCTGAGCTTGGGGTACTCCTCGTTGAAGTCGCGGCTCTTCCTGGTGGTCCAGTCTCGAACCTTCAGCACCTTCACCACGATCTCCGTCCCCTGCCAACGTCCCTGCCACAACTGGGGGAGGGGCAGAGACAGAGGGAGGGAAGGAGGGGACAAACAAGGAAAGAGAACAAGCAGAGGGAGAAACCAAAGGGAGGAGGGAGAGACAGAATGAGAGAAGGGAGAAGGAGAAGTGTGGGGGGCGTGAGACAGAGTTAATCAACCTTTGAAAGAGAAAAACGCTCATGAATTTTAATAACAAACTGCATGCAGATGTCTTTATCCAGTCCCAGTTGTGCGTGGCTTATTGGATACACACTGTGTGCGAGGTAAACACCGCCGCCATATGGACTTTATGCAGCAGAGAGCAGCTACAGCTGCTTTAGCCTGTAGCAATACAACACCGGGTTTATTGTAATCTGTGTGCTTATTCCACTCTCACGCCACTGGGCTGACGAGGGACAGCTATAATCCAGGCTGTGGTTTTAATGACTGACAGTGCGCAACACAGACGGGGGTCTGGTGCTCCATCCACCTCAATCTCCATCTGTCTTCTGCTGCTCATTAATTAACCACCTCTCCAGGCCAGGAAGCTGACTCAGCCATTGCATTACTTAATTGCTTTTCCTGTAAAAGACCTGTTGTGTAACCCATTGCGCAGCCAGAAGAGACTTTACAGAGCGCTGCGCTACTGCTGTATCCCACTATGCAGCCAAGCTCCTTGTTAATAGAGGCCCGTTCCCGTAGCCATGGTAGCCCATTGCACATCTAGGTTTTTCCTGAACGAAGTGAAGTACAGTACCAAGCTCAAGGGAAAAGTCCCACCTGGGACTCAGAGGTAACCACCACCCCTTTTACAGAAAGGACTGCCTGAGGCCTTCACACACGCATGCAGACGCACACTCACACTCACACGCACACACCCAGACGCACACACACACACACATACGTGCACAAAAACACACGCATTCGCACTCACACAAGCCCATATGATGGACTCACCTCTCCTGAGTGGTTCTCATTGATCTTGGCCAGGAGGGACAGCTGCTTGAAGTCGATTCCTGCAAGTTTGTTCAGAGTGCCGTTTCCTACAAACATGGACACAAAGGTCAGACCGAAACAGAGACAAGGATGCCTCAGGGCATAAGAAATGGTGACCGTCGGTATAATATCAGCAGTAGTCAGAATTTGATGGTGAGGGCATTAAGGCCAACTTGATTCAGAAAATTGATGGGAAAGGACAGAGGGGGGAGAAGAGATGAGAGGGGAGAAAGGAGGTGGGAGAGGGGAGGTGCAGGTACTCACGGGGGCGGGTTCGGGTGGTGCCCTTCCAGAAGGTGTCCTTGAAGGGGATCTTGGTCAGGCTTTGGCCCAGCTTCTCTGCTCGCTCTGGAGGACACGCACGCGACCAATCCGTGAATAACGAGGGCTTTTTCTGAACCAAACTGGATTATCTGATATGATGCAAGCTATGAAAGTCACTGTTATAAAGTATATCAATTTAAACCTAAAGATAAATGTACAATAATGACAGAGATTACGGAGAAAAACAGGAGGAGAGGGACACGGCGCTGGTTTAGTGGGGGGGTGCCTCCCTACCCTTCAGGAGGTCCCGCAGGTGTGGTTTGGCCTTGTCCATCGGAGTATCTCCGTATTTGTTACAGATGCTCACCTGGGCACCGCTAGTCACCAGGTCCTGGGCAGGGAGCACAGCAAAATTAACCACCGGTTTCATGCCCGCGTGAGCAAACTTGACAGGCTGAATACGACCGATGAATTGTAATTAGATTGTAGCATTTGTCCTTTGAAAACAGTCTGGTGAGATCATTTTGGTGATGGATAAACTCACAAACCCCAGTTAGCAAAGGGACAAAAAAAAAAAAACAACACTTGGATTTGATCGCAAAGTCGATGTTCGCATCGGATCCTGGCCCGCCTGTTTGCGCGTGAAGGTACACGTCGCCGCCACCAGAGGGTGCACTGACCTCGGCCACCAGATCCTGGCCCCAGAAGCAGGCGTAGTGTAGTGGCGTGTTGCCGTGCTCGTTGGCCGTGTTGGGGTCGGCTTTGCACTGGATCAGCTGGGAGAGGCAAACAGCATAACAGTGTTGACAAACGGCCGCGCCTTCTGACCCTTGTACAGCTTGTGACTGCACCCTCAGTGCCACTGCCTCCAGAGGTGCACTGGCACGGGTGTACCGAGCAGGGGCCCAGTCTGGCTGGCGTGTTGGAGAGCCAGGTGATCCATAACCATAAATGAGCTTATTGACCTTTTCGGGTGTGTGCTGGGAAAAAACTCATCCGTGTGCCTGTTTCCCAGGTGTGTTCATGTGACGGCCTCAGGTGAGAACTGATATGTAAAAGGTGACTGTATGAACAGGTGAGTGTACCACCTTTGACACAACATCACGCTGCCAGCGTTTGAAAGGTATGAGCATATGTTCCATCTTGGCCATGAGGTCGCTCTGTTGTACCTGGTAGGCAGGTGTGTTAAGTTGCTGGTGTGTAAACGGTGTGAGTGTGTATGGAGTGTGTGTCGTACCTTGGCCACGATTTCGCGGTGGCCATGGCTGGAGGCCAGGTGAAGGGGCGTGTCGTCTCCACGGTTCATCACGTTGATCCGCGCCCCTCTCATGATGAGCATGTCCACCACACCGGACCGGCCCTCCCGGCACGCCCAGTGGAGAGGACTGAACCCGTGATCATCTCTGAGAGAGAGAGGGAGAGAGGGAGAGGAGAGAGGGAGAGAGAGGAGAGAGAGAGAGAGAGAGAGAGAGAGAGAGAGAGAGAGAGAGAGAGGAACAGAGAGAGGGGGGAGAGAGGAACAGAGGATGGGAGGGAGAAAGAGTGGCATGGGAGTGGAAGGAGAGGGAGGGGGAGACCATGAGGATGATTAAACAGAAACCGAGGCGGGAGAGTGACCAACATGCTCATTCTTGCATCAGTGTCATAAACAAAGGCCTGAGGCGCATTCAAAGTGAAACAGAACCTTTTCGACCGTTTGAAATCAATTTCAAACTTTTTTCTGGTAGCTTCGTGTTCGCCACAAACGTTTGCAAACATAAGCGAATGGTTTGAAAGCACAGCGTGTGTGTGTGGGGGGAAAATGGCAGAGTGGTGCCGGCCTGAGGGAGATGACTGTTGGAATGTTTGTAAAAGCTGTTCAAGTTTCACCGCTCAAAGAAAACTGTGAGAGAGTGACAGAGGATGAGCACCATATCTCCTGTCTCATACTGTTGCGTTTTGAAAGAAACTGGTAAAGAAACTGGCCCCATTGGTAGATTTGAACCAATAGTCTCATTTACTCTTCTGCACAGCCTGCAATAAGAGTACTGAATCAACAATCTCTTTCCAACAGGGCCAATTGCTGCACATAATAATAATAATAATAATAATACTGTTATGGTGTATATTGTACTAATTTACAATATATATTACAATATATTGTAATAATAACCTTGCAGTAAAATGTGTTTTATTTTAGGAATATAAGGAAGTCCTTCGTCTAGCTGATTACATCCACCTGTTATTCAAGTGTGTGTGTGTGTGTGTGTGTGTGTGTGTGTGTGTGTGTGTGTGTGTGTGTGTGTGTGTGTGTGTGTGTGTGTGTGTGTGTGTGTGTGTGTGTGTGTGTGTGTGTGTGTGTGTGTGTGTGTGTGTGGGTCAGGGCAGGTCAGGTCAGGGAACTGATATCCTGGGGAAGGGGTTGGGGGGCAGAGACCCACTTCATATGCTTATATTTTGTAATATAGTAGAGCACAATGTTAAATGTCTGTCTGTCTGTGTGTGTGTGTGTGTGTGTGTGTGATAATCTACACGCGTGAAATAGCTGCGCTTGAAAAACAGAAAGAGAAAGAAAGGCAGTAAAGTATTTGGGGCTTGCGGCGCTGGCTCACAGCGCTGGCTCTTCCTCAGAGCCCTGTCAGACGGAAGCAGCGCCGGCAGGGGAAGGAGCAGACGGCTACTGCCGCGCTCAGCCAGCGCCTTATAAGGGCTGGACCCACTTCCTCTATGACTGCTCGTTGGCCTGGGCCAGTGTGATTCCACAGCTGCTAATGTCATCCACCTCTCCCTCCCTCCCTCCCTCCCTCCCTCCCTCTCACAGCCAAACTCCGTCACTCTCTCTCCTCTACTTTGACACCTCCTCCTCCTACCGCTCCTCTGTCTCTCCCCCCAGTTTTCTTCTCTCCTCCACTCTTCCTCCCCTTCTCTCGCTCTTCTCAGTGTCCTCCTTTTCATTTCCCCCTTCCACTCCTCCTCCTCCTCCTCCTCCTCCTCTACTCTCCCTTTCAGAACTGTGTCCCTATCCCTCTGGTACATGGTATCTGGGTGTGCTGTGGGGCTGTGCGGTTGAGTGGGGTACCCTTTGTGGGGTACACTGTGTGGGGTACACTGTGTGGGGTTGAGTGTGGTACACTGTGTGGGGTATGCAGTGTGCGGTTGAGTGTGGTACACTGTGTGGGGTTGAGTGGGGTACACTGTGTGGGGTACGCTGTGTGCGGTTGAGTGGGGTACGCTGTGTGCGCCACCATACTGATGTCAGCACAGCCGAATCGCTGCCCATCTTCCGCCACAGGCTGAAAGCACACCTCTTTAGACTGCACATCGGACCTTAACCCACCCATAAAAAAAATTAATACTTATTGTTCATTTCCTTGGAATTAGTACTTGTGTTGTTTATGTGGCTTAATTGACAAATGGCGTGCTTAGACATTGTTGCATCCAGTGGTTGTTCATCTACTCGAGCTGAAAGCATTCTGTAAAGCGCTTTGGATTAAAGCATCTGCTAAATGATTGTATTGTATGTGGAAGTGTCCTGTTTCACCTCATACAGCCCAGCGGTTTAAACAGTTTAAACACTGCTCCACGTGTGGCTTCTCCCGCTGCTTTGAACAAACATGCTTGATGCAATTAGCCCGATAAAAGTAAAGTATGCGTTCACAAACAAATGCAGCAGTGATTCGATTTTGTGGCAGCCACCGAGAGAGCACTGTGAAAACGAGAGGGAGGGTAGGAGTGAAAAAAGAGAGAGAAAGGCATCCATCCTCCTCTCACCTCTAAAGGACAGTAATGTGTCCCTTGTTAAACAGAGCTCAGAAACAAGCACTACAAAAGAGCTGCTATAAATTACTTCACACTCGCACGCAAATCATACATGTGCGCACGCACACGCACAGACACAAATGCCTCCCTAACTCCCTCTCTCTCTCTCGGTCTCTGCCCACCCACTGTGCTCCCGGTCCCTCTCTCGAATGCCCCGGTACGGACGCCCGCTCCCCCTCACAGGGTCACTGTCCCAGCTGCCGCCTGCCTGTCCAATGGGGGAGGTAGGGTTTCTGCCGGGGGGGGGATGTACGGCATATATATATGGCAGTCCCCTCCTCTCCCCTTGCCCCTTCACTGCCCAATCTCCACACACTCAACAGGGGAACCCCCTCCCTCTGTGACATACTTGGTCACTCACCACACTGTATTTACAATCAAACCCAGGCAGCTCTCTCGCTCTCGTGTCACTTTCCTTTTCACTTCCTTCCTGCAATTACTCTGCTACTGCCACTAACACCACTACTGCCATTAACAGTAGCACCACTACAACTACCACCAAGTCTGCTGCTTCTACAGTCACCAACAACACTGCCACCAACACAACTGCTACTGCTACTGCTGCCACTTACTCCTCTACTACTGTCACCACCAACAACACTGCCACTTACACCACTGCTGCTGCTACCAAAGACACTTACACACCACTGCTGCTGCTACCAAAGACACTTACACACCACTGCTGCTGCTACCAAAGACACTTACACACCACTGCTGCTGCTGCTGCCACTGGGGGGTGGGGTTGAGCAAGCGGTAGTTGACCTCAGAGGGATAACGCGCCCTGGGAAACAGGACTCCCTTATAAATATAGGCTGAAACTACACGACGTGGCCGTCCGGTGCCCAAAAGTCTGTCCTTCGTGTTGCTTGAACTGGAAATGTTCTATTTTTAATGGACTTAATGGACGAACGCCCCAGGGCCAACCCACCTTTAACCTCATTGGTCACCTGGCGCTCGCCCCTTTCCTGCAGAATCGGGGTGAAGTGGCTGTTTGGACAGGGACCTCGGGTGAACTTCCCTCGGGTCTGAAAGTCCTTATGAAATATGACCAGTGAACACGGCAGCAGAGAGCTGGCAGAGCGTTTGACGTGGATCCAGTGAGCGCACAGTGCTTTCACAGGCCACAGCGCATAGCTCCTCCCTTTGAGCCCAGGGGCCAGGAGATCACATTTCTCTTCTTTATTTAAGAGTGTAGAACCCCTGTGCTCTGGGGTCAGGCGAGAGCTGGACAGCTGAAACAGCAGACCCTGTTGATGGAGTTGGAACACCGAGCATGCGCACTCACGCACTCGCACTCACACTATCAGACACACAATCACACACGATCAGACACACAGACACACACACACACTCATGCGTGCACACACAGCTTGTCGGTGGTAACGCGGCTTTAACGTGGCCAGTGAGTACCACTGTTGCCACCACCACGGCTACAATCCCACAAGTCAGAGGCTTCTGAGCAGAAACAACAACAACTACAGAAACAAATAATGACAAACAAGGCACAGAGAGAAAATAAATAAATAAGGCAGAAAGGAGAGAGAGAAGAAAATAAAAAGAGAAAGCAGAAAAGCAGAAAGAAAGAGGGCATGCTAGCTACTTTGGACATAGCCGTTTGGCCCCAGCGCAAGGAGGCCACTGTAAACCATCTCAAAAATGCCTTAAGGATTCAGTGGCCATTAAAAATAAACAGGGCATGATAAATCCCATGGAAGTGACAGGCAGTGGACTCCTCCATCTCCCACAGGGATGCTGAGGAACGGCACAGTTTCCGGGTCCAGAAGTGGAGATCTCTGGCGATTTGCTTCCTCTCAAACATCAAAAGGCAAGTTTTCAGGGGAAGTGATCGAAGGAGTATGGATTCCGGAACTTACAGAAAGTGCATTTCAAAAGAAAGCCCCTTTTTCGATCTCCACTTTATTCGCTGTCGAACACTATCGAGAATAAGGAACTGAGAAGAAGTGAGAGCAGCTATCGGAGACGGGACTGAAGCAGGAATGACTAAACGATTCCGCACACTTCTTTCTCTCGCACTCTGTCTCTCCGTGTGCCCCCTCCCTCTCCCTCTCTCTGTCTTTCTCAACCCTCCTCCTCTTCTCCCTTTCCACCTCTCCCTTGCTCATTTTGGTGTGATTTAGGAGCGATTTGCAGAAGGCACGCTTGCTAGGCCATGTAAGGAGATTTCAAGAGTTCTGCTGTCGCTCGGCATCCTGCATTCAACACAAACGCGTGCGCGCGCACACACACACACTAATCATGTGCCTGACAGTGAAAAACCACACAAGGGAGAGGATATATCTAAGAGGTGGCACAGCTGTAAATCTCACACAGGCAACACTGACTGGAGGAGCTGTTAATATTCATTATGGATGCATTTCCCCCATTGCTGTCAGTTATGGACTTGGGGCTGTGCAACAGGCAATCAGCTAATGGATGGCCAATACACAGACCTCCTAACTAGAAATGAACATGAACATGAACATGAACATGAACATGAACGCACACGGAGGTATTTGCTATTTAGCAACCACCATCTCATGCCTTCCACAAGAGTGCTTCACAACCCACAGCCACTCCAAAGTGAAAAAGGAAGTACAGCATGTGAATTTCTGCATTATCTCACTCAAACACACATGGCCAGGCTGACCCAAGGGACGTGCAATCAGCTGCATTCTAATGCACATCCTCTCCGATATGGGGAACCTAAATCTGGTTGCATGGGAAAGATGAACAAACAAACAGACAGATGACTTCCTCCATAAACGCCAGGGAGTCTGCTCTTTATTACCATTTACTCTTAGATCAGATGCTTCTGCCTGCTCAGTTTATCCAGCCCACTGTCACACTGCCATATGTTTGTGCACATTTTACACACACACACACACACACACACACACACACACACACACACACACACACACACACACACACACACACACACACACACACACACACACACACACACACACACACACACACACACACACACACACACACACACACACACACACACACACGGCCGATACCTATACCGACAACTTTTCAATGAGCCCAAATTCAATCATACAAATGGAACAGCTTTTATTGTAACATTCTTTCACATACTCGATGTACTGTGCTACATGTCTTGCTTGTAAATGGCTGATCAGATTTGATGTATTAAAGGGGGAAGCGTCATCAAAGCGCCAAACTCAGAGCTAACGAATTTGTTCAGTCAGTAAACCCACTAATAGAGTAGACCCAGACAAAACGTGACAACGACATTGAAGACGAACCCAGCTTGGTCCCTAAGAAAGGCTGAACGTCAAGTGCGTGGGGTTACTTTGGTTACAAACAAGCTGACAAAGACCAGAAAGGAGGCGTGTTCTGCAAGCACTGTAACAAAGCGGTCCCGGCGGCAGACAGGAATACATCTAATCTGTTCCATCATTTTATCACCAAAAGCAGTAAGAATGTATGGCGAAAAAAAGAGGCAGATGCAAGCAAAAAATCATATGCAGATGCAAAAAATCTGCCCAATATATATATATATATGTATGTATATATATATACACATTTCTGTAATAATGTAAGTGTAAACTTTATACTTGAAATTATGCTTGAAAACATACTGCACATACAAGCATTGACTGCTAAATAAAGTTGTGTTTGAATATCTGTATATACTCAGCTTTTTTCGGCATACAAATTGTTTAAATATCGTTATAGAAGTATTTGGTCAACATATGATGCTAATCATTTTGGGCCACACCACCCAGCTCTAGCGTGCATCTTGTGCAAGACTGCGTGGAGTGCCCGTGATCAATCGCAGCATCGTCAGAAGAGTAAATTAGGCGTGGTTTCAGTCAGTTTAGCCTGTAAATAAAAGATGTTGCCGTTCCAATACAGTTGGAACATTTAGACCAGACTGACGCAACACAAAGCGATGGATAATTATTGGCCACTGCCATCGGTAAACTTGATCTTATCGGCCAATAAGCCAAATGCAGTCAACAAGGCAAATATCGACTGACACTGATAGTCCACCGATATATCAGTGCACCCCTAATACACACATAAAACTAGAGATGCACCGATTGCGATTTTCTTGGCCGATTCCGATTTCCAATTTTTGATTAGTCTGACTTGCCGATACCGATTTTGGCGATTCGATTTTTTTTTCCTAAAAACAATAATTGACAACTTACACAAACATTTTTGTAACTTTGCTTTAATAGAAAATTAAGATTGACAATTCTGAGGTAGGTCAGAAGCATGAGGTAGGTCTCACTAAAACACATTTCAAAATAAAAAAAGTGTTCCAGGTTACTGGACAGAGCTTTTCTTTTTTTGTGCAAATTAAATTAAATGATGAATAAAAGAGAATCCAACAACAGTGGCATGTAGCCTTGAAGTAATAAATAAAAAGAAACAAGAGTAGTTTAAATGTACTGACAGACCATTAGTCCGGAAATATTTATTTAAAACACTAACGTTATATTCTGATGACAGATGACACAAGCCCTTTTTCCATTAAATAATTATATGGCTTCAACTTGATGTGCATCAGAAAGTTATTGCGACAATGCTAATGGAAAACAGGTTAGTTCGAACCTATGATGCGCTAGACTAATTTGTTTGCTAGAGGTGGATTAGAGTAGATCCCAATTCTATATAGTGCAAT
The DNA here is from genome assembly GCA_029706075.1 of Aldrovandia affinis. Lineage (NCBI taxonomy): Eukaryota > Metazoa > Chordata > Actinopteri > Notacanthiformes > Halosauridae > Aldrovandia > Aldrovandia affinis. Next base: position 4,080,516 of record JAINUG010000065.1, on the reverse strand, counting down.
GGAAAACACTTGTAGCGATATAAGGGCGGATGTTTCAGTTGCGGAGCTTGTCAAAGGCATTGAAACAAGCCGCTCTTCAGCAGAATTTCGTTATTTGCGTGAGTCAGGTAGCCTAACGACTACGACTTTAACTAGCTTCAAAGCCTAGATAAAAATGTTTCAAACTAGGAGTAATTGGAAAAGAGGCGATGCCTGCTGTTTCTGAGTTTGTTTGATAGTGGAAACGCACAGCTGTGGTTTAGCTAGAAATCGTTAGATGAATTTATCATTAGGTCTAATAAGTTAGATTTGTATGAGTGAATAGCACTGTTTCATAACGTCACTCATTAGCGAACATAATGATTTCAGTGCAATTCAGTGCTTCAGCAGGGCATTATTACGTCAAGTGTATGCACTACCACCATGTTCTATTAATGGAAAATGGTTCAGAGGAACCGAACTAGCGCAACGAAGTTAATTATTAATTAACCCGGTACCTACGGTACTGTAGAAAAACGAGTTGGTCAACCTAAATGATTAGGTTGGTCGTTCCGAACGTTTTCGAGGTTGTTCCTCCGCGGCTTATTTTCGATTGACATGTATGACAAACTGAAAGCTTTAAGTGTTCAGCGCTGCGCTCATCTGATCTGTCTGCATTGGCTCACGGGTACGCGCACGTCACGTGAAAAGAGGGGGCGAGGAGCCAACCGGCGCACAGAATCGGCTATGTGGAGTGATCGGGATCAAGTCACCGATTGAGGCCGATCAGCTGAAAATCGGCCATTTCCGGTCAGAGGCCGATCGATCGGTGCATCTCTACATAAAACCATTATGCATGTGTGCGTGTGCATTATGTTTATATGAATGGACAAGTGTATGTATCCATGTACATATAATACTACAAATGTATGAAACTTTTTTCAAGCATTTCTGCACAAAATGCTTAAAAAATATACAATTTGGAACAAAGGCAAGAAGTATGATTAAAAACAAAATAACAGTATGACAGCATAACAATATGTATGCATGTACTCAGGCATGTCTGTGTGCGCCTTCACGCCTCAGCAAAGTCATGGCTCTGCTCCTTACTCAGTTGGTCGTGGATTACATCATGAGCAGAGGAAGAAAGACGGGAGGGATAAGGAAAGACAGTGTCTGGTGTGGCTCAAGTCCACATGTGCTGAGCGCGCTGTGCACAATGTGGAAAGAATTTGTCCCCCACTTCATCAGAGACTTCCTGGCCTGCCTTGTGCCGACTCCCCCCCCCCCCCCTCCCACTCCCTACTGGAACGAACCACATAACCAACCACATTACCCCGTTGGCTGCTGCTGCTGCAGACTTCATCCCGCCATGTATACAAGTCGCTGTGATACACTCGTACGCACATTTTACCAGCGCTAACCAATGCCACAGGGGTAGCCTGCTCTGGTCCTGGAGCGCAAGAGACCAGACACGTCTTCGCCTCCGGGGGCTGCGCGAAATCCCCTGAAACGCAGGGAAAACTCGATGCCCGCTGACGTGTAGAAAACGACAGCGCTGTGGCGCTATGCCTGCTGAAACAGCGGCTCACAAAGGGGGAACGCTACACCCAACTACAACACGCGTGCGATTTACTCAACTTTACCCATTCGTGCGCAATTTTGTTTGCGAAATCAATAATGGATACGCACAATTTGCGCTGGTAGTATGCTCAAATCTAGTATGAAATCTGGAAACGAGGCCCCGGTTCACCCTTCCACCGGGGGCTCCCGGTCGGGGACAACAGGGGCATTGTTTGCCATGCAGTTGTAAACAGGTTCCAGAACTTGCGATTAAAAGTGTCAACCACAAAATACACAATATATATTGTAATGGGAGGACGGGGATGAGTCTGGCTTCTTTTAAAATCGCATCTGTCCACGCAGCATTAGTCTGGAACAAATCATCTGCAGGGCACTCCAAACTAATGGCCCAGGGCACGGTGCCTTGGCAAAGAGGGGACAGTGAAAGTATAAAAACCCTTATGTGCGTAGTCTTCGTACGTGTATATTCCCCCAAACGCTAGACCGGGGTTTGTTAGTGCCTGCGTGCGCGGTTGTTTTCATTTGTGCCGTGGACCGCGTGCCTGTGTGAGAGCGGTCGGCGTGCGCATGAGTGCGAGTGTGCATGTGTATTTGTGAGACCGAGTGTGTGTTGAGAGCACGCAGCTCTGTGCATATTGACCAGGAACACAGACTAAACTCTGAAGACCACACCGTTCCTGGATAATCCAGACCAACTGGCCAGCTGCCACCGGCTTTAGCAATACGTTGAACAGGCAAACGCACACAGATACACAGACACAGGCAAATACACATCTTGCTGGAGACCATTGGACAGACTGAGGATGAAGATTAGTGTAATGGTTAGGGAGCTGGGCTTGTAACCCAGAGGTTGCAGGTTCAATTCTCAGGTGGAACACTACTGTTGTACCCTTGAGCAAGGTACTTGGTAGGTGAATTGCTTCAGTAAAATATCCAGCTGATTGTACGTAAAGAAATATAAACTGTGTAAGTCGCTCTGGATAAGAGCGTCTGCAAAATGCCTAAAATGTCAAATGTAAAAATACCAAATACACTTAAGGCAGGGGACCTAGAGTGTTAGCCTCTATAGGTGCTTTAAACCCTTTTGCTTCCACGGAGACAAGTCGTGGCTGGTGGATGTTCACATCGGCAAATTGGAGGTGGATTTATCTCCCACCGGTAATGGGGACGTCAAGGTGATGCAACACTCAACGCAGATGCCTGTGCATGATCCTACAAGACTCACACATTTCGAAACTGCCCTGGAACTACGCTCCGCACACGCTCACCACCCAGTCCGTTCAGTAAAACGTGCTGCTTAGATGCGAGGTATACAGCTGCGAGTAAGCTGCACAGCTGTGCTGTAACGTCTCTGTTCCGTACAGAAATGGGATCAGTGTCTTCCAGCTCCCACTGGCCACATTTCTAATTGCTTTTATTTGCTACTGCAGCATGGCCCGGGTCACATCGACAGGTTTTGTATCGATTTATTGCAAAGGCAACTCCAGGCGCAATCTTTTTTTTTATTTTGTTTTTTATTACATTTTACCAATTATACCCTCTATTTATTTCAATTAACCCTCCCCACACGGGTCCGTCGCTCATCTCTACAAGGCAAGCTAATTCTCCATGGGCAGCGACCTCCGCTTTCCTCCAAAACGGAATTCACCCACCCACGTTCTGGAGACTCATTTTCCGTGTTTCTCGGCGGACCCGTGCCGGCTCACCGTCCCTTTGGGGCGGACAGCCAAATACCGCCCCTGATCGGGGCTGATGACCAGGGCCGGTCTGGTAGACGTGGGTTTCGAACCGCGTCCCTGACAGGCAGCGCACGCCACACCGGACCAGCCAAAATGTGGTGCGTTAGACCGCTACGCTATCCGCTGCCCACAGGCACAATCTTAAGAGACCCGGGAAACACTTTGGACGGTGGCATCTCTCCAGGACCAGGGTTGTGTCAAAACTTTAAATGATGAAAGAGGCCCGTGCCCTCTCGCCCACTCACCCCTGGTTGAGGTCGTTCTCGGTGTTGTCCAGCCACAGTCGGACGGCCACGGCGTTGCCCTCCCGGCACTGGGTGAAGATGTCGTCCATGATGCCTCCTCCCTCCTCTTCCTCTCACTCTTCGTCTTCCTGGGCCTGGCTTAAGGCAGCCGGCTCCACTGGGCTCGGGCAGTCGGGCAGCGGGCGGGATCGGTCGGGACGGCGGGAATCCCACAGGGGTTTGGGGGGCATTCGTCCGCTGGGAGGCAGGAGGGAGGGCAGGGCGCCGAGGGTCGCTCAGCTACAGGGAAGGCAGGGGGCGCTCTCGCTCTCTCATCACACTCCTACAAGGAGAGGAGAGGAGGAGGAAGAGAGAAGAGGGAGACAGAACATCAGCAGAGCATTTAATTCTACCTGTAGGACAGTGGCAATGTAAGTAGACAGGGCGCATGGCTGTCATCTTATTTTACCCACTTAGAACAGTGGTTCCAAAATGGTGGGACCCACTGGAGGGTTGTGGGGGGGGGGCTGAGGTGGGTTGCAAGATGAAAGAATGACACACTTTCCGTTGATATTCACAGCAGATGGTTATCAACGGCAACATGTGCCACACTTGTTAAACGCAATTCTTGTGACATGTCAAAAAACATTTTAATTCCAAACTTAAACATCAAGTTGTAAATTAGCACTAACACTGGCGGCAGTGTTAACATAATGGTTAAGGAACTGGGCTTGTAATGCAAAGGTTGAAGGTTCGATTCCCAGGTGGGGCACTGCCGTTGTACCCTTGAGCAAGGTACTTAACCTGAATTGCTTCAGTAAAATATCCAGCTGTATGTAAAGAAATGTAAATGTAATGTAAATGTAATAAGGGGTGGGGCCACAGAAAATGCATTCACGCATTCCGTGGATCGTGGGTTCATAAAGTTTGTGAGCCACTGCCTTAGAGCGCTTTCACATAACGGCTTCCACATCCAAACAGCTGTCCATCTACACTTACTGTGATTACTGGGGCTAGTGTAAAAGCAAAGCAGATCGGAGGCATTCAAATTCTCTCTCCCAGCTGATGCCAAACACATTCTGTAGCAAAGTGCTGTAGGACACACCGTAGTCTACACTTCTCAGGTTGGACGCCAGTTAGGTTTGAGATCCAACAAATTATTGTAAAACTGCAAATATATGCATCAGATAAAATATGAAAAACGCTACAATATTCGCTAATACTCGTTGTTCATTAAGTATTGACACTGCCTATTGCTAATAAATACACTAAAATCTGAAAAATGGGGATGTAAAGTGTCCCTGTAGCACCGCGCTGGCTCACACGCGGGAAAAGGAGTAAGCACAAAGCATTATTCGGTTGCCGTTTCTGATTCTCATTCATACTCCACACAGTCTCAGCTCTCCCGCTCGGCTGGACCTCGGCATCTTCCCACAGTACAGCTGTGCGAGTCTAACAAACGGCACGTCTGTGAGATTCCGACAGAGGAACGCATTCCTGCACATCACTCCTTGGAATATAAGCAGGATTACGCTTTGTTGACGCCGCACACTGTCTGACCTCTCCAGCTGAGCCTGATAGCAACACCTCCTTTAACAGTACGATCCCGCCAATAAGTTACACTCGAGTCCCTCCGCAAACAGCCTCATCCAGGGGCGAGGTACAAATCGGACATTGTGTCCATACTGTTCCATTTGTTCAGCTGGATATTTACTGTAGTGGGGGTGGCCACAGTGGGTGTTAAAGGCCACCCACACCAGCACTGCATCAAGGGGGCTGGAGTGGCCACAGTTCTCCGTACCCTTAATGACACAGCTGCAACCCCCGCCGCCCCCACACACAGGGCTGTGCCTCTAATGCCATATTTAGACTACCCCAGCTTCAGCTACACCTCATACACCTCAATGAGGCCATGGTTTTTGTTGCGTTGGCGGTTCACAATCAACTGTACTTGGCATGCACTGTGCCATGTTGGCGAAGAGCCGTTAAAAACAGTCCTTTGATTTTGGCTGCATTTTTACAGCCACTCAAAATGAACAACATTGCAATAATGTCAATATCCAGATTTAGGTCAATTCCACGCAAATCCAGTGTGGGCTACATGTACATGCTAGTCTTATCTGGGGAACACGGTGCTGAGAGAATGCGGATAAGACAATACCAGGCGTTCTGAATAAAGGCAGCAGCTGTGTACATGGAGACCATAAGCTTATTTACACGCAGACTGCCTGGAGCTCAGCTTGACTCCTGTTTTTTACCCCCCAATGGTGTAATGACAAAAGCGTCATATATCATCAAAGAGTGGCACAAAGTCGTCATATGCCATCAAAGAGTGACACGAACTACCCAAACTTCACAACATATTGCAATCCCTCATCCACCCGTTCTGTGTGCAAAGCCGTGACAGGCTGGACGGACAGTGACGCGGCTAGGAAGCTGGTTTTCAGTGCATTCCTGGCAAATCACTTGGTCTCGAACTTCGACGTTCTCGGTTTCATTGCCATTATGACAACCACTAATTTCATGTAAATTGTTCATTTTAAATAAGACGTGACTTAATGTTTTTGGCATTGATTCAGTCTGAAAACTAAATTGCTACGACAAAAAAGAGCAGACTAGTTTTCAAAAAATCAACCACAAAGTTTCAACACGACACGGAAAAAAATGTTATGGTGGAGCGAATTATGAAAACCTCGAATGAATAAAGTTGTTAAAGAGCTGTGCATGAAAACCTCACAGAGAAACGCTCTTACGTCCTGATATCATAATAGCTAGCCGATTTATTTGGAAAGCAAAGTAAGAATACCGCTGGTATGCGCGGAATATGATTGTCCGTGTACCACCTTAGCTAGCAAGCAAAGGTTACATAGTTGCTACCAATGTCACATTGCTACAGTGGATCACGTTAGTAACGTAAAAACAATTATTTGTAGAAAACTTCATTTTGGGTTGTAGCGACAAGGCTGAGACGAAAACCGACTGTTAGTTCGCTCACCTGCATTAGCTACCAGCTATTTAGCATCAGCATAGCTAACGTAACTTACAAAGCAAGGAAACTCCGAAAGTAAGTTAGCCAGCGTTATCTAGTCATACAATTCAATGACCCATTTGTCATTCTAGTTACGGTTAAGTCATCTGTGTTTTCTAATTTAGCTAACGCCACACGGCAGCAAACTTTACAATGACCTAGCCAGCAAGCGCTACCTTCAAGCCATGGGAAGTTTCTAACGTCCGTCTAGTAAACTTTGCTAGCAATAACTAGTGGTCGACATTTTTACTCTCCCCATCATCCACTGATAACAATTTAGCTAAGTAATACCAGTAGTATAACGTCACTATCTGGCGAGCGAGCGAATAGGTTAGCTACCTCAAGTTGTAGCCAACTTTTAATCTGACATTATCAACAGAAATGTAACGTTAGCTAAAATTGCCTATCCCCAAAGTTGATTAGCGTGCTTAAACTAGCTACCAAGCTAGCTGCACTTGCCTCGGGTCTACAGAATTTCCCCCCCTGAAAATCGCGTAGCTAACAAGCTAAAGTTAGCGAACTAAATTAATCCCTTCTCTCTTTCGCGCTCCCATCTCCCCTACCCTATACCAGACGCAGTCAGCTAGCGGCCAGCTATCTACCGTTAGCGAAATATGCCTTTAACGTTAGCACGCTAGCTAGCTAGCCAAGTTACGTTTACTGAGGAATATTAGCTAGCTAGCCAGTTGATTGTACGTCAGTAGGAAACTCGGAATTCATCACGAGTGTGTGCAATAAAAAGGAATGAATTACCTGCTTGTTCGAGTACAACCGCGGAGCTATACTCCCCAAAAAGGCAAACAATGCTACAGCCTGTGCACGTTCCCGATATCCACACCACCACACCCTCGTTTCACAAAAAAATGACCGTGACGTGTAGCGGTGGGTGAGTGAAGTCTTTCTCATTCCAGGGACATTTCTTGATCACACCAGCACCCCCTGCGGGCAAATATGTGGGGAGTATTCGCCGCAAGCCATCAATTCAAGCAGTGACAGAGAATGTAGGTGAATTACATCCCCCGCGGGCACCTTCTTTAAATTAGTGTAATAAATTAGTAGGCCTACACGATTCGCTTCATGAAGAGGTACAAGGCCGGGAAAACATATAAATAGAATACGTATTAAAATGACTATAGGTTAAAAATCGTGAATACAATTGTAAAATGTTAAAATACGGGTTTCTTCTGGAGCATCTAGAGCAGGGGTGTCAAACTCATTCCATTGTTCAGGTTTTTGTTGCAACCAGTGCAAACCAGGTGATTTCACTAATTAGCTTCCTTCTTCAAAAAGGGGAACTAATTGAAATCACCTGGTGTTGTGCACTGGTTGCAACAAAAACCTGTCACTCCTGGGTTTGACTTCTAGAGGCTACTTGTTCAAGGGAAAATGTATGTAGAAAAAACATACGTTGATAAGTTATCGTCAGTGCTGGGTTCTTTATCACATGGCAAATATTGCCGAGAGAAAACGCATGACAGTTTTACACAGACAATGCATAAGTTAAGTTAACAGTTAAGAATGGTATAAGCAGTTAGTAGTGTTAACTTGTTTTAACAGGATTTACTTCAAATAAATAGTTGGTTCTCTGCCTGGCAGCTGCCATACAGCTGATTAATGATATAGTGATAATGTTTTGCCCATACACATCAAATAGATTGAGAGCAATCAAATAGATTATATTTATACACAATCCTGGTCAACAAATGACCAAAGAGAACAACAAAAACATGATTGTGATTTTTTTAAAATTACTTTTATAATCAACCTTTTATTTGATTACATGATCAAACAAGACACTAGATTAAAGATGCAAACAATAACAGAAATTACGAAAGTAACTGGATGGACAGTATGGACAGTTACATTCCAATTAAAATTCAAACCAAATACACTACATTGATAATGCATCACTACACAGTCTCAACTGGATTCAAATAGTCTGCACTGTACAGTGAGCTAGACCCAATCTGAAGCCTGAACATTGAAGAAGAATTGTATGTACTAGTGATGGGACGAGCGACACTGGTGCGTCAGCACTGTGCCGAGAGCTCAAGAGTGAAACCCCGTATTGGTGCGTGTATTGCTTTAAGAAAGAATCACGTGACCGATACAGGAACTGTATCGTTTGGATGTGCCGCGCCAAAGTGTGTTTATAAGGAAACAAACTGTATCAACATGTCGTGGGTTTGTTGGATGGAGTTTTGCAGTTGCGTGATTATGGATCGTTCAAATAAGTTTTCCCCAGTGTGGAATAATTTTGATCTTGTGACGCCAAACAAGGTAAATCTTTTTCTCCTTTGAGAGAACAGGTTTACTGTTAGTTTTTCAATTATATACTATATGTTTTTTACGGTGGCGCATTGCATTCACTTTATCAATAATTATCAATTTATTCCATAATAGAAGTCCAACGCTACCTGGCAGAAAGCAACACACCCAGAACACAAGAAAAATAACCAGAAAACATATCCACACCTTTATCAACTCGCACTTAAATCTCTATGCTCACCATCTTCATCTGTACCCTGTGAAAGAGTCTTTTCTAAGGCAGGGGAACTGGTGTCTAAGAGGAGAAATCGCCTTGGAGCAAAGACACTACAAAAACTTTTGTTCCTCAATAAAAATGCATAAACAAATCACTTTTTAGTCTTTTATTTCATATGATTTAACAGTTAAGTTAACAAAATTGTGTACATAAGTTAAAAATTGTAACTCTGAATTGTAACTCAAATTTGCTATATTTTACATACCAACTCAGTTTAGCATTTACACAAACAAGGAATTTCTTTACCTGCAATGATTTTATAACTACTGCAGGGGTCACTATTGGGTGACCAACACAGTATCAATACAGTGCCGACACAGTTTGTGTAGTGTGTCAATACACTCCTTGAGGTATCATCATCCCATCACTAGTATGTACACAAGTACAAAACCTCTCATATCCATAGTGAGCAAGCCATAGAAGAGTGGTGAAGAAAAAGTCCCATCTCAGTCTTCGGAAGGAACCCCATGTAGAACCAGTGTCAGTGGTGACTCGTAAAAGTCAAAGAGTAATCACACACGATGTCCACAATTTGTTCTAATATATAATTTGCCCAAATGTGTCATATGTGGTGTCTAAACCTCCAGTATTAGACGTCTGTGTGTATGACATAACCATACTAAAACGACAGAAATGATGGAGATGCTGTTGTTTGTTGCCTCCCAGTGGTCAAGAGTAGTAAAGACACTAAAATCATTCAAATTGGAAGATAAAAAATTCTCATGTTTGTGCCCATTTTTTTCCTGTAAGAATTTATCAGTAATATAATTTTACAATGAAGTCATACATTTAAGTAACTTATTTTAAAACAGGTGTGCCCAAAATATTTGGTGTTGTGGACCAAAATGCAATCTCACCAGTGACTGGGGACCAAAATATATAAACGTTACAAAATATTTTGAAATGCAAACTTGAAACAGTTCTTATCAATATGCTTGTTCTCAATGACTCTACTACAACAGTTATCTCAAAAAATATTTTTATTCAAGCATTGTATTGGCCATATTTGTTCAAAATAAATGTAGACAGCCCAACATGCTAGGTTATGTCATGGCCATTATATTTGCATCTAACATTTAACAAATATATTCATCATGTATTTTGCCATTTTGTACAATATATATTTGTGTTTATACATAACATTTTATACCTAGGCTAATATGTCGATATGTCTTTGAAATTTCTCCAATTATTTGGAACCCCTTTGGCGGGCCAAACCAAACCTTGTCACGAGCCATTTTGGCCCCTGGGCACAAAACGCTTTGCTTGCTTGAATGGAAAAATAACTTCTTTAGTGCAGTTAATTTTATTCCCACACATGCACTGGACATTTTTTTTATCCATAATAATATTCACCAGGCTGTCCTGAAAAAGATCCCTGTGGACCTATATGTTGTCCGTGTGTGCGTGTAAATAAATTGTATCAAGGAAACATTCTAGTAATGTGGACTTTAGTTCATCTTTTTGTTCCAAAGTGTTTTGGTCCTGCACCTGACCTACAACATGGTTTGGATGTGCAGGTGACTGTTTTGTGTTAAAAAGCAAATCTTCCCAAGGCCAACCATGTTTGTAATTCATCCTCTGTATATCAGTAGTAGAGTATCTAAATTGCAAAGGAATGGTAGTGATGTAGTTCAGATTGGTGGCTATGCTTCTTATAGATTTCCTGCATGCTTATGGATTTTTGTGCTATACAGGCAATTTGCAGAAATTCACCTCATACTACATACACGGCTTTGTGAATTCAACCTTTGAATTTTGGCATAGCCTGGGTAGTGAGCCAACATAGTCAACTCTTGGTCCTACGAGTAGCAGTGGCTAACCAATTAACTGAACCACCTCTGGCAGTGTAGTGTAATGGTTAGGGAGCTGGACTTGTAACTCAGAGGTTGTAGGTTCGATTCCCAGGTGGGGCACTGCTGTTGTACCCTTGAGCAAGGTACTTAACCTGAATTGCTTCAGTAAAATATCCATCTGTATAAATGGAATGTATGTAAAGAAATGTAAACTGTGTAAGTCGCTCTGAATAAGAGCATCTGATAAATGCCTAAAATGTAAATGTAATTAGTTCACCTCTTAAACCAAGAAAGTATACTAATCAGTGACATCAGATGCTCGTCTGGGACAAATACCTGCAGCCACTGCGGCCCTCAGGACGGAGAGTTGAGTACCTATGCTACAGAGAAAACATGCCTCTGCCATGTACTTTGGTGGCCACACCCCTTTTGATTTTCATCGAAGGGAACGGGAATTGTAATTTCTCTTAAATTGTACCTTTTGGATACTTGGAATATTGTACATTTTATAAATATATGTCAATCAGGGTCACATGGTTAGGCAGCCATATTGTAACCGGCTGATACAATTTGATAACTCAGCAGTGTGGATTGGGAGAAGAGCTGCAGATTTTTTTGTGTGTTAAATGTGATGGTCTAAATTCCAACTGGTACAACAGTTTGTGTCAATCAAATCATGAAAATCCTGAGGCCCTCTAAATCAGAAATGTATGGATGAGCCAGTGACTTCAGCAGCAAATACTTCAAATTATGACCTAAAATATACCCCTTTCCAACAATATACCAACTGATTCTCTTCCTCCCTGGCCCATAATTGGATTCAAACTACAGCTACCAGAAGGGAGGGAAATATTGTCTGAAACTCTGTGAAACTCTTGTCAATCATTCATGTCATCTTTTAATTAAAAAAAAAGAACAAACTTTCACATGTTCACAGGAAGTTCCCACTAAAATGCCTGTATATACCCAGCAACACAACATTTGCTTCTTGACCAGTCCCCTCATGTACATAACATAGCTTCCCTGCACAAGCGCATCTCATTAGGACTGTGTTATTTTGAGCGGTCTCTTCTCTATTGACTTGGCGGTTGTGACGGGGATTGGAAATCTGGTCCAGGCTGAACGGAAGGTCCTGAGCTCAGAGTTGGTGAGGACTGGTTGCTGCCAGAGAGACTTGGCGGATCGGTCTGCTGCGGTAGTGGCAGCTTCTGAACCACAGGGGCTGGGGGTGTGGAGACTGGTTCTGGCAGAGACTTCACCATTTCAGACAGTGCCGGTATTGCCGAAGTTGCAGGTACCAGCATTGGTGCAGGTTCTTTTGCAATTCCTGCAGATGCTGGTACCGGATTCGGTGGAATCTGTACTGTTTCGCCAACTGTCGGTGGTGCAAAAGCTGGTGGAAGCTCTACTGTTGCTCCACCTGTAGATGGTGCTATAACTGGTGGAATTTCTGCTTCTGCTGAAGGTTGTGCAAACAGTGGTGGAGACTCTGCCACAGTTCCCTCTACCAATTCGGCCGTTGCCAGGGGTAACGTCTCCCCGTTAGCACCGGCCTCCGCAGCTTTCGCCATCTGCCCAGACTTTGCCGCCATCTCATCCAGCCGTCGCTGTACTAACGCGGGCAGCAGCTGCACGTAAGTGCCCATCAGGCGGTGGTTGGAGCGGATCAGTTTGCCTGCACAGCTGTCCACACAATGTTCCTGTAAGAAGTGAATCCATTTAAAAAATGTAAAACTTAAGAACCTAAGAACATAAGAATACATAATGACGAGAACGGGCCGTTCGGCCCATCTAGGCTCATCATGTCCTAATCTAAAGAGTATCTAGTACTACATCTAGCCTGGACTTGAATAGCCCAACTGTTTCTGCCTCTACTACCCGACCTGGCAAGCTGTTCCAGGCATTGACAACTCTGTGTAAAGAAAAACGTAAAATCAACAACAGTCTAAAGAGATAGTGGTTATAAAATTAAGTACAATAGGTCAGTTTGCAAACAGGAGCCATCAAACATGCTTTGTAAAAAAGAAAGAGAAAAGGAAAACTACTATGCCAAATATTGGCACCATTACAGGCAGCTTATATCATCAATAGATATGACCCTTATCTCTGTATTGTATTTGAGCAATCATTAGTCTTTAAAAGAACAAAAACAGTACACTTAAATTATATACGATTTTTTTAGAATTGCATCAGCCTCAGGAGACAAGCACTGGCATGTAGCATGTGCTAATAAATTAAGACTATCAAATCTGACTAGACAGGTTATTAATGTTCATCGTGTGAATGTCAAAGTGCACCCCTGCACTTATAAAAGAGGCTCACATCAATGGCTTATGTTTATGGCCTTAAAAATGAAAAATCATTTCTAAAAGTGAGATTAAGTATTTTTATGTTTTATTGTGAAGTGTCATCTTCCCTACCTACTCCTTGGACTATGGGGAATACTCACTTTGTATTTAACACACATTGGTAAATAAAGCTGTACGCTGTACTGTTTAGCAATGTTGTACTGTACTGTAACACACAAATGCTGACACATCTTAAATTGTGTAGTGATAGAACAAAGGGAACTTACATGGATGGTAAACAACTTACTTTAACTGTCCGCCAACCCAAATAGCTCACAAATAATAATTTAAAAAATCAACTATACACTAGTTAATGGTTGTTGAAGAACCAGGGACCAGGAGTGTCGTGCGTCACCCAGCGGAATGCAGTCCTTTCTCCTCTTTATTGTAATAGGCTACTATAAAAAATGATTTTACGAAGAGCACGACTATTTGCAAGGCGCGACTTATATGTGTTTCCCACAAGAATGTCAGCGCTCTCACGACAATGCTACAGCACAGTGGCCACGCAAGGTTCGGAATTCCCAAACATTCGGGGTAAGTGACATGCTGCGCAGATTTTGTTATCTACAAAAATTACACAAAGGTTCATCGTTGTAACTATTTGCTTTATGGCGACATGCAGTATAGAGATCCGTAATACTTGCTGAAACCGCAAAGCACGAGGCCATAATCTCAAAACACAAGCACGAGGTCCCCATTACTGACAAAACAGGTCTCCGTAAGAACCGCACGCGGCAATAACTTAATGGGATCACTGACAGAAAACAGCCGTTTCTTGTTTGTTTGTTGTAGTTTTTCCATGTATTTATTTATGTATTTTATACCTCATCCATCGTGAGATTCCTGTAGTTCAGGTTGCTTGTGCATCGCTGGAAGCAAATCTCTGTCATTCGATTGTAGACCAGGAGGAAATCCCGCAGCTGCAGAACGAATCAAGAGAAGGATTCCAGACATAAAACAGAGTAGTCACATCACTTTCACGTTATTAAACATGCCTTACTTGCTAGATTAATACTACAATATAAGCTAACTTACATTTCGTACTTGCTGCTGGTCTTGTTCCATTCCTGGGCAGTGCTGTTATATCGCAGTCCTAAACGGTCTAGCAAGAGATTTATGAATATCACTTGACGAAAGGAAGTTATTTAGCTACGGTTACTTTCACGTCGTTGAGCAAAGCACCATTGGACTCTGAATAAGACTAATTTTGGTCGACTTTAAGTTTTTCCGATCACATACATTCAGGCGACATGACTTTCAGATAGGCGCGGCCATGTTTGTTAAAGAGACACGCCCATTTACATGACATCATTCGTGACGCATATGTTGGAGCTCTGGCACTATTTCACTGTGAACCCTAGAGCAGTGGTGCATGGAAAAAAAACGGAGACAAGTGCGGAAAAGAGGCACACAGACGGAGTGGTCATTTTTCAAAATAAAACACCCTGCAGACTGCGATAGTCAATAAAATGGAAATAAAATTAAAACGTTTTTATTATTTCTGTGCGGCCGGGTACCAAATGCCTCACGGACCGGTGGTTGGGGACCCCTGCCCTAGAGGTCTACCTGTTTGACTCTACAGTGCCCAATTAACCAGAATGTTTTTAGTATTATTTAAGTTTAAACTACTCTCGTCTTGAATTCATTCTTTATACATTAGCTAGATTAATTGATTGAGCAAAGCCTTTATTCAGAAAGAATAAGCTTCCATTGAGTTCATAAAGTTGAATATATTGCTGAAGCTGCTCAGATTATGTTCCTTGCTCTGAGGAACACCAAAAGATGTTCTACAACCCTCCCAACCACAATTCCACACAACTGGATTTTGAGGTCAGTTTAGCCCTGGACATTGGACTGTGGATATTTGAAAGGCTTAATAATAATAATAATAATGTAACATTTTTAAAGATATCGAATGAATACAGATTAGGCATTACAAATCATTATTCCAAACGAAAATTTCATGTGTATACATAAAAGCCCATTTTTCACCAGAGAAAGGTATATATATATATATGTAGTACAATACAATACAGTACAAAGTACAATACAAACACACTGACTTTAAATATAATACTACACTGGTTACATAATAAGAAAATGATTGAGATCTGAACAAACAATTTGCAGGTATAAAAATAAAGGTAACACTTTGGTAACCCGGGGGGGCACTTAAACACTCAGACACTCACCCGTGGGTGGAAAAGGGGTTTACTGGATGGATGGACACTCGCACTACTGCACCCGTTTAAAGGATTCTAATTTATTCAAGTGTTGTTTTTATTCAGGCAGTTACCTGTAGATTGCCACATAGACATTTGTGTTTGAAAAATGTATGAAATCTCTGAGAAATGTCAAGAAATGCCTGAGAAATTAGATGACAGGACTAGGAGGATACCTGCTCTCAATAACTCCATAAGAGACAGGCTTGTTATCAATCCACATCCTTGACTACAATCATTTACGCACTGAGACAAGAATCCTGCTTGAGAGTTGTGACAAAGCAGGCCTTTGCCTCACCAAAGACATTTTAAAATCTTCTGAGACATGGAGTGTCAGACTAGAGGTATTTATTAAATAAGAAAAACAAAAGAAAAACAGGCTAGATGTAAATAGCACATAAATTGAATGAACAAATGATCAAGCAAATGAACAATGCCTAGCCTTCCCAACATACCTAATTCTAACCTATAGATAATTACAATGCAACCACGTGTTGGCTACACCAAACAAATCTAGGCCTACCTGCTACAGATCAAACACTAACATCGTAAGGCCAGTTTAGATCAAAAAGTCATGAGCTGACAAGACATTTTCAGAATAAATTTAGTTCAGCGCGAACTATCGAGTTTTAGAATGTCTGCTGATGGCTGCTGTAGTCTCCACGAGGTCAAATCTTGAGTCCAGAATTTAAATACGAGACAGATCTGCACGACCAACTCATAACTCATTATGGAAAGTCATTTAATCTTTTAACTGTCGTTTCACTCACCAGTCTCTCCTCAGCAGCTCTGTTTTGATCGGAACAACACTTTACACTGACAAGTACTTTTTATCAGATGGTGTTTGAAGCTCAACTTAAAATAAACATAAGTAATAACTACTAACTTGTGCCACAGTGGAGTAGCCATGAGGAACCTCAAATCTTGACCAAGTGGGTGCAGACATGAATCCTATATGGGACTTTGCAACTCAGAAAAGATTCAGCAAAACATTTCATGCGCAGAGTTTCTGTGAGCCGTGGCGAGACAGTTCAAATACACATTTCAAACCGGGAGCCATTCTCTGGTATGTACTATATATATATTCTAATGAAAACAGGGACAAACGCATGGTAATTTGTGCTGATGCACTTAACGTGTTGCACATCCAGTGTAAATTCAAGAAAATAAGGCCTCTCGGGTGGTCTAGTGGTTACAACGTTCGACGCTGGCCACTGTGACCGGGGTTTGATTCCACCAGCAGCGCCAGAGTCGGCTCTGGCCGGGAGTGCCACCGGGAGTGGCAAATGTTTGTCTGCCCCAGGGATGGGGGCGGAAAGCCGACAGGAAGTTCGCTGCGTACAGGAGTGGCTCTGCAGTACCGGAGTTATGGTCGACAGCCTGGCGAGTGCTGTCTCAGAGGAGACAATACTTTGCCTTTGTCACTGCCGGTCACAGGGCTACAGCAGCAAACTCATTATATGAGGGGGGGATTGACATGACAAATAGAGGGTGTAATTGGCTACTAAACTGGGAGAAAATGGGATACAATTTTGAAAATAAGAAATATAAGAGAAATTGAATTTTCTGCTAAATATATCTGGCAAACCTATAAATATTTAGTCAAAGGGAAAAAACATCAATAAGTGTACTGTAAAACTGCCTGTGGGTTAATACAATGAAACGTGAACGTGCAATTTCTCAACTTACTCTTTAATCATTTTAGGGGTACATTCAAACTCCACAATTTGGAATCACAACAGTTTCAAACTACAGCTCTAACAAAGCTCAGTAATCTTACAGCGTTTCTCCAGAAATTCAGAGGTAAAAGAGAGCCACAGTTGAGCTAGTACAGTACAAAATACCCTAAATCAAACAGCAGTTGTTTGTGGGAAGTTCGCATTCACCTTGTCTTTGTAGTTTGTTTTTCTCCTTTTCAGTCTGACAGGAAGTCAAGACTGTCTGCAGTGCCGTTGAAGCGGGTTAGTCTCTGCTTGGCTGTTATGAAACACACTGCCTGCGGGAAGGTTTTTTTCTTCTTCTCATGTTTCTCCCTCACCTGTACTGCGTTCTCACAAACTGACTACTATTCCAAGAACACTTAACTCTTGGTGTCACCCACAGCAGTCAAGGCTGGGCTAGACCTGCGGCAAATGTCACATGATCACGTGACATAAATACATTGTATCACACATCCATAACTGTACATATGTAAGTGTAAATAATTAATATATATCTATTGCACATTCTGACATGAATTACACATATTGATATACAGGCTGTCATGTTGACATAAGGTTGCTTTTTTGTTATGGAAGAACAGTGGTTGACTACTCCAGTTTGTTGCCATTTATTTTGTCACCAAATTATCCACAGAATAATCTATTTATTTGTCAAAATAGGTCCTTTTATGTATTGTTTTTCAAATAATTTGTGTCCCTTTATTGAAGGGATTGGGTGAATCCTAAATCCCCAATCCTAAAAATGTTTGTGTCTAGTCATCCCTGTGAATTAATTGAGCATTTCTGCACCATACAATAGGGCCATCCTAACAAGTGTACTGTGTAAATAAAATCTTGCTCAGTTCGACTTTAAGAAATCATATTTCTCATTTGTGGGTCCGATAAAAATCAGTATGACCACAGCCCAATAAACACAGTCTTGACAGAGTCCTTGACACATGGCATCATTTTCAAATGCACTGTTCAGTGAAATGCTCATCTGTGTTATTTATAGTGCTGGATTTTCAATTTGCAATGAACCTAAATTGTGGATAGACTGAGGAATGCAGTGAATGCAGGGATTGATGGATGATAAGAAAAAGGTGAATGGATGAATGATCAATGAATACATTTATCAACTGGAGGATGGGATGGGATGGGCCCCCGTAAGACCACTGTCACGGTAGCCTCTGTTGTCAGGCTTATAACCGTACAGTACTATGAGCTTGACCAGGTGGATACTCTGATATGACATAAATTCACCCAAATTCCAGAGACAATTAGCTTTGCTAATAAACCAATTGTCAGTTATTTCTTCTGACAAATCATTAACGTTTGTAGGTGACGCTCCAAATGGAGGTGGATATTCAAGTCAACTCAACCACTGACCTACAACACAATGCTGACTCAACCTTGCTAGAACCACTGGATTGTAGAAAATCAATCCAAAAATCTGTGATTTGGATTGTGGGTAACTGTGACTGGCGTCACAGTTACGCACTATCAGACTCAAAGACCTGGCTTTGGTTGGCCCTGCATAAGAAGCGTGTGGGGTCATCGTGCACGGCCTCAGAATCCATATGGTCCTCCATCTCTCTCTCCCACCCCAGCTCTGTCTCTAGCGCCACCTGCTGGCTGTTGAGGTAGATGCTGTTGCGGGACATCATGGGACTGCTGGTGCGGGATGGCAGGGCACTCTGCACCTCCAGGAACTCATGCTGGGACGACTGGCCCACCCGGTTCTGACCTTTGGGGTTCTGCTTCTTTCTGTTCTTCTTCCTCCGTTTCTGGCCCACAGTCAGGTCCAAGGAGGCGTAAGCCACATCCTGTTGTGGAGGCTGGGGTGGGGAGACAAAGGCCTCTAACATGAAGTTCACCCCAACATGGAGGGATGGGGGGAGAGAGTCATGAGCAACAACAAATGTGGATTGAAAAAAGTTAAACAGTCACATCTGTTCTCTCAGACTGTTGTCATTGTTGAATGAAAGGGCCTTAAGGTTGGTGGGTGGGGTTCTCCTAGAACAGCGGCCTACACTCTGATCTAGCCCTGTGTGGATTACCTTAAAGCTAAAGCTTGGTGATTTCCCTCAGGTGCTCCAGTAAAAAAGTGTCTCTTTAGCTGGTCATGCTGTGAACCAGAGGTATTCAACTGATAGCCTAGAGGCCAAATGCAGCACACTATACACAGACTCCTGGTTCTGTAATCCTTGAGAAAGAAAAGTATTATTTTGATGTAAATCAGAAATTGGGCAGGTCTGCATTAGCAGTGTCAGCATCCCTCCCACCGGTGACAGAATAAGTCATAGCTATTCATATTTTAAGAAAGCATATACTTTGTTTACACATATGTACAGTACATGTTATTCATACATTGTTTTATAAATAGTATGTGGGGAAAGTTTGACCTGTACAGACCATTTAAAGAAGAATATAGCCCCCAGGCAGAGATAGTTGAAGAAGCATGGCATAAAGTGTGAGTGGTCTGAATAAGGGCATATAGTCTCCAGACTCTTGGCATGGTGTGTGTTTTTGTGTTTTTGTGACCTGTAATTCTAGCACACCCAGATCTATTTTTACAACGTGTGGTCTCAGGACCTTGAACAATGTGGCTTTTTTTACTTTGAACTTTTTTTTACCCCTTCACTACAGTGGCTAAAATTGTGAGACGCAAGGATTGAGTCTGCCTTTTTTCATCACTTCAGTTACAGAAAGTAAGTCTTCAGCAGTCTTACGCAATCATAGTCACAGACACGCTTTAACCGACAGTGCCGACAATCAATGACTGTGTGAAATACGACAGCATCAGGTTCACTTGGTCTTTGGTATTCACTACATTGACTTGACTGACTGGTCTGATGTCCGCATATTTCAGCTCTGTATGGGACACACAGTGATCGGCCATGTTTGTTATGGACTTCAGCTTTTCCCATTTTAGTCCTGAAAGAAGGAGCATGCAGGATGAAAAAAAGTAGAAAATGCTTTACAGATTCAGTTTGATGTTAAGGTGAGGAGAGGTCATGAGAGAAGGCACTCTACCTTCTCTTCTCTGGAACGTGTGTTCATGTGTTCATAGAAAACATCCTCCCCTCCACCTATCCCCTCTGCACCTGCATAAACAAACAGACGGGTGTTACCGCACAGTTGCCAACCAACACCCTGTTTCAACTGACAGTCAGCCAAAATGTATGGGGACTGTGCTTTGTCACTCTTCAATGGATGTATGTATGTGTAATGTAATCTTTTATCACATATTTGTTGTTCTGCTTGTGATGCTTTCCTGCATGGGGACCGCACATGATATGAGCTTTATAGCTAATGCAACTAATGAGTTGTGCATGGTCCCTGCTAAACACATACACACATTTAAAGCTTATTTGAAATCATATTCAATAAACAAAACGCACTAATACAGGAAGAACAAGGCTTATGCTCTTGGCCGAGGTTGAGCTTTTATGTTTGAATAGAGGTCTTCGGTTGAAAGTTCATTTAAATTCATTTTTATACTGAATTAAAGGTTTTTACATAGATTTGTGATTCCTTTTTTCTATTTTTGTTAAAGCAAAAGTAAGAAGCAAAGTAACTTCTGTTTTCCACTTAGGTTTCCATGATCTACAGATAATGTAGCTCAAATGAAATTGAGAATAAAGGTCAAATAAATGTGATGTGGCAAAATCATATCTTTTTTACAATAGGTATTTTGCCATCTTTCTCAGACATAAACTTTGTCCAGTGCTTCCTGTGGGTCACATAATGACTGCAGATGCCGCTGCATACAAAACAAAAAGCAACATTAAAAATCCGAACAATTATTGTTCCTTGATTAATCATCAAATAATTATAATTAAGTGCCACTTCTAGCCATATCAGTGTATTAATGCACAAGCTCTGAAATATTTTTTGTCATTTTTAATAGGACTTTTTGTCTTTAATCATAGTATAACTGCTTCACTCAGTGCAAAAGGACAAAAGATAGCTCAGTGGTACCAAAGAAGTAAATAATATGTCAGAACAGATTTAAGAGAATAAAGCATACATAAATGGAGCATTATAATAAATGATGGTGTAAAATCACATGGGAAGAATTGCATTGCAAATTTAGTGAGGTAATCAGACTAAACAAAGGGAGGATGAGCCAGCCTGAAGCTCACCTTGATCCTAACCTGCAGAGAGAGAGAGAGAGAGAGAGAGAGAGAGAGACAGTAACGGGCAGGGTGGGGTGGTCCTCACCTGTCCTGTCTGGGTTAATGTTCCCATATATCGGGTTTTCTTGGTGTCCCTGCCCCTCCTCGTCCTCGTGACTGTGAAGCAAAACAAACGTTAGACAAACACCAGCTAACGTTGTTTTTCAGCACATCCAGTACTTGTAATTGTGCGCTTCCAGGTCCACTAGGTTTATTGTTTGCTGTCATTCCAATGCACTTCAAACATATTACGTTTTCGCAATTTTATGCAATTTATGTCTTTGTTTTCTTAGCCCTAGTCCAGGGTAATGCTTGCAGTGTGCCCAATCTGCACCCCGCCATTTAAATACGAGTTTAACTGATGCTATTATTGAGTGTAGATACTGCGCTTTACTTTACTAATACAAAAATAACAGTGTCCCTCTCTTGATTCAAACTTAGGACGAGTCTACAATCAGGTTGTCCGATCCCCACACCACATGCCATATTAGCAGGGCGCGCATTGTTCTGTTGTCTTTATTTCTGTGCACATGCTGTGGCCTTAATGCCATGTTAAACCAATCATTCACCAATTTAAAGCAGTAATTCAATCAGTTGGTCATTAACTTTATTTTAACAAAATTTGTATCAGGGAAGTGCTGAACTACTGCTATCTACCATAGTGCAGTGAATTCTGACTGCACACAAATTTGAATGTTGTATTTTAATTTGACCTGTATCGCTAAGCTCGCGTTTTGCCATCAAAATTCCGTTCACGCTTGTATTTTCACGCAGAATACTTTGAGAGCACTTGATTTTCCCTCGTAACCCTAATTGAAAATCATCTAAAGAAACGTTGTGCGCAGCTATGCAGGACTGAAGGCCTCTCATCTCAGAAAGGCAACATAGATCAATAAGAATTTAGCTACAGGGCCCCATGTATGTGTGCCTCTGACAAGGCAGATGAACAGTAGCACTGTAACTAGAAAGTAAATGCAACAAAGTCAATTTTCGCAATGACCAAAACAAAGCAAAATGCAAGTCCTATCTACAAGTACTAACAAAACAACACAACAACTAACACAATCAACGGAGGAGGTCAAAAGAAATGCACAGAATATTACCGTTCCATGTGATAGGCCTCAGGGTACATGAATTCCCCCAGGACTGGAAAAAGGGGGAACAATTTTGTGTAAATATTAAATGCGTGCTTTTAAATGAGGGGAATTTAAACAAACGTGTCAGCAATCGTCAAAACTTCATCAAGGTTCATTCACTGGGTGCTTCAATGGTTTGTCGGTTTATACTTGATTTATTAAACGATACGCTTGCATATGCTTAAACCAAGTATTTCTGGAGAAAGTAAGTGCAAAACCCACACAAAGAGTGTCCCCCACGTATGTACAAAATACAACTAAACTACCACTTACTGAAAATAATTGTAAAAAATTAATTTTGAAATGTTGAAATGTTGACCTTACACAGAGAAACAAATATGAGGACATGTTCAAGCATGCTTCAGTGTCCCACAAAGGGATCTTGTGTTTTCTCTGTTCAAATGTCCTAATGTTCAAAGGTTAAGCATGGAAAATGTCACCAGCTTCTAAAGCACAGACCAGAGCTGTGCAAACACAGTTATGTAGCCATAGATGTGTTTTGTGTTAACAATAAATGTAAGTTTTGAATGGGCTGAATACAGCAGTTGCATAATTGCATAGGCTACCCCCTAAAATGGCAAAAAAGATTGTCATGAAATTGTCAATTATCCAGCCATGTGATTTACAAGACCATCCAGGCTTGTTTTCTGGCATTCTACCAGACCTTCTCTTGTTCTCTCAATCACCCATGTTCTCCAACTGTTTTTATTCTGTAAGGTCTTTTCATACTCATGCAGGCCCCCCCACAGTACATCGGAGTGTCCACCATGATAAGACACAATGACCCAAATCACAGCTTCACTCGTACCACAGAAATAACATGTGCAGTATATGCAGGAATACTAGCAGTGACGTGCCGTCAGGGGAGGCAGGGGAGGCCGTGCCTCACCTGTCATGGAAAGAAAAAAATGTAAAATGAAAAAAATAATTAAATGGCTATATTTATCCAGTGATTTGCACTATAAAGTTATTTTTTATCTAACTTCACCAGTTTTAGATTTTTTTTAATTTAATTTTTTAATTCAAAATCGCCGAATTTTCACATTTACTGTTCAAATACTGAGAAGAGACGTGCTGTGAGGCAGCAGCTAGATGAGCCTCACCATGGATTGCGCAATGACTATGCAGTGAGACCGTATTGCTGTCTCTCTGTATGTCGCTATTAAAATGTTCAAACACTTTTGCTATATGAATTAAATTTCCATAGTTTAGCTGATGTATATAAAGTACAGTGTTTTTTTTTGTCAACAACTGTATGTGTGTAACGTGTTTCTTGTGCTGAGCAATCATAAAACGGCTGCGAAGAGGCACTAAGTGAGGCACGCAGTTCTCCTGCCTCACGGTAGGGGGGACTCGTCGTGATCCCAGTGATTCTTCTTGCGACTCCTCGGCTGCAGAATAAGACAGCAAGCTACGATCTTCAGTTAGCAAGTAAAGTGCCGCCATCAGTTTATTTTTTCGTCGTGTCTGGCCTTACTTTCACAATGGAGGATTACATATATAAACTCAAACAATTTTCTAAAATGGACTTTCAATCGAAGCAGGAGGTAAATAACTAACGGAAGACCAACGCCGGAGCTAAAGGATTTGCTTCAGACTACAGTTTCTATGACCGATTTGAGAAGAAATGCAGCGCACTTGGCCTGACAGAGAGTGGAGGCAGACAGTCGATTAGATATGAACGAAAACGACTATTCTGTAACATTCTGGATAACATAAGCCATCAAATGAAGGCTAGGTTTGATCATTTTGGTGAGCTGGCTTTCCTTGGTTTGGTGGATTGCGCAAAATTCCGTGAAATGTCACAACATTTTGATGACACGAAACTGCAGAGCCTGTCAAAGTATGCCAAATTCTTTGACTTTGTGGAACTAAAGGCGAATCTCGTTGGACTGTATAGCTCACAAACGGTGAGGGATGAATGTAAGTCTCCTGGACAGCTTCTTAGCTTTTTGGCCCAGAAGGATCTCATTCAAACTGTTCCTGAGGCGACAAAGTTGC
Source organism: Aldrovandia affinis (assembly GCA_029706075.1). Classification (NCBI taxonomy): domain Eukaryota; kingdom Metazoa; phylum Chordata; class Actinopteri; order Notacanthiformes; family Halosauridae; genus Aldrovandia; species Aldrovandia affinis. Next base: position 4,056,051 of record JAINUG010000065.1, on the reverse strand, counting down.
TCCAGCTAGTGCTCACTATTCCAGCTACTACAGCATCGGTGGAGCGGCCATTCTCAGCACTGAAAAGACTAAAAACATACAGTCGGAACAGGACTGATCAAGGACGACTTTCTTCCCTGGCAGTGATCTCCATTGAGACAGAGAGAATTTGAAAACTGAAGGAAGACAAGGAAAACTTCTACAAACAAGTTATCGATGCTTTTGTTTTGAAGGAGCGGCGCATGGACTTCATTTATAAGTAACGGTAAGACCATAATAACGTTTTTTTAATTAAATGTGCTTTTTTGTGTGCTACAGTTTGTAAGTGTAAAGAAAGCTGATATGAAATTTTAAACATAACCCGTTAACTGCTGCCAATCAAATGGTGAATAAGCTACTCTGTAGGGTTCATATGTTTGTAAATCTGATTGTGATGAAGTCAGTGCCTCACCAGCCATAAACCTCACGGCACGTCACTGAATACTAGTATATACAGGTAACTGCCAAAATAAAGGAAACACTTGATTAAATGAAGGGTTCTGGTGGCTCTGTTATGGTATGGGGTGCATTTTCCTGGCATGGTTTTGATCCACACAACCCATTAGAGGGCAAGGTATATATATATATATATATATATATGCATAATTTGTTTAAATCTTTTTTGTTTCTGTAACATTAATTACACTGCTCTACACCAATACATACCCATAGGTCAATTATAGGCCATGTGAGTTTCTGCCTCACACAGAGACATTGTTTGGATGCAATAATTTTGCATCCAAACATCACCGCCTTGGATGCTCTTGCTCTTGGAACATCCAGTGGAACACTTTCCCTGGGGTGTTGTTTCTCAAATATTTTGTTGTTCCTTAAGACTATACATTTGTATTGAGATCCAATTAAGTCGTTTTTTTCAATACATTTTGTTTCTGATTTCATCCAATTTTTCACTTCTATTTTTCATGTCAATTCCCCCCTCGTATAGTGAGTTTGCTGCCGTAGCCCTGTGACCGGTGACAAAGGCGAAATATTGTATATACATAATATATACTCGCCAGGCTCTCGACCGTAACTCTGGTACTACAGAGCCACTCCTGTAGTGGCCAGCATCAAACGTTGTAACCACTAGACCACCTGGCAGGCCCTCATCACATTAAGTTTTATGCATATCATGTTATTTAATAATTGTTAAAGTGTCAATCATGTTCCCAAGGCCCACTGTGGATTAAATAGTGAGTAGCACATTTCAGGGCACAGGTCGGTGCTAAATCCCAACTGTGCTTGCAGCACTTCTCCTGCCCTCTGTATCACACACACACCTGCACTGTGTACACACAGCATTGACCAATGTACAGGGCGGAGGTTACATACCCTCTCCTTGTGAATTTCGCGGTTTCAGGCGATACAAAACAATATTCAGGCATACAGAGATCATCAGTCCCAGAGATATTAATGTCAGGGCCGCATAGACCCACGGATCACAGCCTGTGGCAAAACAAGCAATACAATTAAATCCACTAATATCATTCTGACTATAAAAAAACAAACATTAGGAAAAAGCTAAACGTGCATTGAAGCTAAAATGATACAGATTTCAGAATACACACCCCAATTGTGAAGTTTTTAACTTGTCCAGCATTGCTATACGAGAGGCACATGTTTTCTAATGAGAGGGATTCTTGCATGAAAGTGAAAACCTCTATCAATAAGTCTAGTCACTTTTTCTGTTTTCAGTTGACGTTTTCGTTCTGTAACATTTGTTTTATACATTGTTTTATACATCTGGGTAACCCCCACACACACACACACTTTTGTGAAGAGGTTTGGAATCAGATTAAAAATGCAAGAGAGCTGCATGAATTATGACCTTAAGAAAAATGGTTCCAATACGTCAATGAGATTTAAGCCTATGCAACATTTAGTAATAAAGCACAGCTAAAGTCAAGTTGTTGCTGACTTTCAATCACAGAATTTCAATACTTCCTCCAATTCCAAGTGAGTATTCTGAAATACATAGCCTAAATGGACACAACAGGACATGCATAATAATAATGTAGTCTACTCTACAGTGGCAATACACCTCAACCAAAATCATAATGTTTGGCACTTTATTGACCGATAGGTTTTAAAGCAAGCTGCCAGACACAGAAAATATTATATTTCTCATAAAATTCAAAAGGGCCGCGTGTAACCAATTTTCCTTTTAGAATAAACGAATTTCCAAGTCACTATCGTCTGATATTGAAATCGATACAAATACGAAGCGGCTGCCGAAATGTAGTTTTGCTTTTTGCTCTTCAGGTAGTGAGGCAACTACAATGTTCCAAAATTATTCTGCTGCAGAAATTAAGTAGCCTATGTTTGAGATCTGCTCGTGCATAAACACTGTAGGCTACTAAAGCAGATGAAGACGTCTGTTTTTTACAATTCATTCTCAAATCCATATATTAATGAAATAAATCCTAAAACACAGATTAGCCTACTAAATAATAACGTGCAATTGGAATAAACTGTAGGTGACTTAAAAAAGGCCCTTACCCATTTTGTGATGAACGTCGGCGAACAGGTGTGTTGAGCCGTTATTAGTGCAGTTATTGGCGCTCAGGGACAGTTACTATCTCTTAGCCTCTAACGCGTCGTTGACTGCACAGGCAAGTTATAGCTCCAGTCTATTTTTACTACCTCTTTTTCGGTTGCAAACAGGAAATGTGGCGGGCGACCTCATCGTTGCAACCTGTCACCTTAGCAAGCCCTCTATTGAATACTTTTCTCAAGAATAACTGTACCTTATTGCTTTTCAGACAATAGGGTAAATTCAATATTCAAATTCTAAGATTGTTATTTAATAAGTGCTTATTCGAATTATTTCACGGTATGTAGGCTATAGCAGATTATTTAATGATTCGACGTTTTATATATGCAGTTGTATTTGTAAGCTATTCGTTAAGTACAATATCAAGACTCAAATTGACTCAAATAAACGTTTAAACTAACCTACCTGTAGTGCGTTAGTAATTCAGTTAATTGGCTGTCAATAAGATTAATTAACCGAAAAAAGGTTAAAATTAAATCCAGAAGGGATGTTTTTAAACACAAGGAATCGTCATCTGCAGTCTCTGTTTTCATGAGGTCACAGCAAAAGTCAGCGGAAATGCAAACTTAAACAGACGCAACACTATAATACATTAGACTGTATTATTCAAAACAAATGTGTGTTTATTGCATTTGTTGCACACCCCGGGCAAGGATTTTTGGGTTGGTTCCTTGTTCAAGAAGCTATGGGGAGACAGAACTAGCCTTGTGTCTCAGTTTACAGATTTGATTCAGCAAGGTACCTAATTAACCGGAACTGCTTCAGTAAATATCCAGCTGTATAAATGAGTAGAATGTAAAAAAATGTAAGCTGTGTAAGGCACTCTGCATAAGGGCATCTGCTTTATTATATAATACATAATAGAGTCCCAATAAATTGTCATTGCTACCTGTTCTCGTTTGCCTATTCTCCTTAGTTTGGATTTGGACATAATTGAGCTGATCCCGATTCTTTATCCTCATTTTAATCTTCTTGTAAAGTACAAGAAAAAAGTATGAAGAAAATCCCTGAAGATCACTGACAAGTGTAAAAGAAACCTCTATTTTCACCAATATTCAGAGCAAAACTCAGAAAGCAAATTACTCTTTCATATAATTGTACAATGATTAGTGACAGGTTTTGTTGAAAATTATCTGGGATCTGCAGGAGTTTTTTTCTGATTTTACCAGCATTAGTTAAAGAGTTAAAGTCTTTCAGATATGTGTTTGGACCATGTCTGATCACCAATAACAGGTATGCGTAAATATCAATTTACATCAATCAAAAGACATCTTTTAAAATGTGTTGTCATCTTATCACCGGATGAAGCTGGATGCTGAGGTCTAATGGACTGCGAGAAATTGGGTCACCCACTGATGGGACGTAGGAGGTCAGTTGACACAGGCAAAAAAGCCAAAACGTCCTGTGTATATTACACACTTTCCATAGTCGTTCATGCCCGTCGAAAAACAATGGAATTTTTTACACGTATACATGGTATTACCTGCAGTTTAAAGGAAGTTATTTTTACATACCAGCAGGTTAAAAAGGTCACAGAAAATAATATTTTTAAATAGCATTTTAAATATTTTTTATTAATATAATATATTATATTCTCTCATCTAGAAGGTCGTGGACTTCTGTAAGTTTGGGAACCCCTGTGCTAAGGGATGGTAAGAATTTTTTTTTAAGTGATCACATCTGTCATTGAAGTCAACATTTGGGCATGCACAGTAGACCTGCTCCTTATTCAGGGTAAAAGTGCTGCACCTCGAAACGTCAAAAAAAACAATTGCATATTGTTATTGACACAAGTGTTACAGGACTGCATTTGTATGAGGGTTTGAGGTTTGCATGCAAATGCACACGTTGGCACAAAAATGTGGTAAGAGGATAATTAATTCATACCTCTGAGGCACAGCTTGACCTGTCAGGTACTTGAGGTAATTGAGGGCCGACAAATAAAGCCATGAATATATTTATGTTTCAGAGCAAGCTCATTTTGATTGTAAAAATAAGACGCATTATATGAATACTGGTGCGTGCATATTTATAAATATAAAAAATGCACGTACTTACGCATGCTCATTCACTATCCATTGTGTGAACTCGGTGTCATTAGATTTGACTCTCATTTTTTATTTTTCCATTTCCGACTTGAAAGAAGAAACAGGAAGTGCTCTAATTATAAAGCTGTATCTCTTGTTTTATTTATCACGTCTTCTAAAAGCTGCAGACTAACCACTGCATACCCAAATAGAATCACATGTGGTCTCTGGAAGTGTATTCATCAGTGAGATCATTATTGATGACTTAGAAGGTTGCATTGCTTCATCTTGTTTTTCCGCTCACCATTCGCACATTCTCGCCACAATAACCATGTGGAGGAAACAACGTCAATGTTCCAGGGTTAGCAGTGAATGCGAGCTGAGACAAAATGTAAATGTTAAATTGAAGCACCATGAGCAAGCTCTTTAAAAGTCACTTCTTAAAGGGAAGCCTAGAGCTCAACTACACAGGCATTTCACGGTACAATTCAGCACTGCTGTGATGATCGTAATGTTGCATTCCAAATCTTTAATTATTTGTTCAATTAACAAATGTTTCTCATGTGCTTTGTATGAATATTCCACGGGTAATTTCTAAAACATGCGTCCAAGGGCTTTCTCATACCTTGGTTGACAATGCAGTGATATGTGCCAATGTCTGGATTCTAAACTTGATATTGACATGCACTTGGCACATGCACAGGGAGGGAGAAGTCGACGGGGTATTCCCCGCCTCATCACATCATACTGGTTCCTCTGGACAACTGGGCAAGTGCCAGCTGCGCAGAATATGCTGTCCCCTGGCATTTTACATACATTTACATTTTAGGCATTTAGCAGACGCTCTTATCCAGAGCGACTTACACAGTTTACATTTTTTGCATGCAATCCATTTATACAGCTGGATATTTTGCTGAAGCAATTCAGGTTAAGTACCTTGCTCAAGGGTACAACAGCAGTGCCCCACCTGGGAATTGAACCTGCAACCTCTGAGTCACAAGCCCAGCTCCCTAACTATTACATAACACTGCCAGCCTGGCACAATGGCTGTGTAGCTCAGCTCGTGGACTGCAGACGTGAATAGAAGCAGTACCTGCTTTGGAGGGAGGGCGTGCCAGTGTGTGACCTCCCGAATTTCTAGGGGATGTTGCAGCGATGAGACAGTTCATTAAAGCTTTATTGTCCCAACACTAGGCAATTACAGACAATTCAAATGATATTTGGCCATCAAAATTCAGAAAATTAAGAAAATGTACATTTACAATATTTACAACAAATGTCAAAGGTTTTCCCGAGATGGCCCCTCTGACGGATGTTCACAGATGTCACTCTCTTATGAGCTCACAGTCACCCTCACCCTGTCTGTAATGGTCGCTGCTGTTCCTGTATGATTGCTTTACCTCTTTCTCAGGAAAAGGAAGAATCACACTTTTTGTAAAATGAGCAAGAAGAGAACTGGCACTCAAAATGTAGAAGCAATGACCAAAAAGTTATTATAAAAATAAAGGCAAAGATTTATTAAGAGTGCATTGTGCAAGGTGCAAATTGGTCCATAACCAGTGGCTGAATTATACATCACAAGACACACATTAAGAAGTTCCATAGAAATTGTTCTGTAATAAGACACATCTGTTATTGATTGATCTCTGCCTTTTAGAAGGTTGTTATTTATTTCGTTGTCCATTGTATTGTCGACTTACATAGTGCCGCTGTCTACATTATATGTACATTTATAAAAAATAAATGACCCAATATTCATTTGAGTTCAAACAGATCGTTCAATGTGAACCAATTAACAAATGTCTTTATCAAAAGCAGCAGTTTTCATTCTGCTTTTATTCTTGTATTTATTTATTTATGCATTTGGCTTCACTTCTTAAGATGCACTTTGCACCAGTTTTTGAACACCATGAAATCCTGTAGATTTTAATGTCAAAGACTAGGCAGCCATGCTGAAGGTCAATCTGTGTTTGTAGTTTTGTGTGTTGTGAAAACCACAGCTGCTAGTGACGTCTCTCTGCAACTTCGTCAGATGAATCCTTTATGCCAATGATGACCTAATTGTGAAGCAAAGAAGAAAAATGTTGGGATGGTTGATAAATCAGACCCAGGTTGTTTTTTTGTGCTGGCTGGTTAGTGGCTCCTTGGTTGTTTTTTTGTGCTGGCTGGTTAGTGGCTCCTTGGTTGTTTTGTTGTGCTGGCTGGTTAGTGGCTCCTTGGTTGTTTTTTTTGTGCTGACTGGTTAGTGGCTCCTTGGTTGTTTTGTTGTGCTGGCTGGTTAGTGGCTCCTTGGTTGTTTTTTTTGTGCTGGCTGGTTAGTGGCTCCTTGGTTGTTTTGTTGTGCTGGCTGGTTAGTGGCTCCTTGGTTGTTTTGTTGTGCTGGCTGGTTAGTGGCTCCTTGGTTGTTTTGTTGTGCTGGCTGGTTAGTGGCTCCTTGGTTGTTTTGTTGTGGTTTGTCAATCAATTTTTGATGTGTTTGGCCATTTAATTAAGAATACTTGTAATTGGCTTTGTTGAGTGTTGAGTTTGGCCATTGTATGTGTAGTGCTTGTCCTTTTGATCCGATGCTTGCTGTGTGGATGGTCATTTGGTCCTAGGTAGTTTGATTTTAGTTGTTTAATTGGCTGAGGGATTGCTCTGTGACCAGTGTGTTCATCAAATGAACGGTGGCCCAGAGTCTGCAAAAGTCTCTAACCTCCTCTGTCAGTTTAGGAGAGCGCAGACAAGCACATGATCTTCTCTGAAACAGCTGATGTCAAGCTGCTGCTTCTTTTCACTGTGTAGTCCACCAGTCAAACTCTGTGGTTTTGGGCTGATGCACAAAACCACAACATCCCGCTGACTGAAGCACCTCCCTGGGCAACACTACAGCCAGGTACGTGCCCTGCGGCACTGGCACAGTCTGGATATGATGGTGGGCCATGGGGCCCACTCATACACTAGTTCCTTAACTGGATGAGCCACCCAGCAGCCCCAGAATACTGATATTTGTATGCAGACTCTGTGTTTTACAGATAGAGTGAAAAAACTTCCCACCTCTCAGATAGGGGAATGCCAGCTCTGTAGACGTAAACACATACGCACAATGAGACAGATTCCTTGAAAAACACCTCAACCACCAATGCACACAAACACACATACACGTAGACACATGCACATGCACATACACACACGCACCTACATGCAAAGGGGGAATCCTGGGCATGGGCGCCTGACTCTCACTCCTCCCACACATGCCTCACTTCTGGTCTGCCTGCACAACCCTCAAAGGGCCCTGAAGGCTCCTGGCCCACTTTTAACACTCTAGGGAGAGAGGAGTTCACTCAGAACCATCAAAAGTTTTCTTCCTTCGTCAGACACTCTCTGATGGCATTGCCATTCTGTAACCTTTTCAGAGTGCCTGTGGAAAAGGTCATGTACTAGGAGTGGGAGTAATTCTTGTTTTGTGAAAGTAATTTAGTCCAATCTTAATCCACCAATGGCTATCCAGGGAACAGTGACCTTAAACTAAAACTAAAAAAATGGAATGCAGAAGATAATTGAATAAAGAAGTGGGATAGCTTCAATCCTTTTGAAAATGAATATACAAAAACTCTGTTTAAATATGGAATGAAAATGTGTCCTATTTTTAGACGTATTACTGGCACATTTATATAATTATCCAAATATAATATAGTGTACACCTCACATGTTAGAGAGGCCATAACTGATTCTTAAACTGATATTTAAGAATTCATTTACCAGTATGATACAAATTAGGACAAATATTTACTACATCTGAACCACTGGGGGGCGCCAGACATTTTGGTCATTGTCAAACTGTGGTTTATTGTTGGAAGGGTCTTTAAAAAAAGGTATTACACCTAAAAAGAATTTTGTTGCAAGGGAATTGGACTGTGAATGCCTGAAATTTGATTTATTTAAATTTTGTGGGTTTAATACTTCTCTAACCAATAAATAGATTCATAATAAACTTAATTTGATATTGAACCTGACCTAAATTAAGTATTTAACTAATTGAATTTGGTTGTAAACACAGTTATGAACAGGATATACCTGGTTAAAGTTTTCTTAATTGCTTAAACATGATTCTTGAAGCATTGAAACAGTATCTAAATTCTCAAAATAGTGAGTGCAATCCCCACAACAGTGCAATGTGTTTGGGAAAATAATACATTTCAACTGCAAATGCTCTAAGATGCTTTAAATGGTTTAACATGTTTCAAAAGCATATATTTATATCAGTTACAGTCAGTCAGTTGATGATTGTCATATAATGGAAAGCTTTCTTTATCAGTGTGTAAACAAAGGCACTCAATTTATTAAATATTAGCTTTAATATGACACAGTCAATACAGAGTGCATGTTCCTTTACCTTATAGATTACTGTAATTATGTAACTGCATACATAAACTCAGTCCCTCCCAAAAATGTAATTGCAGAATCACAGACATGTACCAAAAAAAACAACAAGTGTTTATGCAACCACATCATATTTCACATTTACCGTGTACTAGAAAGCATGCTTTGCTGCTATAAATATACAAAGTTTTGTTGATTGATTAAACTTCTGCAATGACCCAGTGGTTAACGTCCGACGCTGGCCACGGAGACCGGGGTTCAATTCCCCGTCTCGCCAAGTGTCGGCTCGGGCCGGGAGTGCCACCAGGGGGCGGCGATTGGCTGTCCGCCCCAGGGAGGGGGAGGGCCGACGTGACGTTCGCTGCGTAGAGTGGCCCTGTAGTACCGGGTTACGGTCGACGGCCTGCGGGTGCCGTCTCGTAAGAGGCGTCACTTCGCTTCGTCACTACCGGTCACAGGACTACGGCAGCGAACTCACATTACTAGGGGGGGATTGACGTTAAAATACCGGGTCTAATTGGCTACCAAATTGGGAGAAAAATGGGATAAAATCAGAAACAAAAAACAAAACAAAAAAACCAAAAATTCTGCAATGACATTTTTTCTGGAAGGACTGAAAATAGTTCTGCTGTCAGTAACAATGTTGCCACACACAAAATTCTCAACAAAAAAAAAGATTTATTCAAGCTGTTGTTTCCAAATCTTGCTTTCAGTAAAATGAAATAAATAAAAATGAGCAAAACAATGTAATAATGCAAACAATATTGTTACAGCATACACATAAAATAAGTCAAAAAATGCAGGAGCTAGAGGTGTAAAAGAAAATACTCAAAAGATAAATGATATTTTCCTGAACATCTTACTGCTCATCCAGTCTGTTCTCTCTGTTAGGGCACATATTCTTGTCCGTCTCATACCTGAGGTTGTCCCATGAGACGCATTGAGTGAAAAAACCTCCTGGCATGCCGCAACCATCTCCTGCAACATTCTTCTGTAATTGTCCCCACAGCCAGCCTTCATGGCATCCAGCAGAGCCATTTTGTCTTGAGGCCAGTGGTCATGGGTCTTGCACCTCCACACTGAGAAGAACTCCTCAATTGGGGTGAGGAAGGGGGAATAGGGTCAGCCCTAACCAGCTCTCTTCAGTAATCAAACATAAATGTATTGAACAAAGCCTCCGAAAATTCCAAAGGAAAACAACTATTGTACATTTTTCAACAACACTAAAGTCAATGTAACCTCATATGTGAGTGTGTTCATGTATTTTGCAAGTGAGTATGGATATGGTATTTTGTACGGGTATGGTTATCCCTGGTCCAATTCCCAATCTGGCTCACTCAGTATTGCGTTATGATCACCCCCAGTCTCATTGGCAAAATGTCAATTTTTTTATATGTGCCAAGTGTTCTTCAAGTGGTTGTCTGTGGCTCAGTTGGTAGAGCACAGCGTTGGCAACGCTTAGGTTGTGGGTTCAATCCCCACTGGGGCCACATATGCTGGAAATGTATGCATTCACTACTGTAAGTCGCTTTGGATAAAAGCGTCTGCTAAATGGCGTATATTATATATTATTCTTGCACCCAGGAGGTGTTACACATTGCAGAAGATGGGAGGAGGTTTCCCCCCTCTCACACAAGATGTGTGCTGCCAATAATTTGACCTTAATCTGTACAATTCCAGCAATATTCCAGATGTTGTGCATACCATGGTGTGTTTGTGCATGAATAATGAATTATAAATGCATTCCTCTATTATTTGTATTGAAAAATCTGTGATATTTACATCGTTGTTTAAAATGTATAACAGACAACAGTTTGAAACAAATATATAGCAAAGCAAATCAGAGAATCTTTTTTTTTTTACAGAGCAAAAAAATATATTTTTTGCAATGCTAATTGTACTACCAAATATGAGCACAATAAAAACCTGTGTAGAGGTGTAGGTTACTTGACAAATAGCACAAAGTCACAAATCACAAGTCACAAACATGAGGTGAGGAATCTGTATGTGATGAAACAATAATGTTTATTCCTATACAGGCTCTAGGAATAGCATAGAATGCGCGGGTAGCGCTTCAAATAGACAGATAGCGAACATACAATCAATGGCTATAGCTATTTGCGCTCAGCATGAAATATAACTACAAATATAATATAATATAAACAGAACTTGTGTGCAGCATGTGTGCTAGACATCGAAAGAGATTCACTGGTGAAAACAAGATGGCCCCTCGCAAGAACAAACTCAGCCTAGTCCCCTTTTCAAAGGGATAACACCAGTCAGTTATCTCAGCTATCACAACCTCAACAAATCATAGCGTATTATATTATTATTGAGGATACTGGCCCTTTGCTTTGATGTGTTGCCTTGCCGACTGGCCAGCAGCCAGGGAAAAAAGTACAAATATAAAAATGCGTTGTCTCTCTTCTTGGGCATGAAATATCTCTACTTGGATATATCATTGCCATTGTATCATCATTGTTGTATCATGCCACAGGTCTCTGTCCATGGTTTTTGTAACTATCTCTTCAGGATATCTGTCATGGTCACGTCCTGAGTTCTGACAGATGTATATTTTACCGGAGGTGGAGGGGGCTTGAAGGGGGGCATGTCCATCCTGGAGATGGACAGATAGACAGACAGACAGGCACATAGAGACAAGAAGTCAGGATAGTGTTAAACAACTAGCTTCTCCAGCACACCAGATCACCTGTAGGCTAGCTTGCATTTGCTGTGGGGTTGCATACCAGACCTGGAGTCAAAGAATGAAATACCTTAAAACCCTTTAGACACCAGCAAAATTGATGACAACATTTACTGTCAACTTTAAAATAAACATCTATTTGAACTATGTTTTGTGTGTTTTTTTTATTTTACCCCCCCACACACACACACACGCACACACAGACAGATCCACCCACCTCTTCTGGACCACATGCCTACGGTACAGGAACACAATCACAAACATCAGGGCCAGGAAGGGCAGCACAATGAGCACAGCATACTTTGTGCCGTCTTTGGGTTCAGAGAGATAGAAGGAGAGAAGGAAAGAATGAAAAACAAAGGGAAGGAAAGAGATACAGAATAGTTTTTTTTTAAATAGAGTGGAGACATCAGTTCTGCGAAATAATAGTTTTGCATAAGTGAATAAAAACTGTCAATATATTGTCACTGTTGCTTCCGTTTGTGAAATCAAATTAAAATGTGCCTTATTGTCATGACCATACCATATGCTAAAACAGTTTACATAAAATATAAATCAACAATATTGACAATAACTACACAACAGATACTTATAGCTGAAGTGTCTACACATCTGTAAAGCTGGTGTACCTGGGTCGGGGCTTTCATTGCTGCTGCTATTTGACCGGTATACCATGGTGGGTATGATGATGCTCCGGTTAAGAGCAGCAGTGGGTGGTCTTGGGCTGAATGTGTTTCTCTCCACCCGGGTATCTGTACTGGTCTCTTCAGACCCAGGGAGCATGGTGTTAAAAGGAAGGGTGGGGTGGGTGGTGACGGCGGCCATGCTGTTGACCTCCGAACTCAGCCTGGTGCGATTTGTGGAAATTGTGCTGACATTGGCGGTTGAGGGAGTTGACGGGTCCCCCAGTTGGTCGCCGGCCCTTGTGGGGCTGACGGTCACCCCAGCGGTACGGTCTGGTTTGGTGGAGTTGGTGGTCCATGTCGGTGAAGTGGCGACACTACCTGTGGCACGTCCTTCCGTTGTCGTGGTTATGTCAGTGCCCCAGAGGGTGGTGTTGTAGCTGTTCTCAATGGTCGCGGTGGAGCGGGGAGGCACCGTGCTTGGTGGGAGGTCTGCAGAGTCTGCCAGGAAATCAATGCACTGTCTGACCCTTGAATAAGTTTATTTGAGCTCCTAGCTAACATTAGATCTCAAATGTTTAGAGTCTTCACTGATTATAAAGTTGTATTTACATATTACACATTTCGTATATAATATTCTAACAATTAATAATAATATGATATAATATATAATAAAAAATTCAAGTCTGAACTAATTTTTTTTTTAATGTATGATTAATCTTTAAACATTTATATTAGTGTATATATTAAATACTGAGTATATCTTAAATATTGATAGGGAGTGCAATATATCCACCAGGTGTCACTGGAAACACACTGGACTCCCTCTATGTCACATAGAATGTTGTTTCAAGGTCAGCAACACCATGACAAAATTTGTGGTACAAAAGAGGAAGTGACAGCCTGGTTGTGATAATTATTCCTCTGGAATGACCTCATCACCTTGATATAGATAAGGAGCACACTGCACGATAGGAGAAAGATAGTGAGGATAGTGAGTTCAGAGAAATAGACAGACATGTTGTGCTCTAGGAAGCTAGCAGCTCTGGGAACAAAGGCCTTATCTGAGTAGAAGGGAAATTCAGGCGGATTCAATGATGGCAAAACCAGTGACACTGACATCCTTTCAATGTAGGCAAGCAACGTTTCATATAAATTCCAAATAATTTTTTCAAAAGTGATTCGGTCAGCTTGGCTAAATTATGATTCCACATAAGCAGTAGTTTGGAGATCGCTGTCATTAAGCAGGATGGATGGATGGAAGATGATTTCAGTGAACATGTACACTGCAGGCATCATTTGGTCTTTGTTTCTGACATCTTTACATTTACTTTTCAGCCATTTAGCAGATGCTCTTATACAGAGCAACTTTTACAGCTTACTTTTTTATATATATACATGAAATCCATTCATACAGCTGAATAATTACTGAAGAAATTCAAGTTAAGTACCTTGCTCAAGGGTAAAATGGCAGTGCCCCACCTGGGAATCAGACCTGCAACCTCTAAAGTACAAGACAGTTCTCCTAAACATTATACCACACTGCAGCCAAATTACATGAGATGCATTTCTCCATAGGTCAGGGTTCCCCAAACCTGGTTCTGGAGAGCCGCAGAGTGTGCTGGTTTTCGCTGTTACTCAGCACTACTGAAATTATCAATGGAAGTAGTTGATTACACATTTAACTCACCTCATCTGGTTTCTTGGGTCTGATTGCACACCCAATCACAAGAGCACTGACACACACACACATACACACACACACACACACCTCGCATGGTTGCACGCTGCTCCCATGTACCTGTCTGCACAGTTATGTTAAACTCCGTCTCTCGTTGTAGACCGGTATCCTTGACAACAGCTGTCAGAGTGTAAACTCCAGCCTCCTCGCTGCTCACTGACAGGAGATGCAGAGAACCGGACGTTGCCACGGTCACATTGCCCTGTTGGATGATAGCTTGGATGATAACAGGGCAACTCCATCCATGGATCTTACATTACATCACATTCAATTCTCAGACGCACCTATCCAGAGGACTTACAACACAGGAGTGCATGTAGTGGGTATAAAAAGCATTCACTCCCTTTGGAATTTTTCACATTTTATTTTCTTACTTCATGGAATCAAAACGGATTTAATTGGGATTTCTTGCCATTGATCAACAAAAAAACTATAAAACTCTAGCGTTGTGGTTACATTGCATAAGTGTTGGATGTAGTCATGGCTTTACCTTCCTCCATGTGTACTGGGAAGGCTGGGAAGCCTTTGCTGTGCAGGATATTGTCACATTCTGGCCAGCAGTGACCTCAATACTGCGGTTGTTGTCACATTCAATTTCAACAAGATCTTTTTTTGGGGGAAATAAGGGCTATAATTAGTATTTTTCTTTTCATGAAATAAGGATACTTCAACAGCAGTTCTCTCACACATAATATGCTTCAGTTGGAAATTAATCCATTTATCATGACAGGTATTATTTGTAGTGATTTTACAGTGGTGGAAAAAAGCTGATGCTTTGACACAACAGACCATGTGACATAGACTTAATATTGTTTATGTCAGCTAGCACATTTCCCACATTGTCCTTACTAATTAGCCTGAGAGAAACTATTCTCGGAACCAATTTCTCGTGGTACAGGGAAAAGTTAACCGTAAAACAATTAACAGTAGGTAGATTTAGGTGCTTGATGATGACATTGTGACATACTCACAATTGACTGTAACTTGTTGATGTTGTGTCATACAATTGACTATAATTTACTTTGTGGCATACTCACAATTGACTAACTTGTTGACATTGTGTCATACAGTTGACTGTAACTGTGTAAGGTGACATTGTGGCATACTCACAGTTGACTGTGACTTGGATGGTGACATTGTGGCCATAAAAGGACAGGCCAGATGCTGAGTTCCCAGGCTGACAGATGTATAGGTCGCTGTTGTCTCTTGTCACCTTGGACAGTGTGAACATTCCCGCATTGCTCTTAAAGATGGATGATTTATTCTGAAATGGAGGAGAACATGCATACTTTCTGTGGGGGAAATACTTTCAATTGTGATTGTCACTCCAACTTGGTGGAGAATCCAATAACAAATAGGGGAATGAAACATCAACATTAAAAGTAAATACGAAAATGTACACCTTGCTTGGTGAGGTGCTAACCAAGGGACATGTAATCCAGTACAAGAGAGAAGCTTGCACACTCTATTCTCCAGAGTGATTTATATATTTATAAATATATAAATCAATAAATTGAATCTGCATTGGAAAATATAGTGTGTGACCTTTCCTGTCTCATACTGAATTAAACATCATTAACATCACTTTTCTTTTTTGTTGTGGGGGGGATTCTGGTTGTGTTTGTTTTCTCTTCTTGGTTTATGTACACTGTTTTAATTATATTCTATTCTATTGCACTGTTGGATAATTAGCCCAAATGAGGACTAAAAGAGACCCTAAAAACCTCAAGCTGCAATGAAAAAATAAGAGGGATGAGGAGGAAGAGGAGGAAGAGGAGGAAGAGGAGGAGGCAATGGAGGCTTTATGTGATGTCTCACCTTGGAGGGCCATAGGGAGTAGAAATCTGCAGGAGGGGTGCTGTTACAGAGGATCGTCACATTGTCTCCCTCTCTTACACCTCCATTAGGCCACGTCACCCTGGCAGAGAGCTGTACATCTGGTGGGGGAAAGATGAAATATGCTAACATTATGACACACACATTCACACACTCACTCAATTTGCATACATTGTTTTATATATAGGATTGGTCTGGAAGGCTGTCTAGTGATGCAAAGCTGCCATCTATGTTCAGTATATTGCACATGCTATTATTACTGGCCGTGAGCATGTGCATTGGGCACATTGGAATGACAGTGATACCCGTACCTGTGACCCACAGGTGTATGTCAGTCTTCATTGTCCCTAAGGGGAAGGTGGTGAGCTCACAGGTGTAATCTCCACTGTCCTGTGCTTTGAGGTCCAGCAGCTGCAGGACCGAACCCCTCAGCCTTCCCCCGGACATCTCCATATGCATAACGATGTTTTCCCTGCTGTAGACTGGAGGTCCGTATTGGGGATTGTAAATCACAATCTGGTCCTCCTTTCCTTTCACGAACTTCCTCCACGTGATCTGTCCGATGCTGGAGTCCTGCTCTTTCTCCATCAAGCACGACAGGTTGACCCGCTGCCCCACTATTGCGTTGATTGAATCCACACGATCCAATTGTATTCCAAAATTCCCTGGCAAGAAAATCAACTGCAGTATTTACATTTTCTATTCTGCCCACATTACAAAGGTGTCTTTCTTTACACAGAGATGGCAGGGCAAAAACTGTGTGAACAACAGGGCATGGTTCTTTCACTACTTGTAGCGCTGCAACCAGTCAATGTGGAGGATTTGAGAAAAGTGGAACAGCTGTTCATTGTCGTTTTTAAAACAGGACACCGTAAGTGGTCTCTTTCTCTTTTTTATGTTTACTGCCAGGGTCAGACAAAACCAGACTTTGCTGTAAATGTTCAGTCAGTGATAGCAGAACCAGGTTAAGTGAATTTTAATACGAATTCTACTTCCATGTCTTGTGATCTCTCTATCAGTAAAGGATATGATCTTAGTCACTGTGGAAATACCCTTATCACAAATAAGCTGGTTAAATGTCTTTGAACAGATGAGAATAATAAGTCGTGCTCCCAACCGCTCCCTGGAATGACTTACCTTGGGTGAAGGAGGTGAAGAACAGGAGAGTAACAGCCATCACGCAGCCCCCTGAAGCCATGTCTGAACTCAGAGACAAAGGTCTGAGAAAAAATAAGATAAACGCTGCCGCAGTCTGCACAGGAAGTCAATGCTTTGCTCAAAGTGAAAACCACAGTCCATGAGCTGTGCTGAGCTTCACCTGCGAACAGACACCCACAGATCTGCTTGTGCCATTTCCAGTAAGTGTGTCAGTGTAGTCGCATCCTCGGGTAGCGAGAGAGCATTGCTCATTCTCCAATTTCATCTTGTTCTCATTTAACTAGAAGCAAATCCCTAAGAATGTAACAGTGATCAAATAAGTCGTTTTGTCATTTGAATTCAGGATAAATCAATTGATACACACATGTCGCCCAAAACAAACCTCAGAGACAGATATGACCTCATCTTTTATTTGCATTCAAGGACCTGATCAAATGTTCCTGTCATGCAAATCTGCTCATCTTACAAACCCACAGCATTAGGCCTCCATACCACAGGAAATTCAGTAGCTCTATTGGATATTTTTATAAAACAAGTGTGTAACAATGTTTTAAACAAGGCCATCTTGTATAACTCTGAATGGTTAGAAATGTAGGCAGTGCACTATGGACCAATAAGCATCACAGTGCTAGCCAACACACAGGGAGCTGAAACAACGAGATTGGCTGAGTCACGGTGGCACAGCTGAACAGAACCGCTCGACCTCAAGCGCACAAGATTCTAGAACATCTTCTCACTTCAGACATGAGGTCAAAATTCGAAATTCAAAGGCATTTCGCCTGCACGGTCAGAGTAGCAACAGCAAAATCCAGGTCCAAGTCCACAATCCAGTCCGTAGTCGTTATCCAAAGCAATCCAATTCCAAAGACACACAAAACAAACACACTCCAACACTCTTTCCAAAACACTGGCTGGTCAATCAACTTCACAGTT
Organism: Aldrovandia affinis; assembly: GCA_029706075.1. Taxonomy (NCBI): domain Eukaryota; kingdom Metazoa; phylum Chordata; class Actinopteri; order Notacanthiformes; family Halosauridae; genus Aldrovandia; species Aldrovandia affinis. Next base: position 4,038,095 of record JAINUG010000065.1, on the reverse strand, counting down.
TTCTCTCTCTTCAAACACAAACACTCCACAACTCCTTCTCAACCACGTTCCAACTCCTCTCCAAGTGTAGTGATAACCAGCCCTTTAAATAGGCCTTAAAATGGCTTTCAGCTGGCCGTTAGTCCCGTTGCCTTCACTTGTCTCAGGTGTGACTGTGGTCTGCTGGGAAATGTAGTGAAAATGGCTGCCATGTGTTGGAGGCCAGGCAGCCATTTTCTGGTGCAACCCTTTGGGCTGCCACAATATATATATATATATATATATATATATATATATATATATATATATATATTGTATTTGTCTTTGTGTTTATTATGCTTTTTAAATAATTTTGTTGTACTCCTTTGTTTTACATGGAAAGCGCTTTGAGTATCATGTATGAAAAGCACTTTATTAATAAAGTTATCATTATTATTACCTTTCTAGTGTCCCCAGTGCCTATGCCAGCGGTTCCCAAACCTCTCCTTGGGGACCCCCAGCCGGTCTATGTGTTCGTTCAATTCCATCACCAGCACACCAAATGGTTATCTTCAATAACATATGGCTTATAACAGTAAAACACTCCAAACCAAATGGATATTGATCAGTACAGTCTTTTGATAGTACAATTCAAGGAGTTAAAATACAAATACAAATTTACAGAAGTTCAATTTAACAGTGGTTATGCTGTGGGGTACTGGAAACAGCCCGGATGTTAGTTGACACCATAATCTCTCTCAACAGTTGGATTGTTTCATTTTCAGATTACATTACAGTATGTACTCTGGGCCGAACAGCCTGTTCTCATCATTATGTATTCTTATGTTCTTATGTTCTTATGTTACTGTAATGTTGTTAGGTTCACAGAGGAGTTTGGAGATTAAAACTGATTCAGGACAAACTGCATAGAGATCATGGCCACAAAAAAATCTATATTTATGAGGACATGGATCATAACATACACAGGACTGTATTGAAAATTCAGGAAACATACATATTAATATTTAAGGTTATTCTTTCAGTATTGCCTGAATCAGTAAGTGCCGGGGGAGAAGACGACAGCCTCCACGCGGCCTCCCCTGTCATATTCCCGATGTTCCTGTCTCGTTTTTCCGTTGTCTTGTTCCTCCCTTGTGATTGTTGTGTTAATTGTTTTATTATTTTCAATTATTCTATTATCATTCCCTCGTTACCACTCATCATGTTCACCTGTTGCCTATTCCGGCACACCAGCCTCCCATCAAGTTCATCAGCCCTGCAGAGTACATCTACCCCGGTTTTCCAGTCACTCTTCGTCAGATCGTTGTTTCCTCTACTCGGTAGAAGCTGACTCCTGTTACTTGTTTCCTACGCTGTGTTTACTGTTCTCTCCGTGTTGCGTGTTTTGTATGTTTACCCTTGTTCTTGTCGTTTCCCCCTCGTGTTCAGGTCCATTACTCATCCGTCTGCCAGCTCTGTTCATCCTGCCAGCCCTGCCTACCTGCACGCTTCGCTGCCTCCCCGGTTCCCTCCTCCTATCTGCCCTCCTGTGCATCCCTTCCAGAATCCAGCCCATCGTCTCTACTACCTCTGTCATCACTTGTATAATTATTATTAAATTTTCACTCTCCATCCTAACCTTCCGTGTCTGCGTTTGGGTTCGTTCCTGATCATCACGACAGAACGATCTGACCAAGCATGGACCCAGCGGACACGAACCAGCTCCGCCAAGCCATGTCCCTACAGGGCGTTCTTATCGGCCAACAGGCTCAATCCCTCCAGGAGCTGATGGTAGCACTGCACGACCTCTCCGCCAGCGTAAAGGAGAGTAAGAATCAGATACAAGACTTGTCTTCACAACTCGCTGCCCAAGGCTTCCCTCCTGTCGTCGCTTCACCCCGGATCCGCCAGTCTTCCTGCACAAGGAGCCTCACGTTCCTGCTCCGGATCGTTATGCCGGAGACCTGGGTATGTGCCGCGCCTTCCTCATCCAATGCTCCCTGGTTTTCGAGCAGCAGCCCACCTCGTATTCCACCGATGGGTCCCGCATCGCCTATGTAATGGGGTTGCTCAAGGGGGATGCGCTGGCATGGGCGTCCGCCTTGTGGGGGAGCAGTTCCTCTTGTTTCACCTCCTACTCCCGCTTCATGTCGGAATTAAGGAATGTCTTCGACCACCCCGTCCGAGGTACGGACGTTAATCAACGGTTGTTCACCATTCGCCAGGGTGCCCGTTCTGTGGCCGACTTCGCGGTGGAGTTCCGCATCACTGCTGCGGAGTCCGGTTGGAACGACCGGGCGCTCCAAGGGGCTTTTCGGCACGGTCTCAGCGACTCTTTGAAAGATGAGTTGGCTGCCAGGGATGACCCATCAAGTCTCGACAACCTCATTTCCCTGGTCATTAGACTGGATAACCGCCTCCGCGAGCGTTACCGGGAAAGAGCTGTCCGTCGTTCCTCCATCTCCTCTTCCCGTGGCTCTCCTCTCTACCCTCCTAGATCGAGACCTGAACCCCCTGCTGCCTCTCTTCCCAGCCTTGTCTCCACTTCAGCCGTCTCCAAAGAGGTTCCCATGCAACTGGGTCGGGCTCGTCTCTCACCAGCTGAGCGTCTCCGGAGGGTGCAATCGGGATCCTGCATCTACTGCGGTCAGTCTGGGCACTTCCTGTCTTCCTGCTCCCTTCGACCAAAGAGGAGGCTCGCCAGTGATTCTGGGGGTCCTGGCGAGTCGTTCTACCACCCCACCTACTCCGCGACCTCATATGCAGCTCAACGCCGTGTTGTCCTGGAATCAGCAGTCCCTGCCCTTGTCTGCATTAATCGACTCCGGATCGGACGAGAACTTCCTGGATTCCAACCTCGTTACCCAAGCTGGCATTGCGTTGGAACCCCTCACGACTCCTCTGAATGCCAACGCTCTCACGGCAAGCTCCTCGCTCAAGTTACCCACACCGCACCGTACCCTTCACCTCACCCTCTCCGGTAATCACCACGAGACCCTCCAGTTTCACGTCCTCTCCTCACCCCACGCTCCCCTGGTCCTCGGCCAGCCTTGGTTGGTGGCACACAACCCCCAATTCGACTGGATCAATAGTCGAGTTACCAACTGGAGTCCCTCCTGTCACTCATCTTGCTTGCTGTCTGCTTCTGCTCCTGCTCTACCTGAGGCTCCTACGCCCACCGCTGAACCTCCCAATCTCTCCTCCATCCCTCCTGCTTATCATGACCTCATCGAGGTGTTCAGCAAGCAACGCGCCCTTTCCCTGCCTCCACACCGACCTTATGACTGTGCCATTGATCTCCTTCCCGGGGCTCCCCTGCCTTCCAGCCGCCTCTTCAACCTGTCCCGTCCAGAGAGGGAGGCCATGGAGCGCTACATCCGCGATTCTCTCGCCGCGGGTCTCATCAGGCCTTCTTCGTCCCCTGTTGGTGCCGGATTTTCTTTGTGGCCAAAAAGGACAAGTCCCTTCGTCCCTGCATCGATTACCGTGGCCTCAATAACATCACTATTAAGAACAAATACCCCTACCGCTCATCAGCTCAGCTTTCGAGCCACTTCAAGGTGCCGTCATTTTTTCAAAATTGGATCTCCGCAATGCCTACCACTTGGTGAGGGTTCGTGAGGGCGATGAGTGGAAGACGGCTTTCAACACCCCCCTCGGCCACTTTGAATACCTGGTCATGGCCTTTGGGCTTACTAATGCTCCCGCCGTTTTTCCAGGCGCTCATCAATGACGTTCTCCGGGACTTCTTAAACCGCTCTGTTTTTGTTTATTTGGACAATATCCTTATTTTTTCCCGCAGTCTCGAGGAGCACGTCCAGCATGTCCGCCAGGTTCTCCAAAGACTTTTAGAAAACAAATTATTTGTGAAAGCGGAGAAATGCGATTTTCATGTTCACTCTGTTTCCTTCCTGGGTTACATCATTGAGAGCGGTCAGGTTAGGACGGACCCCGAAAAGATCCAGGCGGTGGTGACTTGGCCTAAACCCACCTCCGTGAAGCTGCTACAACGCTTCCTGGGCTTTGCTAATTTTTACCGTCGCTTCATCAGGGATTACAGTCGGGTTGCCGCTCCCCTCACTCGTCTCACCTCCTCCCTTACCCGTTTCGTCTGGTCCTCGGAAGCGGACGACGCATTTGCGGAGCTAAAGAGGCGCTTCACCTCCGCACCCATCCTCATTTTACCAGATCCTTCTCGCCAGTTTGTGGTCGAGGCTGATGCCTCCGACACCGGGGTGGGAGCGGTGTTATCCCAACGCTCGACCCTGGACCAGAAACTCCACCCTTGTGCTTTTTTTTCCCGTCGCTTGTCCCCTGCCGAGCGTAATTATGATGTCGGGAACCGTGAACTCCTGGCGGTCAAGCTCGCCCTTGAGGAATGGCGCCACTGGCTTGAGGGTTCCGAGCAGCCGTTTATCGTCTGGACTGACCACCGCAACCTGGAGTACATCCAAACGGCCCAAACGTCTGAACTCTCGCCAGGCCCGCTGGGCCCTGTTCTTCGGGCGTTTCAATTTTAACCTGACTTTTCGTCCTGGTTCCAAAAATGTGAAACCCGATGCCCTTTCCCGTCTCCATGTCCCCGAGGTGTTTCCCGTTACTCCTGAGACCATCCTTCCTCCATCCTGTGTGGTGGCCACTGTCTCCTGGCAGATCGAGTCGGTTGTCCGTGACGCCCAGCAGACCCATCCGGATCCAGGTACCGGCCCTCCGAACCGACTCTTCGTCCCAGACCCCGTCCGATCTCAGGTCCTTCAGTGGGTTCACACCTCCCGGTTTGCTTGTCATCCTGGCATCAGCCGCACCCTGAGCCTGCTCAAGCGGCACTTCTGGTGGTCCACCATCGATGTCGACACCCGCTCTTTTGTGCTCGCCTGCCCCTTGTGTTCCCGGTCCAAGGCTACTCACCAACCTCCTGCTGGCTTGCTCCGTCCCCTACCTGTTCCTGGTCGCCCTTGGTCCCACATCGCCCTGGATTTTGTCACTGGTCTCCCCGTCTAAAGGTAACACCGTGGTCCTCACCATCGTCGGCCGCTTCTCTAAAGCCGTGCACTTTGTTGCTCTTCCCAAACTCCCCACTGCCTCTGAAACAGCGGACCTTCTCTGCCTCCACGTCTTCCGCCTGCACGGCATTCCCTGGACATCGTCTCCGACCGCGGACCCCAGTTCACCTCCCACGTCTGGAAAACCTTCTGTGCCGCTCTTGGAGCCTCGGTAAGCCTGTCCTCTGGTTTTCACCCCCAGACTAACGGCCAGACAGAGCGCGCCAATCAAGACCTGGGAACGTCTCTCCGTGTTATCACCTCAGAAGATCCCTCTGCCTGGAGCACTCAACTTCCCTGGATCGAGTACGCTCACAACTCGTTGACCAGCGCGTCCACAGGTCTGTCTCCCTTCGAGGCTTCCCTTGGTTACCAACCCCCTCTCTTCCCTGTCCAGGAGGAGGAACTGGCAGTTCCCTCGGTCCAGGCCCACCTGGATCGCTGTCGCAGGACCTGGGAGCTCACCCACACTGCCCTGCTTAGTTCCACTGATCGGAACCGGCGCCGCCGACCGCCATCGCACCCGGCGCCCATCTACCAACCAGGTCAGGAGGTTTGGCTCTCCACCAAGGATCTTCCCCTTCACACTACTTCCCGCAAGTTCACACCCCGCTACATTGGTCCCTTCCCCATTGACTCTGTTATTAATCCCTCTGTGGTCAAGCTTCGACTTCCGGCCTCCATGAGGATCCACCCCTCCTTCCATGTCTCTCTCATTAAACCGGTCTCCACCAGCCCACTCTGCCCTCCTGCCGTCGCCCCTCCACCCCCCCGGATCATCGACGACCACCCGGCCTACACCGTCCGGCGATTGCTGGATGCACGCCGTCGAGGTCGTGGATTCCAGTATCTGGTCGACTGGGAGGTTATGGTCCGGAAGAACGCAGTTGGGTGTCCCGCCCTTATTCTGGACCCTTCCCTCATTCGGGACTTCCACCTGTCTCACCCTAACCACCCTGTTCAGATGCCCAGAGGCATCCGTTGAGGGGGGGGTACTGTCATATTCCCGATGTTCCTGTCTCGTTTTTCCGTTGTCTTGTTCCTCCCTTGTGATTGTTGTGTTAATTGTTTTATTATTTTCAATTATTCTATTATCATTCCCTCGTTACCACTCATCATGTTCACCTGTTGCCTATTCCGGCACACCAGCCTCCCATCAAGTTCATCAGCCCTGCAGAGTACATCTACCCCGGTTTTCCAGTCACTCTTCGTCAGATCGTTGTTTCCTCTACTCGGTAGAAGCTGACTCCTGTTACTTGTTTCCCTACGCTGTGTTTACTGTTCTCTCCGTGTTGCGTGTTTTGTATGTTTACCCTTGTTCTTGTCGTTTCCCCCTCGTGTTCAGGTCCATTACTCATCCGTCTGCCAGCTCTGTTCATCCTGCCAGCCCTGCCTACCTGCACGCTTCGCTGCCTCCCCGGTTCCCTCCTCCTATCTGCCCTCCTGTGCATCCCTTCCAGAATCCAGCCCATCGTCTCTACTACCTCTGTCATCACTTGTATAATTATTATTAAATTTTCACTCTCCATCCTAACCTTCCGTGTCTGCGTTTGGGTTCGTTCCTGATCATCACGACACTCCCCTGCAAGTAACGAGAAAGAAGACCAGCTTGTGAAACTAATGTCGCCACCAAATCGCCAAGCTGGCAGACCAAAACGCAATCGAGCGTCAAGGTCCGTCAGTGATGGCGATACACGAAAGAAGAAGAAGAAGTAAGTGCCTTGGAGAGCCTTGTAATTGAAACAAATCAGCTACAGAAAAGGAGAACCTAAGTAGCCAACTAGCTAATATATTGGCCTTGCAAAATTAAGAGCTGGACTATTCAGGATCAGCAGAATTGTCTCTAAAACAGATACAATGAATTAGGCCTACATTGGGTGTAGATGAAATGTCGACCAATATTTTAATTTAACAGTCTGCTGATAGCCTATTCCGTCTTTTATTGTATTAGGCTATATTGTATCGTGTCCAATAACAAGTTAATGAGCATCATTTTCTACCTCTCGCTGCTCGGTGTCCTTTACCAAACACCACTACTCGGTTCAGATATTAAAACTAACAGTCCTCAAAACGGCTAACTAACAAGGATGATGCATATACTGTCTATGTGATGTAATAGTTAATGTTAATTCAGAGCTTTTCAGAGCTAGCAATCAGAGGTGTGCTGGGGAATACAGCTACTGTTAAGCAATTCAAAGAGGCGTGTAAATGTTAGACACTGAGAACGTATTGTAGCGAGCGTGCGTTGGGTGATGCATCAAGAAAATAGTCTCAGTCCAATAGTAATGCAAAGCTAACCATGCGAGTAGCCACTTTATTAAAAGAAGAGATAATTATCCATGCTCCATACACCGCACAACTACAGAGGATGCCCAAAAAGAACCCTTTGTGGTTCCAAATGTGTCCTAAGAAGGACACGTTTGGACCATTAACGCCTTCCATAAATGTTCTTTTATTGGTTTTTAAATTCTTTTCCCATTTAAAATTCTTTATAATTAAAAGTTGGCATACCACCTAAAGGGGAAACAATAGGTTAATACATTTTACAAAGACAGGGGAACAACATAACACACTAGACTATACAAAGTACAGGACTGGAAATACATATAATCTTAAATCAAAACAAAAGGCAAAACAAAAGGAGTTTGTGCTTGGGGTTGGTTGCCCTGAGCGCACCTCCTCTGGGGGGTGAGCCATATAATGAGTTCTTTCCAGTGGCTCACCCCCCATTTCCTCCTTGCCCCTCTCTCTTCCTTCAAAAAGTCCACCAAAACGTCGCCCTGGAGGAGGTTTTGAAGCCTCCTCCGAAGAGTTAACAGGTCCACTGTTTGTTCTTGGAAGACCTTGATGTCCCTTGCCTCCCACAGGACCTGCTTAACGGTGTTAATGATCCTCCACTGGCGCTGCAGCTCCGGGGTCCCACATCCCTCACGGGGGCCGTACAGGACCCTCTCAGTCGTCAGTGGGGATCTCAGCAGGAGCCTGTTCTGGGAGACAGAGGACACAACAAGGCCCCAGACCCGTCTGGCCACGGAGCACTCCCAGAACAGATGGTGTACATGTTCCGAGCATCCGTGGGGGTAGTTCTCGGTCATCCGTTTAAACAGGAATGGCCTGGTGGGGAGACAGTCATGAGCAGACATCCATGTTATGTCTTTTGTTTATTATTTAATGTTTTATGATTTGCATTTTTCCATACAATTTCAGGGTTTAAGGCTGGGTTGCGTCATGGTCTCTCCCGATCTCAAAAAGGACATGATATTTTTGTATGTCCATGAGGGCAACCCAGCCCCGACTAATCCCGTCCTGAAGGCAAAATCCCTCAGGGCCCTGTATACATATGGTGGGTCCCAGCTGTATGGTACAGTGTGGTCCAGCCCACACAGACCCATAGATCTGAGGAAGGGAGTGGCATAGTACTTAGCAAGTTTACCAGAGGCTGACTCACCCCCAGGATGTTCTGGACCAGTGCAGCCAGACCCTGTGCCAATATAACTGATGTCATATCTGGGACCCCCCTACCCCCTTTCTCCTCCTCCTTCATCAGGTTTGGCAGTAAGTATCCCCTGATGTTTTTGTTTCGCCGGATGGCCTGTGGAAACGGCTCAAGGTAGATGACGTACAGGAGGGGCGCTAGGGGGCACCCCTGCCTGACGCCGGACCTGATGTCAAATGGGGCAGAGAGGTGCTTGTTGACAACCACTCTGCCCGAGATGTCCCCCAAACACATCCTGGTCCAGTGCCGGAGGGGATTTGGAAAGTTAAACCTCTCCAGCACCCTCTCCAGACACACTTGGCTAACCCTGTCAAAGGCCTTCTCTTGATCTAGACTGAGAAGGCCTAAAGGGGACCAGAGTGGATAATGATATCTCTCACGAGGAGCAGATTGTCATTTATGGACCTCCCAGGAACACTGCATGTTTGTTTGCGGCCGATCACCGCTGGTAACAGGTCTTGGAACCTCCTCATCAGTGATTTGGCCATGATCTTATAATCCACTGAGAGGAGGTTGATCAGCCGCCAGTTCCAGAGGTCCTTCAGGTCCCCCTTCTTTGGGACAAGGGCCACTAAACTCTGTCGCAGTGAGTCACCCAGCCGCCCCTCCCCGAAAGCCGCTCTGAAAACATCCGCCACGTCGTCCTTCAGGAGATCCCAGAAGGCCTGATAAAACTCCGCTGGGATTCCATCAGGACCAGGAGCTTTATGTATGTTAAGGGAGCGCACGGCCCGGGTGAGCTCCTCAGCGCTCAGCTCACCCTCCATGCTCTGTCCCTCCAGGCGTCTGTCCAGGCCGTCCAGGAAGGTGTCCATGAGAGCCCTGTCCATGGGCCTATTGGCATACAGACCCAGGTAGAACTCCCTGGCCACCTCCCAGACCTCTGCCTCTTCAGACACCACCACCCCTGCGTTGTTATACAGGGAGAGGATGTCAGTTTTCCTTGACCGTGCCTTTGCGGAAGAAGTGGCGAGTGCATCTCTTGTCCTCCTCGAGACCCTGGAGTTTGGAGCAGAATATGTATTTCCTCCGCTCCTCCTGACAGAGGGCAGAGAGATGCTGTTTAGTCTGGGCCACCTCCGTACTAGACTGGGACGCAGTTCCCCTAGCCCTGTTAACGTATGATAGTGGGCAGTCTCGAAAGAGGTGCCCCCTTACCCCACACAAGTTACAGGGTCTCTAGGGTCTAGGGTCTAGGGTCTAGGGTCCCGGCCGTCACAATCAGAAAGTAACAGTCCACTTCACACATGGCTTGATGAACACTTTTGCCCTGCAGCCTGGGATACTGCACCAAACATAATGGGCGTTCTGGTCGCGGTAGGTCAGGTATAACAGCCCACGACCAGCTAGCTAACACGAACACAATTTAACTATCACACACACATATTTATTTAAACATTTGAACAATTAACACAGGGGGAACACACAAACACAAAACTGTGTGCTCCCATGATGCTCCGCACGTACATTTAAATGAGCGACCCTCCCAGGATCGCTACAGTATTTAATGGATCTAGTAGTTAGCGCGACCTTGTCGCCAATAAAAATGAGAATTTAAGCAATCTGATTTTTGTTTCCTGAAGCACCACGTAGTGACCATCATGAATGGAAACAACGTGACAGTTAGCAAACTACACAAATTAAAATACGGATATATGTTACACATTGCTGCAAAAAAGTTACAATTTTGTTTTGTGGTTGTGGTTTTTTAGGAATCAGCAAGCGAATACTCAGCGAGACAACTAACTCAACTACTACAATGTGTAACTTTAATTTTTGGCAAGATTTCACATAAGCTAGCCACTCGGCTAACATTGTTATGTGTTGTCTGCGAACTTCAGAATATGCTTGTTGCTGCATGAGATGGGGCCGTGCCGAAACGGTGACGTAATAGCATCGCGCTGCCTGCCACGACCTACTGTGACGCAAACAATAAAAAGTGTATAAAACTAGAACACTCTAACCTTATCTAAAACTCTGTAAAGTGGAGGTGATAACACCACAGTAACTTTGTATAGCGGATTGTGGACAAAATTTGGGAACAAGGTTCCAATGGAACGGAGGGGGGCATTTACGGCCAAGGGCTGAGGAGAACGTCCGACACAAAAAATGAGCAGAGGCAGCCACAGCTTCTTGCACTGCCTTTTCCAGAGCGGAGAGAATGGCTCCTGTTGGCCAGGAGGGAGAAGCGAATGCGATGCTGGCGACAGGCGCCGCCGAAGCTGAAGCCTCCAAGGAAGAGGAATGGGAAGAACTCCTAGTCAGCCTAACGCTATATGGAGCAAGATAAGAAAAAACATTGCAAACTGGGCGTATCCTAATTGTAAAATCTTAGCTCCACTTAGAATGCAATTTAGGAATTTTGCTATTACAAAACAACAGTTCCAAACTCCATGGTCTTATCGAAACCCCAGTTAGGTAAAGTGTATTACGAAACAGCCTAACTTGCTTTAATCATAAACAAAGTGTCCTAACTTTAGAACAGTCCCGGGAGCTGTCTTAAATGCAAGATAATGTCCAACTTAAACTAATTCAAAAGCGATTGTTTTGTAATAGCAAAATGTAGAGATAAGACAAGATGTTACAGTTAGGATGGCTCTGGCTCTCTCTCTGGCTCCTCTTGTAGTCCGTGAGTTTTGACGATGACAACTCGTGCGTCATTACTTCTTTGTTTTATTGTGGGTTTTGGAGTGGCTCAGGAGTCCAAGTACATTTCGCACAGACTCGGGAGCATGTAGGACAGGCAAATGCATCTTGATGTTGGTAGTCCCCCAAAGCGAGAATGTTGCCTCTCTATCGCTGCATTTGGGTGGTTTTTCGGTCCCGCTCAACGTTCTATACCAGTGTGGATTATGCCATGAAATCGTTCAGAGGTAACCCCTGAGATTTGACTTGGCTGCTGAGTGTTTCAGAATTTTAACTTTTGCTTCAATGCTGCTGGCCTCTGTTTTGATGTTCTTGCTGCAGTTGGCAGAAGAAGATCGTTGGGAGTCGATGTTGGAGATTCTTGATGACATGTTCTGCCCATTTTAGCTGTGCCTTTACCAGCATAGCCTGAATGCTGGTGCCGTTAGCTCTCTTCAGGACCTCCGGGTTGTTGACTGTATCTTGCCACCATTATGGGTCGCCTTCGACACTGTGGAGCACTCCAATCCTCCTGTCCTCCAGCAACAGGGATCTGCGGTACAGCCCTCGCCTGGATCGAGTCCTACCTCTCCGGTCGCTCCTTCCAGGTTGCCTGGGCTGGTAAAGTATCACCGCCTCGCTCCCTCCCCACCGGGGTTCCACAGGGCTCAGTCCTCGGTCCCCTTCTCTTCTCCCTGTACACCCGCTCCCTTGGCTCTGTAATCTCTGCCCACGGCTTATTTTACCATTGTTATGCTGATGACACTCAACTCTTTCTCTCCTTCTCCCCATCAGACACTCAGGTCTCTACCCGCATCTCTGCTTGCCTGAGGGACATTCAGAGCTGGATGGACAGTCACCACCTAAAGCTCAACCCAGGTAAAACAGAACTAATCTTCATTCCTGCCCTAAACTCTCCCCACCTTGATTTCTCCATTTCTCTAGGTGACACCCTGGTGACATCATCACCCTGCGCAAAGAATCTCGGTGTGGTGATGGACAACAGGCTGTCCCTATCAATGAACATTGCAGCGGTAAGCCGGGCGTGCAGATTCTTCCTGTATAACATCAGGAGGATCCGTCCCTTCCTTACCACGTACTCTACCCAGCTCCTGGTCCAAGCAATGGTACTGTCCCGCTTGGACTACTGCAACTCGCTCCTGGCTGGCCTTCCCGCATCTGCCATCAGACCCCTGCAACTCATCCAGAACGCTGCAGCCCGTCTGGTCTAAAACCTTCCTAGACACTCCCATGTCACCCCCCTGCTCACTACCCTCCACTGGCTGCCTGTTATAGCTCGCATCAAATTCAAGACATTGGTCCTAGCATACCAGGCAGTCAAGGGATCAGCCCCAACATACCTCCACAAGATCTTCAAACCCTACACACCTGCCAGACCTCTCCGTTCTGCTACCTCAGGACGCCTAGCACCTCCCCCCCTCCTCACCTGCGCTTCCCGGTCACGTCTCCTGTCGGTTCTGGCTCCACGATGGTGGAATGACCTTCCTGTGGAAGTCAGAACAGCTGAGACCCTGGCCACCTTCAAACGACGACTGAAGACTCATCTCTTCAGGGTGCACCTCTCCCCGTAGTCCGGTTTTTGTTAACTTAGGGACATAGTTGCTTAGTTTACACGTCTACTTGTTTATGTAGTGTATTAGGCTTAGGCATTATTTTCTGCATTGATTGCTTTATTGCTACCTCTGAATTGTGGCTACAGATTTACCTACAGGGTCCTAGTTTAACTATGTGGTTGCTCCTAGCACCCAGGAATTGTACTTCCCACTAGGGTGGCTTTCAGCTAAACTGTTCTTGACTACGGTTAACACTTTGTTGTACGTCGCTCTGGATAAGAGCGTCTGCCAAATGCCTGTAATGTAATGTAATGTAATGTAATGCAGTGACCCTGTGTGGAATGATACCAGCTGTTTAATGTGGCGACGATACAAAGTCAGTTTCACAACCATACAGTAAGGTCGTGATGACCTCCAAATTCAGTTTTATGGAAAGTGTGAATGGTTGAGTATCCCACTTGCAGTTCTTGTCCTATCTCTTACATTGAGAATGCCTGCATAATAATAATAATTACTAGTATAATATACTAGCTATAACAATAAATCCCAAATATCTAGCCTAGAATCCATTGAATGTTATATTTTGAAATTATACCTTATTTTAACCATGGAGTACTATCTATTTAAATAACTGTTTAGTGAAGTATTTTATCTCCCATGTGTCACTTGACTGACACATTATTTATTAACCTGACACCAGTTTCACAGTACTTTCACAAGATACAAATATTGTACTCTATGAAAACAATACTAAACCCTAACAAATGCACCACTAGTTCTGAAACATTCATTCATTTTTTTGGGGTTTCAGATCTTTCTCCGATTTTTCTCCCAATTTGGTAGCCAATTAGACCCACTATTTTTATGCCAATACCCCCCCTAGTAATGTGATTTTCACCGGTAGTGATGAAGGTGACCTGATGCCTCTTCCGAGACGGCACTCGCCAAGTGTCGACCGTAACCCGGTACTATAGGGCCAATCTTATGCGCAGCGAACGTCATGTCGGCTTCCCTCCCCCCTTCCTGGGGCGGACAGCCAATCGCCGCCCCTCGTGGCGCTCCCGGCCAGAGCCGACTCTGGCGAGACGGGGAATTGAACCCTGGTCTCTGTGGCCAGTGTTGAACGTTGTAACCACTGGGCCACGCGAGAGGCCCACATTCACTCTTTTCTAAATCAATTCAAATAAGTCAAATGGGAATGGGAAAATACCACTGCTACCTGGTACGTAAATGTACTTACATTGGGATATATTGGGATACTGTTGCATTAAGTCCTTCCCTGACTTGCTTGTTGACTGTGAAAGGTTGGCAACATAAGGGAGCTTACCTGAACTGAACACCTGTTACAGGTAGTGGGGAGGTATGGCTCACACTTGGGATGTTAATGATTAATCAATGATCGATTAATCGGCGTTAAGAATTTGATCGATCAAGCATATCAAATTAACGATTATGTATCACAGCACAGCCGAGTTATCCAATAACACGAACTCTAGTGAGTGTAATATTGCTTTGAAACAACAGTTAAAACCTTGTTGATTTTGTAAAATATATAGCAATAATTCACAAAAGAAACAATTTACAACGACAATTTAAAAAATAATATTTTGTATAGCCTAACGCAGGGGTCTTCAACTCCAGGCCTCGAGGTCCGCTGTGTCTGCAGGTATTTGCTCCAACCACGCACTACACCACCTGATTTAGAATAATTAGTTTACCTCCTTGGTCCAGGAGGCAAGCTAATTAGTGAAATCAGGTGGTGTAGTGCGTGGTTGGAGCAAATACCTGCAGACACAGCGGACCTCGAGGCCTGGAGTTGAAGACCCCTGGCCTAACGTTACCTCAGCCGACAATGGCGTGGTCTCTTGAATTTGGTAAGCACGCCAAATGTTACTTCCGAGTTTTTGGAGAAATCTTTTTTTTATGCATCGGTTCCGTTGAAACTGGTGTTCTTAGCTGCTGGTCTTGCTGTAAACAGGCTGCGCACACGGCTTACCCTTGAACATGTGGATATGCTTATATTCTTAAATAAAAACCAGTAAGGGGACGAGTCGGGACTCAAAAGTTTAGGCTTTTTTTCTCTATTTTCCAAGTTGCAAAGCCTCCGCTGTCGGACAGCCATTTTCATTTTACAGCTTAAGCATTTAGTAGAAAGATGTGCATTAATACATGGTAAGAACAATCATATTTCGCGCAAGAGATCAGTGCAGTAATACGGCGATAGACATCATTGCAGCCAGCTGCATGCCATACCTGTAACACTGAGAAGGAAAAGGTTCGTAATTTTTTTTTTTTTGAGGAGTAGGCTAAGCAGGGATACATATACAAAAAGTATTGAACGAGTAGGCAGTGGTGATGACAATTGGCTAGATGTACAGAATTCAGTGGTAGTGGAGTCTGAAAAAGGTGGGTTTGAGTCTCTTGCGGAAGATCGCAAGTGATTCCGCGGTCCTGACCGATTGCGGAAGGTCATTCCACCACCGAGGGGTCAGGACAGAGAAGAGGCTAGACTGCGAGGAGCGGCTTCCGGGCGCCCGGACGAATGGGACAGTCAGTTTGCCAGAGGAGGCAGAGCGGAGGGGTCTGGCTGGGGTGTAGGGTGTTATGAGTGTCTGGAGGTAGGGGGAGCAGTTCCTCTAGCCGCTTGAAAAGCAAACACGAGTGATTTGAATCTGATGCGTGCTGCGATGGGGAGCCAGTGCAGAGAGGAGAGTAGAGGGGAGACATGGGTGAACTTAGGTTGATTGAACACCAGACGTGCGGCAACATTCTGGACTAGTTGCAGTGGCTTGATGGTACAGACATGCTAGGCCTGCTAGCAAGGAAAATTAATATTTCAAAAGGAATATTGTTTTCATTGTCAGGCCTACTGAATGATGTTTCATTTCCTTCATAATTCTTATTGTTTTATGTTGTTAAAATAGGCCCATTTCTCAAACGTTTGAATAAAGCTTTGCATTGTGTATTCTCTGTCATACGCTACACTTTGCTGGGTTTAAAAAAAAAAAGATTAATTGATTAATTGTTTGTTAACGTGGGCGACGATCGATCGAGGACATTTCTTAAAATGAGCATCCCTAACTCACACCATACCATGGCAAGTCTTCACTTTTTTTGCGGCACATTGGCTACATGTGCTCCAAGCACTAAAAAGATAGAGGTGTTGTGGTTCAGAAGACTATATCGCTCACTCACACCCTCAGGAGAAGACACTGCAGCACACTGACATTCTTATAGTGCAGCAAAATTGAGTGTTATTTATTTATTTGGGGAATAAAGATGGTTACATTGAATGTTAGGGGAGGCTAGAGGAACATTTACACATTTTATTTAGGGAATTTATGTACTGAATACTTCTCAACATGATACTAAACTACTTCATAATCTTCCTTGCTCAAATATATACATTTTTCTCAAATTTATAACAGTTATTGTTTGTATATGAAATATTCCTACATATAATTTGATTTAATATGCAAATATACTGTATTATCATGCAATCATTGATTTACATGCACCTTTGGTTTTAACTGAGTGACAACACTGATGACAGCCTGACATCTGAAATATGAGGACTTTCCTCCATGTCAAATATCAGTTCAGCAAGACCTAGTTCTTTGCTTTGCTGGGTGAGTGACAGCCCTGCTTTCTAAATTGTTAAGGCAAAAATACAGGCTAATAAGTGAAAATATAGAGTCAGAGTGAGGAAAGAGGTCTCCTGTCCAGATCAATCAATCAATCTTTATTTTTGTATAGCGCCATTTACAAACAGGTTGTCACACAGCGCTTCACAATTGGCATTTTCCAGAGGGAATCAAAAAACCAGAAAACCATTGGAGCCAATGTAGGAAACTGGAAAATTATTCCCTGACCCCTTAAAGGCGGTCGAGATGAACTCCTGGAAAATTGTGGGATACAGAGAAAAAACAACACAAATAGTCCTTGAGGCTCATGCGGCTTAACAGACCACTGGAAGGGCATTCTAAGTGTAGGAGTGGGGTGGACCTCATCCCTCCAGATACCAGGGCAGGGCGGGGGATGGAACCAGCAGCTAGGGTCTGGGCCAGCGGCATCCGGCTAACACATGGCAGGGGTGGGGGGTTGACTCTGGGGCAGGTGAGCTCCGGGCAGGTGCCCACGGCCGGGGAGGAAAAGAGGAAAGGTGCAATTATGACTATGATAAATATCACGCCGGATCAGGGGAAGAGTAGTGATAACACTTTTGCACCAGCAGAAGTAATCTAGGGCAGCATAACTAATTAGGTGAGTGGCACAGGGAGCACGCAGCCATGAGGGCACTCAGAGACCATCCCACCACATCATCAGCAGTCCTGATAGGGGCGGATCATCACTTATGATTGGTGACAGTAAGGATAGCTCATTGCACCAGAAGGCTCTATTGCTACGCCCCCTCCACATCTGCACCTAATGACTATAAGAGAGACTAAAGAGATGCGTTTTTAACCTAGACTTGAAAATTGAGACCGTGTCTGACTCCTTCACAGAGATGGGTAGACTGTTCCACAGTAAAGGAGCTCTATAGGAGAAAGCTCTGCCACCTGCTGTATTTTTGATATTCTAGGGACTACCAAGTTGCCTGCATCTTGTGAGCGAAGTGAACGTGGGGATTGTACGGATGAAGTAGATCCGTCAAGTAAGAGGGTGCAAGTCCATGCAACACCTTATAAGTTAAGAGGAGTACCTTATAGTCTACACGATAGTTTATAGGAAGCCAGTGAAGTGACGCTAACACAGGACTAATGTGCTCATATTTCTTTGTTCTAGTCAGGATCCTTGCAGCAGCATTCTGTACGAGTTGTAGGCTCCTGAGTGAGGCATTGGAACAGCCAGACAGTAATGCATTGCAATAATCTAATCTAGATGTAACAAAGGCATGTACCAATTTTTCTGCATCTATTAATGACAGGAAGCCCCTAATTTTGGCAATATTCCTCAGGTGAAAAAAGGCTACTCTCAGATGTGACCTGTGGCAAAACATGCAGTTCGACTGTGACGTTGCCACCATCAAACGGAGGGCCCGGCGTCCATTGGGGCCGACACGTGTAGAGGCCTTCGTCATCTTTAGACACCTTCTGCAGCCTGAACTCCCCTACTGCACTCTCCAGGAAGAGGGACTCACTCTGAAATGATAGAAATTACACAGGGTTATGTAGTGTGTGTGCGTGCGTGTGTGCGGGCGTGCATGTGTGTGTGCGTGCATGTGCATTTGTGTACCAGTGTCTTTATTAAATTACAGTTGCATTACTGAGACTGAACTGAGTGTTTATGTACAGAGCAATGACTGCCTATAATGTAAGGATGGACTGTGACAAGTGGGATGCTTTTAATGGATTTATTGGGGAGTGAAGGCATTAGGGGGTGGAGGATGGGTGACCAGACTGGACCAGACTAAGGAACACAGATGGGACATCCAAAAGCAGATCAAGCCAATCAGAAGACTGATGTGGACTGGAATGCATCACTGGTGTGTGTGTGTGTGTGTTTGTGGGGGGGGTCTCACCTTGGGTGACCAGAGTAAGTATTTGTCTGCAGGAGGGGTGCTGTTACAGAGGATCGTCACATTGTCCCCCTCTCTTACACCTCCATTAGGCCACGTCACCCTGGCAGAGAGCTGCACATCTGGCAGATAGAATAATATTAAGTATGCATATATAACATTACTCCCACAAACATACACACACACACACACACACACACACACACATGTAAAAAGTGATTTGTGTACATGGATGTTTCCATACATATCTGTTCTGTATGGTCAATAAAGCTGTCTTAATGCCAAGCTGTTATTCATGTTTAATATATTTCACAAGCGACTAGTTATGGGCATGTGGGCGCATTGGAATGACAGTGATACCCGTACCTGTGACCCACAGGCGTATGTCAGTCTTCATTATCCCTAAGGGGAAGGTGGTGAGCTCACAGATGTAATCTCCACTGTCCTGTGCTTTGAGGTCCAGCAGCTGCAGGACCGAACCCCTCAGCCTTCCCCCGGACATCTCCATATGCATAACGATGTTTTCCCTGCTGTAGAATGGAGGTCCAAATTGGGGATTGTAAATCACAATCAGGTCCTCCTGTCCTTTCACAAACTTCCTCCACGTGATCTGTCCGATGCTGGAGTCCAGCTCTTTCTCCATCAAGCACGACAGGTTGACCCGCTGCCCCACTGTTGCGTTGATTGAATCCACATGATCCAATTGTATTCCAAAATTCCCTGGCAAGAAAATCAACTGCAGTATTTACATTTTCTATTCTGCCCACATTACAAAGGTGTCTTTTTTTATGCAGAGATGGCAGGGCAAAAACTGTGTGAACAACAGGGCATGGTTCTTTTCACTACTGCGCTGCAACCAGTCAATGTGGAGAATTTGAGAAAAGTGGAACAGCTGTTCATTGTCGTTTTTAAAACAGGACACCGTAAGTTGTCTCTTTCTCTTTTTTATGTTTACTGCCAGGGTCTGACAAAACCAGACTTTGCTGTAAATGTTCAGTCAGTGATAGCAGAACCAGGTTAAGTGAATTTTAATAAGAATTTTACTTCCATGTCTTGTGATCTCTCTATCAGTAAAGGATATGATCGTAGTCACTGTGGAAATACCCTTATCACAAATAAGCTGGTTAAATGTCTTTGAACAGATGAGAATAATAAGTCGTGCTCCCAACCGCTCCCTGGAATGACTTACCTTGGGTGAAGGAGGTGAAGAACAGGAGAGTAACGGCCGTCACGCAGCCCCCTGAAGCCATGTCTGAACTCAAGAGACAAAGGTCTCAGAGAAAAAATAAGATAAACGCTGCCGCAGTCTGCACAGGAAGTCAATGCTTTGCTCAAAGTGAAAACCACAGTCCATGAGCTGTGCTGAGCTTCACCTGCGAACAGACACCCACAGATCTGCTTGTGCCATTTCCAGTAAGTGTGTCAGTGTAGTCGCATCTTCGGGTAGCGAGAGAGCATTGCTCATTCTCCAATTTCATCTTGTTCTCATTTAACTAGAAGCAAATCCCTAAGAATGTAACAGTGATCAAATAAGTCGTTTTGTCATTTGAATTCAGGATAAATCAATTGATACATACATGTCGCCCAAAACAAACCTCAGAGACAGATATGACCTCATCTTTTATTTGCATTCAAGGACCTGATGATAAAATGTTCCTGTCATGCAAATCTGCGCATCTTACAAACCCACAGCATTAGGCCTCCATACCACAGGAAATTCAGTAGCTCTATTGGATATTTTTATAAAACAAGTGTGTAACAATGTTTTAAACAAGGCCATCTTGTATAACTCTGAATGGTTAGAAATGTAGGCAGTGCACTATGGACCAATAAGCATCACAGTGCTAGCCAACACACAGGGAGCTGAAACACCGAGATTGGCTGAGTCACGGTGGCACAGCTGAACAGAACCGCTCGACCTCAAGCGCACAAGATTCTAGAACATCTTCTCACTTCAGACACGAGGTCAAAATTCGAAATTCAAAGGCATTTCGCCTGCACGGTCAGAGTAGCAACAGCAAAATACAGCAGAGACAAACATGCAAACATACATTGTTCAGCAATTGAGTTGTTCTCCATGACCTGCTTTTTCTTGTAATATATATATATATATATATATTGTATTTGTCTTTGTGTTTATTATGCTTTTTTAATAATTTTGTTGTACTCCTTTATTTTACATGGAAAGCGCTTTTAGTATCATGTATGAAAAGCACTTTATTAATAACGTTATCATTATTATTACCTTTCTAATGTCCCCAGTGCCTATGCCAGCGGTTCCCAAACCTCTCCTTGGGGACCCCCAGCCGGTCCATGTGTTCGTTCAATTCCATCACCAGCACACCAAATGGTTATCTTCAATAACATATGGCTTATAACAGTAAAACACTCCAAACCAAATGGATATTGATCAGTACAGTCTTTGGATAGTACAATTCAAGGAGTTAAAATACAAATACAAATTTACAGAAGTTCAATTTAACAGTGGTTATGCTGTAGGGTACTGGAAACAGCCCGGATGTTAGTTGACACCATAATCTCTCTCAACAGTTGGATTGTTTCATTTTCAGATTACATTACAGTATGTACTCTACTGTTACTGTTATATAATGCCTTTGTCAGACCCCACTTAGAATACTGTGTGCAGTTCTGGGCACCGCACTAAAAGAAAGATATAGAAGTTCTTGAAAAAGTCCAAAGAAGGGCAACTAAACTGATACCTGGTATGAAAGGTAAAAGTTATGATGATAGACTTAAGGCACTCAATCTATTTAAACTTAGCAAACGGAGACTTAGGGGGATTTGATTGAGGTTTTAAATTCCTAAAAGGGATTAACAAAGTAAAATACCAAAGATTTTTTAAGATAAGTGGGGTCAGCAGAACAAGAGGCCACATGTGGAAATTAGTTAAAGGCAAATTCCACACAGATATTAGGAAGTTTTTATTTACACAGAGTCCTCAATGCCTGAAACAGCTTGCCAGGTCGGGTAGTAGAGGCAGAAACGCTTGGGCTATTCAAGTCCAGGCTAGATGTAGTACTAGATACTCTTTAGATTAGGACATGATATGCCTAGATGGGCCGAACAGCCTGTTCTCATCATTATGTATTCTTATGTTCTTATGTTCTTATGTTACTGTAATGTTGTTAGGTTCACAGAGGAGTTTGGAGATTAAAACTGATTCAGGACAAACTGCATAGAGATCATGGCCACAAAAAAATCTATATTTATGAGGACATGGATCATAACATACACAGGACTGTATTGAAAATTCAGGAAACATACATATTAATATTTAAGGTTATTCTTTCAGTATTGCCTGAACCAGTAAGTGCCTTGGAGAGCCTTGTAATTGAAACAAATCAGCTACAGAAAAGGAGAACCTAAGTAGCCAACTAGCTAATATATTGGCCTTGCAAAATTAAGAGCTGGACTATTCAGGATCAGCAGAATTGTCTCTAAAACAGATACAATGAATTAGGCCTACATTGGGTGTAAATGAAATGTCGACCAATATTTTAATTTAACAGTCTGCTGATAGCCTATTCCGTCTTTTATTATATTAGGCTATATTGTACCGTGTCCAATAACAAGTTAATGAGCATCATTTTCTACCTCTCGCTGCTCGGTGTCCTTTACCAAACACCACTACTCGGTTCAGATATTAAAACTAACGGTCCTCAAAACGGCTAACTAACAAGGATGATGCATATACTGTCTATGTGATGTAATAGTTAACGTTAATTCAGAGCTTTTCAGAGCTAGCAATCAGAGCTGTGCTGGGGAATACAGCTACTGTTAAGCAATTCAAAGAGGCGTGTAAATGTTAGACACTGAGAACGTATTGTAGCGAGCGTGCGTTGGGTGATGCATCAAGAAAATAGTCTCAGTCCAATAGTAATGCAAAGCTGACCATGCGAGTAGCCACTTTATTAAAAGAAGCGATAATTATCCATGCTCCATACACCGCACAACTATGGAGGATGCCCAAAAAGAACCCTTTGCGGTTCCAAACACGTCCGAAGAAGGACACGTTTGGACCATTAACGCCTTCCATAAATGTTATTTTATTGTTTTTTTAAATTCTTTTCCCATTTAAAATTCTTTATAATTAAAAGTTGGCATACCACCTAAAGGGAAAACAATAGGTTAATACATTTTACAAAGACAGGGGAACAACATAACACACTAGACCAGGGGTGGGCAATTATTTTTTACATGGGGCCACATGAGAACAAGAAAATATTATGGAGGGCCGGACCGAAAGGCTGAACTAAAGTCTGCATAATATTAATTGTGTTTCTTTATATAAAGCAGTAAATAGCATTGTTTTGATAAGTTGGTAAGACTGGTAAGAGTATATGTTATAATTGAGCAATGAAAAAGAGAGGTTGTCTTAGAAAAAATGACATTTACTCAATAAAATTTCCCAAAACAATGGTTAACGGAATGTGAACATTTGTAGTTTTTGATTCATTATATTAGTGACCATTTTCAGACACATTCAGTAAGATACATCATATTAGAAAATAATGATGCCTACATTTGTAGTTTAATCACATTCACACTCATCACTCATTCTGTGTTTTTCAGTTCTTTTTTCTTGTTCAGTGAGAGAAATCTAGTCTCTGTTGGTCTTTAACAAGTGCATCAAAGTCAGGTTGAATGTCTGAGGTGGAGATGCGAAGCACAGCTGACAGATGATCATCAGTGAGAGAGGATCTGTACCTGGACTTGTTAAACTTCATCACTGAGAATGTTTGTTCACATATGCAGGTAGAGCCAAAGAGAACAAACATCTTCTGAGCATGTCTCCTCATGTTTGGAAACTTCTCTTGCTTAAGAGAAGAGTAGAATTTCAGCAGTGGTCGTGACTTGAAGTGCTCTGCATCAGACTGCAGGTCAATGAGTTCCAGCTGGACATCACTAGGTGCATCATCCACATTGCAGGTAAATGGAGAGGAAATCAAGTGCATTTCACTCTCCATTGTTCTGAGATCTTCAAATCGCCTTGAAAACTCACCATGCAGTGCTCCTAACATAGATCAGTACCTGCGGAGATTATCTTCTGATGGGGTGACTTCTTTCAGTGTTCGCATGTGAGTGAGATTGTTGCTCTCCAGTTGCCTTGAAAGAAACTGTAACTTCATCATGAAAGCCTTCACCAGGTCGTGCATTTCATGGACGAAAAGGCCCTTGTCTTGCAGTTTGGTGTTCAGTGCAGTCATCAGTGCAGTCACATCAACAGCAAATGCCAAATCTGCCATCCACTTCTCATCTGAGAGCTCTGGGATGTCTTTGCCTTTCTTCTCACAAAACTCTCGGATCTCTGCTTTCAGATCCCAGACTCTTTTAGCACTTTGCCCAGGCTGAGCCATCGGACAGCTGTGTGATAGCTGATGTCACTATGTTCAGTCTCGTGCTCCTCTAAAAGTGCAACAAACTGCCTGTGATTCAATGCTCGTGCTCTGATGAAGTTTACTATTTTAGTTACAACATCAATCACATCGTCAATTTTAAGCACTGACTTGCACAACACATGCTGATGTAAAATACAATGCAAAAATACCACTTTCTGATCTGCGTTGATTTCAGTCACTTTATCTTGCATACGTTTCAACAGCCCGACATTTTCCCTGTTAGATTTGGACAACCGTTCGTTGTGACACCCATCAGTCTGTCCCATTTCAGTCCCAGTGTGTCCATGCATGCATTTACCTCCGTGAACAGATCGCTCCGCGTCGTTGTCCCTTTCATTGAGCGCATTGCTGCCAGCTCCTCCGTAATCTTGAAGTCCGTTATCCCACGGACAAACACAAGTAACTGGGCTGTGTCACGGACATCACAGCTCTCGTCCAAAGCCAAGGAGAAAAAGTCAAAATTTGCCACTTCACGTTGCAGCTGAAGCTCCAAATTTCCCGCAATGTCCTCGATCCTTCTCGTCACGGTGCGCCTGGACAGCGGGACTTGCTCAAATGCTTCTTTTTTTTTTTCAGGACATATTAGTGCTGCAGAGTCCACCAATCACTCTTTTACAAACTCTCCATCTGTGAATGGCTTACTGTTTTTAGCGATTTTGTGGGATATTACAAAGCTGGTCCTGGTTGCTGCATCCTTGGATGTGTGAAGCTTGGTACAAAACCCTTGTTGCTTTTGTAGCTTAGCTACCAAATCTTCCGATATCCGCGCCATTTCAGCATCATTCAAGTTTTTAAATTTCTCCGAGTGTTTCGTCTCGTAATGTCGACTCAAATTGTAATGCTTGAACACGGCACTCTGGTCTCCGCAAACCAAACACACCGCTTTACCTCTGACTTCAGTAAATAAATACTTAGCAGTCCATGTCTTCTTGAAAACCCTGCATTCAGCATCTACCTTTCTTTTTTTTTTTCGACATTTTGGGGGTGAAAGTCGTCTTGGCACCTGTAACCTGCTTGCGACAACGTCAATTCAGTAACACGCATCACTTACGTACCTTACGTACCTATGTGCGACGTATAAAAACACAACTTCAAAATAAAAGAAATGCACATTCAATCCACGCACCATGAGGTAAAATAACAAAATACGTTTATTTTGTAATTTCTTATGAACCTTACGCGGGCCGGTCAGAGCCAACTAAAGGGCCGCAAAATGCCCAGGTCTGCACTAGACTATACAAAGTACAGGACTGGAAATACATATAATCTTAAATCAAAACAAAAGGCAAAACAAAAGGAGTTTGTGCTTGGGGTTGGTTGCCCTGAGCGCACCTCCTCTGGGGGGTGAGCCATATAATGAGTTCTTTGTAGTGGCTCACCCCCCATTTCCTCCTTGCCCCTCTCTCTTCCTTCAAAAAGTCGACCAAAACGCCGCCCTGGAGGAGGTTTTGAAGCCTCCTCCGGAGAGTGAACAGGTCCACTGTTTGTTCTTGGAAGACCTTGATGTTCCTTGCCTCCCACAGGACCTGCTTAACGGTGTTAATGATCCTCCACTGGCGCTGCAGCTCCGGGGTCCCACATCCCTCACAGGGGCCGTACAGGACCCTCTCAGTCGTCAGTGGGGATCTCAGCAGGAGCCTGTTCTGGGAGACAGAGGACACAACAAGGCCCCAGACCCGTCTGGCCATGGAGCACTCCCAGAACAGATGGTGTACATGTTCCGAGTCAGTGCATCCGTGGGGGCAGTTCTCGGTCAGGGCTAAGTGCCGTTTAAACAGGAATGGCCTGGTGGGGAGACAGTCATGAGCAGACATCCATGTTATGTCTTTTGTTTATTATTTAATGTTTTATGATTTGCATTTTTCCATACAATTTCAGGGTTTAAGGCTGGGTTGCCCCTCGGGAGCGTCATGGTCTCTCCCGATCTCAAAAAGGACATGATATTTTTGTATGTACATGAGGGCAACCCAGCCCCGACCAATCCCGTCCTGAAGGCAAAATCCCTCAGGGCCCTGTATACATATGGGGGGTCCCAGCTGTATGGTACAGTGTGGTCCAGCCCACACAGACCCATAGATCTGAGGAAGGGAGTGGCATAGTACTTAGCAAGTTTACCAGAGGCCAACTCCCCCCCAGGGTGTTCTGGACCAGTGCGGCCAGACCCTGTGCCAATATAACTGATGTCATATCTGATGTCCCTACCCCCTTTCTCCTCCTCCTTCATCAGGGTTGTCCTCCCCAGCCTCTCCATCTTGCTCCCCCAGATAAAGCGAAAGGCCATTCTAGCAACCAGGGGGTTTCACGCACGGGGTTTCCGGGGGAAACACACTACCAATATAGAGAAGGCTGGGAAGGACTATTGCCTTCAGGACCAGGATCTTACCCGTCATTGTCAGGGGCCGTGTGCTCCAGCTCCCAATTTTTTTCTGGACGTGGCGGAGGGCCTCCTCCCAGCTCCGGTTCCCTCCCCTGTCGTTCTGGAAGGTGACCCCCAGAAGCTTTATGCCTTCTGTGCATACAGGGAAAAAACAGGTTAGCGACTCACTCCATGACGGTGACAGCTACAGCTCGCTCTTGCCCCGGTTGACCAGGGCGCCTGTGACCGCACAGAAATCGTCCACCACCTTTGTAGTGGTGGTGATGGAACGACTATTTGTGCCAACGATGGTGATGTCATCCATGTACGCCATCACCCCGAGCCGTTCCCCTGCCACCCGGCAGTAAGTATCCCCTGATGTTTTTGTTTCGCCGGATGGCCTGTGGAAACGGCTCAAGGTAGATGACGTACAGGAGGGGCGCTAGGGGGCACCCCTGCCTGACGCCGGACCTGATGTCAAATGGGGCAGAGAGGTGCTTGTTGACAACCACTCTGCCCGAGATGTCCCCCAAACACATCCTGGTCCAGTGCCGGAGGTGATTTGGAAAGTTAAACCTCTCCAGCACCCTCTCCAGACACACATGGCTAACCCTGTCAAAGGCCTTCTCTTGATCTAGACTGAGAAGGCCTAAAGGGGACCAGAGTGGATAATGATATCTCTCACGAGGAGCAGATTGTCATTTATGGACCTCCCAGGAACACTGCATGTTTGTTTGCGGCCGATCACCGCTGGTAACAGGTCTTGGAACCTCCTCATCAGTGATTTGGCCATGATCTTATAATCCACTAAGAGTAGGTTGATCGGCCGCCAGTTCCAGAGGTCCTTCAGGTCCCCCTTCTTTGGGACAAGGGCCACTAAACTCTGTCGCAGTGAGTCGCCCAGCCGCCCCTCCCCGAAAGCCGCTCTGAAAACATCCGCCACGTCGTCCTTCAGGAGATCCCAGGAGGCCTGATAAAACTCCACTGGGATTCCATCAGGACCAGGAGCTTTATGTAAGTTAAGGGAGCGCACGGCCCGGGTGAGCTCCTCGGCGCTCAGCTCACCCTCCATGCTCTGTCCCTCCAGGCGTCAGTCCAGGCCGTCCAGGAAGGTGTCTATGAGAGCCCTGTCCATGGGCCTATTGGCATACAGACCCAGGTAGAACTCCCTGGCCACCTCCCAGACCTCTGCCTCTTCAGACACCACCACCCCTGCGTTGTTATACAGGGAGAGGATGTCAGTTTTCCTTGACCGTGCCTTTGCGGAAGAAGTGGCGAGTGCATCTCTCGTCCTCCTCGAGACCCTGGAGTTTGGAGCGGAATATGTATTTCCTCCGCTCCTCCTGACAGAGGGCGGAGAGATGCTGTTTAGTCTGGGCCACCTCCGTACTAGACTGGGACGCAGTTCCCCTAGCCCTGTTAACATATGAGAGTGGGCAGTCTCGAAAGAGGTGCCCCCTTACCCCACACAAGTTACAGGGTCTAGGGTCCCGGCCTTCCATAAATGTCGTCACAATCAGAAAGTAACAGTCCACTTCACACATGGCTTGATGAACACTTTTGCCCTGCAGCCTGGGATACTGCACCAAACATAATGGGTGTTCTGGTCGCGGTAGGTCAGGTATAACAGCCCACGACCAGCTAGCTAACACGAACACAATTTAACTATCACACACACATAACGGGTTATTTAAACATTTGAACAATTAACACAGGGGGAACACACAAACACAAAACTGTGTGCTCCCATGATGCTCCGCACGTACATTTAAATGAGCGACCCTCCCAGGATCGCTACAGTATTTAATGGATCTAGTAGTAGTAGTTAGCGCGACCTTGTCGCCAATAAGAATTTAAGCAATCTGATTTTTGTTCCCTGAAGCACCACGTAGTGACCATCATGAATGGAAACAACGTGACAGTTAGCAAACTACACAAATTAAAATACTGATATATGTTACACATTGCTGCAAAAAAGTTACAATTTTGTTTTGTGGTTGTGGTTTTTTAGGAATCAGCAAGCGAATACTCAGCGAGACAACTAACTCAACTACTACAATGTGTAACTTTAATTTTTGGCAAGATTTCACATAAGCTAGCCACTCGGCTAACATTGTTATGTGTTGTCTGCGAACTTCAGAATATGCTTGTTGCTGCATGAGATGGGGCCGTGCCGAAACTGTGACGTAGCATCGCTAGCATCGCGCTGCCTGCCACGACCTACTGTGACGCAAACAATAAAAAGTGTATAAAACTAGAACACTCTAACCTTATCTAAAACTCTGTAAAGTGGAGGTGATAACACCACAGGACCAGATTCGTAACCTCGTATAGCGGATCGTGGACAAAATTTGGGAACTAGGTTCCAATGGAACGGAGGGGGGCATTTACGGCCAAGGGCTGAGGAGAACGTCCGACACGAAAAACGAGCAGAGGCAGCCACAGCTTCTTGCACTGCCTTTTCCAGGGCGGAGAGAATGGCTCCTGTTGGCCAGGAGGGAGAAGCGAACGCGATGCTGGCGACAGCCGCCGCTGAAGCTGAAGCCTCCAAGGAAGAGGAATGGGAAGAACTCCTAGTCAGCCTAACGCTATATGGAGCAAGATAAGAAAAAACATTGCAAACTGGGCATATCCTAATTGTAAAATCTTAGCTCTACTTATAATGCAATTTAGGAATTTTGCTATTACAAAACAATAGTTCCAAACTCCATTGTCTTATCGAAACCCCAGTTAGGTAAAGGGTATTACGAAGCAGCCTAACTTACTTTAATCATAAACAAAGTGTCCTAACTTTAGAACAGTCCCGGGAGCTGTCTTAAATGCAAAATAATGTCCAACTTAAACTAATTCAAAAGCGATTGTTTTGTAATAGCAAAATGTAGAGATAAGACAAGATGTTACAGTTAGCATGGCTCTGGCTCTCTCTCTGGCTCCTCTTGTAGTCTGTGGGTTTTGACGATGACAACTCGTGCGTCATTACTTCTTTGTTTTATTGTGGGTTTTTGAGTGGCTCAGGAGTCCAAGTACATTTCACACAGACTCGGGAGCATGTAGGACAGGCAAATGCATCTTGATGTTGATAGTCCCCCAAAGCGAGAATGTTGCCTCTCTATCGCTGCATTTGGGCGATTTTTCGGTCCCGCTCAACGTTCTCTACCACAGTGTGGATTATGCCATGAAATCGTTCAGAGGTAACCCCTGGGATTTGACTTGGCTGCTGAGTGTTTCAGAATTTTAGCTTTTGCTTCAATGCTGTCTTTGAAGCGTTTTCTGGGCCGGCCTCTCTTTTGATGTTCTTGCTGCAGTTGGCAGAAGAAAATCCTTGGGAGTCGATGTTGGAGATTCTTGATGACATGTTCTGCCCATTTTAGCTGTGCCTTTACCAGCATAGCCTGAATGCTGGTGCCGTTAGCTCTCTTCAAGACCTCTGGGTTGTTGACCGTATCTTGCCACCATTATGGGTCGCAGTGACCCTGTGTGGAATGATACCAGCTGTTTAATGTGGCGACGATACAAAGTCAGTTTCACAACCATACAGTAAGGTCGTGATGACCTCCAAATTGAGTTTTGTGGAAAGTGTGAATGGTTGAGTATCCCACTTGCAGTTCTTGTCCTTACATCTCTTACATTGAGAATGCCTGCATAATAATAATAATTACTAGTATAATATGCTATCTATAACAATAAATCCCAAATATCTAGCCTAGCATCCATTGAATGTTATATTTTGAAATTATACCTTATTTAAATAACTGTTTAGTAAAGTATTTTATCTCCCACTTGACTGACACATTATTTATTAACCTGACACCAGTTTCACAGTACTTTCACAAGATAAAAATATTGTACTCCATGAAAACAATACTAAACCCTAACAAATGCACCACTAGTTCTGAAACATTCACTCTTTTCTTTTTTCTTTTTTTCAGATCTTTCTCCGATTTTTCTCCCAATTTGGTAGCCATTTAGACCCACTATTTCTATGCCAATCCCCCCCTAGTAATGTGATTTCGCTGCTGTAGTCCTGCAACCGGTAGTGATGAAGGTGACCTGATGCCTCTTCCGAGACAGCACTCGCCAAGTGTCGACCGTAACCCGGTACTACAGGGCTCTTATGCGCAGCGAACGTCATGTCGGCTTCCCTCCCCCCTTCCTGGGGCGGACAGCCAATCGCCGCCCCTCGTGGCGCTCCCGGCCAGAGCCGACTCTGGCGAGACGGGGAATTGAACCCCGGTCTCTGTGGCCAGCGTTGAACGTTGTAACCACTGGGCCACGCGGAAGGCCCACATTCACTCTTTTCTAAATCAATTAAAATAAGTCAAATGGGAATGGGAAAATACCACTGCTACCTGGTACATAAATGTACTTACATTGGGATATGTGTTGCATTAAGTCCTTCCCTGACTTGCTTGTTGACTGTAAAAGGTTGGCAACATAAGGGAGCTTACCTGAACTGAACACCTGTTACAGGTAGTGGGGAGGTATGGCTCACACTAGGGATGTTAATGATTAATCAATGATCGATTAATCGGCGTTAAGAATTTGATCAATCAAGCATATCAAATTAACGGTTATGTATCACAGCACAGCCGAGTTATCCAATAACACGGACTCTAGTGAGTGTAATAATATTGCTTTGAAACAACAGTTAAAACCTTGCTGATTTTGTAAAATGTATAGCAATAATTCACAAAAGAAACAATTTACAACGACAAAACATTTTTGTTATATTTTGTATAGCCTAACGTTACCTCAGCCGACAATAGCGTGGTCTCTTGAATTTGGTGAGCACGCCAAATGTTACTTCCGAGTTTTTGGAGAAATATTTTTTTTATGCATCAGTTCCGTCGAAACTGGTGTTCTCAGCTGCTGGTCTTGCTGTAAACAGGCCGCGCACAAGGCTTACCCTTGAACATGTGGATATGCTTATATTCTTAAATAAAAACCAGTAAGGGGATGAGTTTAGGCTTTTTTTTCTCTTTTTTCCAAGTTGCAAAGCCTCCGCTGTCGGACAGCCATTTTCATTTAAATCTTAAGCATTTAGTAGAAATATGTGCATTAATACATGGTAAGAACAATCATATTTCGCGCAAGAGATCAGTGCAGTAATACGGCGATAGACATCATTGCAGCCAGCTGCATACCATACCTGTAACACTGAGAAGGAAAAGCTTCGTAATTTTTTTTTTTTTAGGAGTAGGCTAAGCAGGGATACATATACAAAAAGTATTGAACGAGTAGGCAGTGGTGATGACAATTGGCTAGATGTACAGAATTCAGTGGTAGTGGAGTCTGAAAAAGGTGGGTTTTGAGTCTCTTGCGGAAGATCGCAAGTGATTCCGCGGTCCTGACCGATTGCGGAAGGTCATTCCACCACCGAGGGGTCAGGACAGAGAAGAGGCTAGACTGCGAGGAGCGGCTTCCGGGCGCCCGGACAAATAGGACAGTCAGTTTGCCAGAGGAGGCAGAGCGGAGGGGTCTGGCTGGGGTGTAGGGTGTGATGAGTGTCTGGAGGTAAGGGGGAGCAGTTCCTCTAGCCGCTTGAAAAGCAAGCACGAGTGATTTGAATCTGATGCGTGCTGCGATGGGGAGCCAGTGCAGAGAGGAGAGTAGAGGGGTGACATGGGTGAACTTAGGTTGATTGAACACCAGACGTGCGGCAGCATTCTGGACTAGTTGCAGTGGCTTGATGGCACAGACCGGTAGGCCTGCTAGCAAGGAAAAGGAATATTTCAAAAGGAATATTGTTTTCATTGTCAGGCCTACTGAATGATGTTTCATTTCCTTCATAATTCTTATTGTTTTATGTTGTTAAAATAGGCCCATGTCTCAAAAGTTTGAATAAAGCTTTGATTGAGGGAAAAACGTGCATTGTGTATTCTCTGTCATACGCTACATTTTGCTGGGTTTAAAAAAATTAATTGATTAATTGATTAATTGATTAATTGTTTGTTAATTTTCGTCACGCGACGTCTGTCATCGTTCCTGTTTTCTCGACATTTTGTCATTAAATTCTATGTTTCGGTTTTTCCGTCTTAGCTTATTATCTCGTAACTTTCTAATTACACTTTGTATATATTAGTTAGATGTATATAGTACCAACTGGGATTTAGATTAAGTTACTAACACTACTAATCACTAATTATCTCACGTCTTAACTATCGCTGTTTCTTTCGTTGTCCTATCCCTGCACGCTTCTCACTTTTCACTCCATTCGCACGCAGTTTTCTACAACTATGTGTCTGCCAGGTCGTTTATTGTCTATGTGTTTGTGTTATCCCCAAAATTCCCATTGTTTTCATGTGTTCCTACCTCTCTCCTCCCAGTCACACCTGGTGTTGCCCTATTTGTATTTAAGTTCATGTTCATTCCCGTCAGACTATCTTCATTCCCTGAGCTTTCTTGTTACTCAGCATTTCCCTCTTCTGTTTTCAGGAATCTGTTTCCCGGTTTTGACTTTTGGACATTTTGTACCTCCGCACCCTGACTACTGGTTTTGACTGACATTCTTTGCCAAATCTGATCTGCGTGCAGCAAACATTTTCTTAAAATGAGTCCCTAACTCACACCATACCATGTTCACTTCTTTTTGCGGCATTTATTTATTTGGGGAATAAAGATGGTTAAATTGAATGTTAGGGAGGCTAGAGGAACATTTACACATTTTATTTAGGACAGAATTTATGTAAACTGAATACTTCTCAACATGATACAAAACTACTTCATAATCTTCCTTTTATTTAGCTCAAATATATAAACATTTTTTCTCAAATTTATAACAGTTATTGTTTGTATATGAAATGTTCCTACATATAATTTGATTTAATATGCAAATATACTGTATTATCATGCAATCATTGATTTACATGCACCTTTGGTTTTAACTGAGTGAGAACACTGATGACAGCCTGACATCTGAAATATGAGGACTTTCCTCCATGTCAAATATCAGTTCAGCAAGACCTAGTTCTTTGCTTTGCTGGGTGAGTGACAGCCCTGCTTTCTAAATTGTTAAGGCACAAATACAAGCTAATAAGTGAAAATATAGAGTCAGAGTGAGGACAGAGGTGTCCTGTCCAGATGTGACCTGTGGCAAAACATGCAGTTCGACTGTGACGTTGCCACCATCAAACGGGGGGCCCAGCGTCCATTGGGGCCGACACGTGTAGAGACCTCCGTCATCTTTAGACACCTTCTTCAGCCTGAACTCCCCTCCTGCACTCTCCAGGAAGAGGGACTCACTCTGAAATGAGATAAATTACACAGGGTTATGTAGGTTATGTAGTGCGTGCGTGCGTGTGCATTCGTGTACCAGTGTCTTTATTAAATTACAGTTGCATTACTGAGACTGAACTGAGTGTTTATGTACAGCGCAATGACTGCCTATAATGTATGGATGGACTGTGACAAGTGGGATGCTTTTAATGGCTTTATTGGGGGGTGAAGACATTAGGGGGTGGAGGATGGGACATCCATAAGGAACACAGATGGGACATCCATAAGCAAGCCAATCAGAAGACTGATGTGGACTGGAATGCATCACTGGTGTGTGTGTGTGTGTGTGTGTGTGTGTGTGTGTGTTTGTGGGGGGGTCTCACCTTGGGTGACCAAAGTAAGTATTTGTCTGCAGGGGGGCTGCTGTAACAGAGGATTGTCACATTGTCCCCCTCTCTTACACCTCCATTAGGCCACGTCACCCTGGCAGAGAGCTGCACATCTGGTGGGGGAAAGATGAAACATGCATAACATTACTCCCACAAACATTCACACACACACACACACACTGTAAAAGTGATTTGCATACATTGTTTTGTATATATATCTGGTCTGTAGGCTGTCTTAGCGATGCAAAGCTGCCATCTATGTTTAATATTGCACATGCTATTATTACTGGCCGTGAGCATGTGCATTGGGCACATTGGAATGACAGTGATACCCGTACCTGTGACCCACAGGTGTATGTCAGTCTTCATTATCCCTAAGGGGAAGGTGGTGAGCTCACAGGTGTAATCTCCACTGTCCTGTACTTTGAGGTCCAGCAGCTGCAGGACCGAGCCCCTCAGCTTTCCCCCGGACATCTCTATGTTTTCCCTGCTTAAAGACGTTTTTGCTGCTCAAAATCTGGTCCTCCTGTCCTTTCACGAACTTCCTCCACGTGATCTGTCCGATGCTGGAGTCCTGCTCTTTCTCCATCAAGCACGACAGGTTGACCTGCTGCCCCACTGTTGCGTTGATTGAATCCACACGATCCAATTGTATTCCAAAATTCCCTGGCAAGAAAATCAACTGCAGTACTTACATTTTCTATTCTGCCCACATTACAAAGGTGTCTTTCTTTATGCAGAGATGGCAAAAACTGTGTGAACAACAGGGCATGGTTCTTTCACTACTTGTAGCGCTGCAACCAGTCAATGTGGAGAATTTGAGAAAAGTGGAACAGCTGTTCATTGTCGTTTTTAAAACAGGACACCGTAAGTCGTCTCTTTCTCTTTTTTATGTTTACTGCCAGGGTCTGACAAAACCAGACTTTGCTGTAAATGTTCAGTCAGTGATAGCAGAACCAGGTTAAGTGAATTTTAATAAGAATTTTACTTCCATGTCTTGTGATCTCTCTATCAGTAAAGGATATGATCGTAGTCACTGTGGAAATGCCCTTATCACAAATAAGCTGGTTAAATGTCTTTAAACAGATGAGTCGTACTCCCAACCGCTCCCTGGAATGACTTACCTTGGGTGAAGGAGGTGAAGAACAGGAGAGTAACGGCCATCACGCAGCCCCCTGAAGCCATGTCTGAACTCAGAGACAAAGGTCTCAGAGAAAAAATAAGATAAACGCTGTCGTAGTCTGCACAGGAAGTCAATGCTTTGCTCAAAGTGAAAACCACAGTCCATGAGCTGCGCTGAGCTTCACCTGCGAACAGACACCCACAGATCTGCTTGTGCCATTTCCAGTAGATGTTTTTCTTTCTACCTTCAATCTGGTAAGTGTGTCAGTGTAGTCGCATCTTCGGGTAGCGAGAGAGCATCGCTCATTCTCCAATTTCATCTTGTTCTCATTTAACTAGAAGCAAATCCCTAAGAATGTAACAATGATTAAATAAGTCGTTTTGTCATTTGAATTCAAGATAAATCAATTGATACATACATGTCGCCCAAAACAAACCTCAGAGACAGATATCATCTTTTATTTGCATTCAAGAACCTGATGATAAAATGTTCCTGTCATGCAAATCTGCGCATCTTACAAACCCACAGCATTAGGCCTCCATACCACAGGATATTCAGTAGTTCTATTGGATGTTTTAATAAAACAAGTGTGTAACAATGTTTTAAACAAGGCCATCTTGTATAACTCTGAATGGTTAGAAATGTAGGCAGTGCACTATGGACCAATAAGCATCACAGTGCTAGCCAACACACAGGGAGCTGAAACACCGAGATTGGCTGAGTCACGGTGGCTCAGCTGAACAGAACCGCTCGACCTCAAGCGCACAAGATTCTAGAACATCTTCTCACTTCAGACACGAGGTCAAAATGTGAAATTCAAAGGCATTTCGAGTAGCAAACATGCAAACATACATTGTTCAGCAATTGAGTTGTTCTCCATGACCTGCTTTTTCTTGTAATATATATATATATATATTGTATTTGTCTTTGTGTTTATTATGTTTTTTAATAATTTTGTTGTACTCCTTTGTTTTACATGGAAAGCGCTTTGAGTATCATGTATGAAAAGCACTTTATAAATAAAGTTATCATTATTATTACCTTTCTAGTGTCCCCAGTGCCTATGCCAGCGGTTCCCAAACCTCTCCTTGGGGACCCCCAGCCGGTCCATGTGTTCGTTCAATTCCATCACCAGCACACCAAATGGTTATCTTCAATAACATATGGCTTATAACAGTAAAACACTCCAAACCAAATGGATATTGATCAGTACAGTCTTTGGATAGTACAATTCAAGGAGTTAAAATACATTATTTAAATTTACAGAAGTTCAGTTTAACAGTGGTTATGTTGTGGGGTACTGGAAACAGCCCGGATGTTAGTTGACCCCATCTCTCTCAACAGTTGGATTGTTTCATTTTCAGATTACATTACAGTATGTACTCTACTGTTACTGTAATGTTGTTAGGTTCACAGAGGAGTTTGGAGATTCAAACTGATTCAGGACAAACTGCATAGAGATCATGGCCACAAACAAATCTATATTTATGAGGACATGGATCATAACATACACAGGACTGTATTTAAAATTCAGGAAACATACATATTAATATTTAAGGTTATTCTTTCAGTATTGCCTGAACCAGTAAGTGCCTTGGAGAGCCTTGTAATTGAAACAAATCAGCTATAGAAAAGGAGAACCTAAGTAGCCAACTAGCTAATATGTTGGCCTTGCAAAATTAAGAGCTGGACTATTCAGTATCAGAAGAATTGTCTCTAAAACAGATACAATGAATTAGGCCTACATTGGGTGTAGATTAAATGTCGACCAATATTTTAATTTAACAGTCTGCTGACAGCCTATTCCGTCTTTTATTGTATTAGGCTATATTGTACCGTGTCCAATAACAAGTTAATGAGCATCATTTTCTACCTCTCGCTGCTCGGTGTCCTTTACCAAACACCACTACTCGGTTCAGATATGAAAACTAACGGCCCTCAAAACGGCTAACTAACAAGGATGATGCATATACTGTCTATGTGATGTAATAGGTAACGTTAATTCAGAGCTTTTCAGAGCTAGCAATCAGAGCTGTGCTGGGGAATACAGCTACCGTTAAGCAATTCAAAGAGGCGTGTAAATGTTAGACACTGAGAACGTATTGTAGCGAGCGTGCGTTGGGTGATGCATCAAGAAAATAGTCTCAGTCCAATAGTAATGCAAAGCTGACCACGCGAGTAGCCACCTTATTAAAAGAAGCGATAATTATCCATGCTCCATACATCGCACAGCTATGGATAATATCAGTAGCAAGCATCCATGTTCCATACACCGCACAACTACGGATGATGCCCAAAAAGAACCCTTTCCTAAGAAGGACACGTTTGGACCATTAACGCCTTCCATAAATGTTCTTTTATTGGTTTTTAAAATTCTTTTCTCATTTCAAATTCTTTAAATTTGGCATACCAACTAAAAGGGAAAAATAACAATATTTGGGTAACAATAGGTTAATACATTTTACAAAGACTGGGGAAGAACATAACACACTAGACTATACAAAGGACAGGACTGGAAATACATATAATCTTAAATCAAAAGAAAAGACAAAACAAAAGGAGTTTGTGCTTGGGGTTGGTTGCCCAGAGCGCACCTCCTCTGGGGGGTGAGCCATATAATGAGTTCTTTCCAGTGGCTCACCCCCCATTTCCTCCTTGCCCCTCTCTCGTCCTTCAAAAAGTCCACCAAAACGCCGTCCTGAAGGAGGTTTTGAAGCCTCCTCCGAAGAGTTAACAGGTCCACTGTTTGTTCTTGGAAGACCTTGATGTCCCTTGCCTCCCACAGGACCTGCTTAACGGTGTTAATGATCCTCCACTGGCGCTGCAGCTCCGGGGTCCCACATCCCTCACGGGGGCCGTACAGGACCCTCTCAGTCGTCAGGGGGGATCTCGGCAGGAGCCTGTTCTGGGAGACAGAGGACACAACAAGGCCCCAGACCTGTCTGGCCACAGAGCACTCCCAGAACAGATGGTGTACATGTTCCGAGTCAGTGCATCTGTGAGGGCAGTTCTCGGTCAGGGCTAAGTGCCGTCTAAACAGGAATGGCCTGGTGGGGAGCAGACATCCATGTTATGTCTTTTGTTTATTATTTAATGTTTTATGATTTGCATCTTTCCATACAATTTCAAGGTTTAAGTAAGTAAGTAAAACTTTATTTCTATAGCACCCTTCTCAGCACGGGTGCACAGGGTGCTTTACATCAATAAAAATAGAATGCATCAATACAAAATTCAATCAAACATCATCTAAGAAATAAATAAGTAAAAGTGCAGGAAACGACACAAAAGGGAAACAAAAACAAAAAAACAACATAAACAGGAACATAGGGTGGCTATGGATGACTAAAAAGCCTGCCTAAACAGGTGAGTCTTTAATTGGCATTTGAAAGTGAGTTCTGAGGAAGCGGCTCTCAGATCAGGGGGGAGGGCGTTCCAGAGCCTCGGGGCCGTCACCTCAAAAGCTCTGTCCCCTTTCGTTTTTAGTCTGGTCCTGGGTACGACCAGGAGCTCCTGGTCGGATGACCTCAGTGACCGGCTGGATGAGTAGGGGTGGATGAGGTCAGTGATGTAGACAGGGGCTTGGCCATGGAGGGCTCTGAAAGCGAACACCAGGACTTTGAATTGGATCCTGAGTTGCACCGGGAGCCAGTGCAGAGATGCTAGGATGGGGGTGATGTGGCATGATTTCTTTGACCTGGTGAGCAGCCTGGCAGCAGCATTTTGGACCAACTGAAGTTTATCCACAGATGATTTGTTGAGACAAGTGTACAATGAATTACAGTAGTCGAGTCTGGATGAGATAAATGCATGTACAGACATTTCCAATTCAGCATGGGAAACAATGGACCGGAGTTTTGCAATATTTCTGAGGTGAAAGAAACAAATACGGGTCAGGGATTTGACATGCTTGTCCAAGAGCATAGACTGATCAAATATAACACCCAGGTTTCTTAGATGAGGGCGCACATTGTCCTTAAGGGACCCCAGGTGCGTAGCTACTCTAGTAGAAATGTTTTCACCAGCTACAATCAACACTTCTGTTTTAGCTGCATTGAGTTGGAGAGAATTGCTGCCCATCCAGTTCTCAATGGCGGACAGACACTCGGGAGCGTCATGGTCTCTCCCGATCTCAAAAAGGACATTATATTTTTGTATGTCCATGAGGGCAACCCAGCCCTGGCCAATCCCGTCCTGAAGGCAAAATCCCTCAGGGCCCTGTATACATATGGGGGGTCCCAGCTGTATGGCACAGTGTGGTCCAGCCCACACAGACCCATAGATCTGAGGAAGGGAGTGGCATAGTACTTAGCAAGTTTACCAGAGGCCGACTCCCCCACAGGGTGTTCTGGACCAGTGCGGCCAGACCCTGTGCCAATGTAACTGATGTCATATCTGGGACCCCCCTACCCCCTTTCTCCTCCTCCTTCATCAGGGTTGTCTTCCCCAGCCTCTCCATCTTGCTCCCCCAGACAAAGAGAAAGGCCATTCTAGCAACCAGTTTGCTAGTGGCTCTGTCCGGGGGAAACACTCTACCAATATAGAGAAGGCTGGGAAGGACTATTGCCTTCAGGACCAGGATCTTACCTGTCATTGTCAGGGGCTGTGTGCTCCAGCTCCCGATTTTTTTCTGGACGTGGCGGAGAGCCTCCTCCCAGCTCTGGTTCCCTCCCCTGTCGTTCTGGAAGGTGACCCCCAGAAGCTTTATGCCTTCTATGCATACAGGGAAAGAACAGGTTAGCGACTCACTCCATGACGGCGACAGGTACAGTTCGCTCTTGCCCCGGTTGACCAGGGCGCCTGTGGCCGCACAGAAATCGTCCACCACCTTTGTAGCGGTGGTGATGGAACAACTATCTGTGCCAACGATGGTGATGTCATCCATGTACGCCATCACCCCAAGCCACCCGGCAGTAAGTATCCCCTGATGTTTTTGTTTCGCCGGATGGCCTGTGGAAATGGCTCAAGGTAGATGACGGACAGGAGGGGCGCTAGGGGGCACCCCTGCCTGACGCCGGACCTGATGTCAAATGGGGCAGAGAGGTGCTTGTTGACAGCCACTCTGCCCGAGATGTCCCCCAAACACATCCTGGTCCAGTGCCGGAGGGGATTTGGAAAGTTAAACCTCTCCAGCACCCTCTCCAGACACACATGGCTAACCCTGTCAAAGGCCTTCTCTTGATCTAGACTGAGAAGGCCTAAAGGGGACCAGAGTGGATAATGATATCTCTCACGAGGAGCAGATTGACATTTATGGACCTCCCAGGAACACTGCATGTTTGTTTGCGGCCGATCACCGCTGGTAACAGGTCTTGGAACCTCCTCATCAGTGATTTGGCCAAGATCTTATAATCCACTGAGAGGAGGTTGATCGGCCGCCAGTTCCAGAGGTCCTTCCGGTCCCCCTTCTTTGGGACAAGGGCCACTGAACTCTGTCGCAGTGAGTCGCCCAGCCGCCCCTCCCCGAAAGCCGCTCTGAAAACATCCGCCATGTCGTCCTTCAGGAGATCCCAGAAGACCTGATAAAACTCAGCTGGGATTCTGTCAGGACCAGGAGCTTTATGTAAGTTAAGGGAGTGCACGGCCCGGGTGAGCTCCTCGGCGCTCAGCTCACCCTCCATGCTCTGTCCCTCCAGGCGTCTGTCCTGGCCACCTCCCAGACCTCTGCCTCTTCAGACACCACCACCCCTGCGATGTCAGTTTTCCTTGACCGTGCCTTTGCGGAAGAAGTGGCGAGTGCATCTCTCGTCCTCCTCGAGACCCTGGAGTTTGGAGCAGAATATGTATTTCCTCTGCTCCTCCTGACAGAGGGCGGAGAGATGCTGTTTAGTCTGGGCCACCTCTGTACTAACCACCAGGCCTCGGGCCTGGAGGAGGCTCAGTCTTTGGAGGGCAGTATTATGGTGGTTATAAGCTGCCCTCCTTTCCTTTGCCTTCCTCCATCTGACTGCCCAGAAGTAGCCAGATGGACCTGGACCTGGACCTGGACCGCACCTGATCCTTCACCATCTCCCACCACTCTATCGGGGAGTCAAAAAGGTGTTTTAGAGTGACCCACTCCAGGTATCGTCTCGAGAAAAAGAGGCGCATTTTGGGGTCCTGGAGATGGCTGGTGTTCATCCTCCACGGACCCCTACCCACCGTGATGGTCTTCTCCCAGTGCATGGACACGGTCACCCTGTGGTGGTCCGAGAAGTGCACTGCTCCGATGGTATAGGAGCGCACTCTCAGGCCTGGAGAGAGCAAAAACATGTCTATTCTGGAGAAGGAGGCACCAGAGGAACTCACCCATGTGTATTGAGAGGGAGAGGCGCCCCCGGCGTCATGGAGGGAGACTGCTGGATTGATCCCTCCTTGGTCTGCTGCGGTCTTCATCCCTAAGGGCACAGTTGAAATCTCCCCCCACGACCACCAGCATATGGGGGGTGATTAAGGATCTGAGTTTTGTAAATAGGGAGGCTCTCTCGGCCTTGCTATTAGGGCCATACACGTTGATCACCCGAAGTGGGGAACCCCCAACGTCAAGGTCGGTGATGAGGATACGCCCACTCTCTACTATGTCAGATGATGCTATTCTGACATAGGGGTTGTTGATCAATGTGCTCGAGATATGTTTGAGCCAGACCAGAGAGAGTCTCCCCTTCTCCATCCCTCCCTCAGACTGTCATCCATGGAGCGGAAGGAAATCCCACACTCCTGTAGGAGGATGACGTCAGAGGGCAGCTCTTGCAGGATGGAGAAAACTGCATGTCTTTTGATTGGATCTTTTATACGTTGGGTATTAATAGATGTAATTGTGATGGACATGGGGGAGGAAAAAATAATATACTGGGGAAAAATATTGCAGGGGTGGACATGAACCAGTTTTATTGGTTTTGGCGTATCTCTTTACAAATTTGATTTAAACGGTCAATCGCTGTATCTGGTTTTGATGGGCGCCTCTCCGCCCCCTGGCTAGGTCTGCTCACCTGTTCTCCCCTAGCACCGCCTGGCAAGGTCCGCCCTGGAGAGGCTGGGCCGATGGATTTTGGCCCTGGGGCCCCCTTTTGTCCAGAGGCAAAGGGCCCTTGGATGGGATCTTTTGGTTCTCTGCCTGGGGGGGGTTTGAGGACCAGAAGTGGAATCCACTGGGACAAATTGAGTGTGGGTGCTTCACTGTAATGACCTGTTCGGGGGCTTTTGTTGGGGATTGTGGTTTTTTGGAGCGGGGAGTTATTTTCGGCCTATTGATTGATATAATTGTTTGGGGGGGGTCTGAGACTGTCTGGATGGGTTTTGATGAAGGGAGAGGTTGAGGGCTATTGTTAGGTGTGTTGGGAGTAGGCATTTCTGGTTTATTAATTTGTCTGTGTTTCTGACCCTGTTTGCAATGATACCAGCTGTTTAATGTGGTGACGATACAAAGTCAGTTTCACAACCATACAGTAAGGTCGTGATGATTGGTAAGAACAATCATATTTTGCACAAGAGATCAGTGCAGTGATACGGCGATAGACATCATTGCAGCCAGCTGCATACCATACCTGTAACACTGGGAAGGAAAAGGTTCGTAGTTTTTTTGAGGAGTAGGGGTACATATACAAAAAGTATTGAACGAGTAGGCAGTGGTGATGACAATTGGCTAGATGTACAGAATTCAGTGGTAGTGGAGTCTGAAAAAGGTGGGTTTTGAGTCTCTTGCGGAAGACTCAAACGAATGGGACAGTCAGTTTGCCAGAGGAGGCAGAGCGGAGGGGTCTGGCTGGGGTGTAGGGTGTGATGAGTGTCTGGAGGTAAGGGGGAGCAGTTCCTCTAGCCGCTTGAAAAGCAAGCACGAGTGATTTGAATCTGATGCGTGCTGCGATGGGGAGCCAGTGCAGAGAGGAGAGTAGAGGGGTGACATGGGTGAATTTAGGTTGACTGAACACCAGACGTGCAGCAGCATTCTGGACCAGTTGCAGTGGCTTGATGGCACAGACCGGTAGGCCTGCTAGCAAGGAAAAGGAATATTTGAAAAGGAATATTGTTTTCATTGTCAGGCCTACTGAATGATGTTTCATTTCCTTCATAATTCTTATTGTTTTATGTTGTTAAAATAGGCCCATGTTTCAAAAGTTTGAATAAAGATTTGATTGAGGGAAAAAACATGCAATGTGTATTCTCTGTCATACGCTACATTTTGCTGGGTTTAAAAAAAAAAGATTAATTGATTAATTGTTTGTTAACGTAGGCAACAATCGATCAAGGACATTTCTTAAAATTAGCATCCCTAACTCACACCATACCATGGCAAGTCTTCACTTCTTTTTGCGGCACATTGGCTACATGTGCTCCAAGCACTAAAAAGATAGAGGTGTTGTGGTTCAGAAGACTGTATCGCTCACTCACACCCTCAGGAGAAGACACTGTAGCACACTGACATTCTTATAGTGCAGCAAAATTTAGTGTATTTCTCTCACAGGCCTCTAGGAGGAGACATCACAGCACAGTAAGAGGCTAACATGTCACTTCTCCGAGAAAGCACGCTAAAACAAAAAATCAATTCAATAAAAACAGACAGAAATAAAAAACAATAGGTAACCCCTCTTTAAAGGCGCACTTAAACAAAACCTCTTTGGCCAAGCACAGACATTAAACATAACATCACAAAGCATGTCTTATTCAATAGTCATTTATTTACGTTTATTTAATTGGCCTGCACCGCAATGCTACAATGTGTGCACATTCAGAATTTGGGGAATAAAGATGGTTAAATTGAATGTTAGGGGAGGCTAGAGGAACATTTACACATTTTATTTAGGGAATTTATATACTGAATACTTCTCAACATGATACTAAACTACTTCATAATCTCCCTCGCTCAAATATATACATTTTTCTCAAATTTATAACAGTTATTGTTTGTATATGAAATATTCCTACATATAATTTGATTTAATATGCAAATATACTGTATTATCATGCAATCATTGATTTACATGCACCTTTGGTTTTAACTGAGTGACAACACTGATGACAGCCTGACATCTGAAATATGAGGACTTTCCTCCATGTCAAATATCAGTTCAGCAAGACCTAGTTCTTTGCTTTGCTGGGTGAGTGACAGCCCTGCTTTCTAAATTGTTAAGGCAAAAATACAAGCTAATAAGTGAAAATATAGAGTCAGAGTGAGGACAGAGGTGTCCTGTCCAGATGTGACCTGTGGCAAAACATGCAGTTCGACTGTGACGTTGCCGCCATCAAACGGGGGGCCCGGCGTCCATTGGGGCCGACACGTGTAGAGACCTCCGTCATCTTTAGACACCTTCTGCAGCCTGAACTCCCCTCCTGCACTCTCCAGGAAGAGGGACTCACTCTGAAATGAGATAAATTACACAGGGTTATGTAGTGTGTGCCTGCGTGCGTGCATGTGTGTGTGCGTGCGTGTGC
Source organism: Aldrovandia affinis (assembly GCA_029706075.1). Lineage (NCBI taxonomy): Eukaryota > Metazoa > Chordata > Actinopteri > Notacanthiformes > Halosauridae > Aldrovandia > Aldrovandia affinis. Next base: position 3,993,974 of record JAINUG010000065.1, on the reverse strand, counting down.
ATTTGTGTACCAGTGTCTTTATTAAATTACAGTTGCATTACTGAGATTGAACTGAGTGTTTATGTACAGCGCAATGACTGCCTATAATGTAAGGATGGACTGTGACAAGTGGGATGCTTTTAATGGCTTTATTGGGGGATGAAGGCATTAGGGGGTGGAGGATGGGTGACCAGACTGGACCATACTCAGGAACACAGATGGGACATCCATAAGCAGATCAAGCCAATCAGAAGACTGATGTGGACTGGAATGCATCACTGGTGTGTGTGTGTGTGTGTTTGTGGGGGGGGGGTCTCACCTTGGGTGACCAGAGTAAGTATTTGTCTGCAGGGGGGGTGCTGTTACAGAGGATCGAAACTTCACCCCCCTCTCTCACACCCTGATCTGGCGACATCACTCTGATAGACAGCTGGACTGGATCTGTGGAGAAGGGGTATGCATGCACATGGTGTACATGGAAAGAAAAAGGTCATAGGAAGGAACATCTCCGAATTGCAGGTGAGAGCTACAGTATCCTTACTTACAATATTGTGGTAATCAAAAGAAAAGCATATTTAATTTGTCCAACAGAATATGTTGTCTCTAGCAATTTATAGTTAAGAAGAAAAAAATCTACTGGCAATTGATGGCATGTAGATTCAGTAGGTAAAGTAAAGAACTGACCATATGACATACATCTGTACAGCATACTAGCCAACACAGAACATTTAACAAGTTTTCACATTATTCAAATATAGCATTAATATCAGCTGGCTGGGGCAGTATGTGACAGTGTGGCATTCTCACAGTTGACTGTAACTTGTTGACATTGCATCATACAATTAACTGTATCTTGTAAGGTGACATTGTGGCATACTCACAGTCGACTGGCACTGGGACGGTGACGCTGTGGCCGTGAAAGGACAGGCCAGATGCTGAGTTTCCAGGCTGACAGACGTAGAGGTCGCTGTCGGTCCTCGTCACCTTGTGCAGCGTGAACCTTCCCTCCTTGCTCTTAAAGATGGACGTTTTATTCTAAAATGGAGGAAGACATACTGGTGTGAAATAGTGCAGTGCTGTGTCTGATGTCCACTGTGAGAGTTTAACATTTCTGCTGTACAGCAATAGTCTCGCCTACTAGTCTTGTACTTCTCTGCTATAAGCACGGCAGAAGCCGTTGAATTCAGAGTGATAAACCGCCCACATTTCAGGGTGTGACCCATATTTTTCTAACAAATCATATCTCAGTGAAATCACATCTTCCTCCCCAAAATCTCCTCTGTAGTTATAAATAATTCATACTGTATGTGTTTGTTAGCGGCCATCAGAGCTTTGAGTAAAACAAAGGATCAAACCACTCTACATCAGACCTGGGTCAACTCTTTAGATGCTGGTAACATTTGAAAAGCACTCCTGAGAATTGTCAGCAAAACATGTTACAAACCAAAACATGCAATCATAAGAAAAGATCATTTTGTTCTTAATACTGGTGACGATAGATTTTTTCTTTTAAAAGCTACAGAGCTAAAGCCTTTCTAAAGGGTTAAAGTATTTAAGATAAGTCGTGAGCAGTTAAAGCAGCACAGATCTATGTCTGGAGTGTCTTCTGACTGGTCCCGTGCACACATTTCTTTTGTGTGTGTGTGTGTGGAGGAGGGGGGGGAGTGCAAGTTAAATTAAGTGAGAACAGCAGACTTCTCGGGGGCGTGGTCTGAAATTGTGATGGGGTGAGTTCTAACATCAAACATTTTGGGTGTTAGTTATTGCAAAGGGATCTACTGATTCATATTCAGTGTGTCTTACAAATACTGTGAAACTAGTACCAATTTCTAAAGAAGGACATGGAGGATGAAGAGGAGGACACAGTACGTGGTGAAGGCACTCACCTTGGAGGGCCAGAGGGAGTAGAAATCTGCAGGAGGGGTGCTGTTACAGAGGATCGTCACATTGTCCCCCTCTCTTACACCTCCATTAGGCCACGTCACCCTGGCAGAGAGCTGCACATCTGGCGGATAGAATAATATTAAGTATGCATATATAACATTACTCCCACAAACATACACACACACACACACACACACACACACACACACACACAGAGAGAGACCCACACATGTACACACACACATGTAAAAAGTGATTTGTGTACATGGATGTTTCCATACATATCTGTTCTGTATGGTCGATAAAGCTGTCTTAATGCCAAGCTGTTATTCATGTTTAATATATTTCACAAGCGACTAGTTATGGGCATGTGGGCGCATTGGAATGACAGTGATACCCGTACCTGTGACCCACAGGTGTATGTTAGTCTTCATTGTCCCTAAGGGGAAGGTGGTGAGCTCACAGATGTAATCTCCACTGTCCTGTGCTTTGAGGTCCAGCAGCTGCAGGACCGAACCCCTCAGCTTTCCCCCGGACATCTCCATATGCATAAAGATGTTTTCCCTCTGTAGACTGGAGGTCCGAATTGGGGATTGTAAATCACAATCTGGTCCTCCTGTCCTTTCACAAACTTCCTCCACATGATCTGTCCGATGCTGGAGTCCTGCTCTTTCTCCATCAGGCACGACAGGTTGACCCGCTGCCCCACTGTTGCGTTGATTGAATCCACACGACCCAATTGTATTCCAAAATTCCCTGGCAAGAAAATCAACTGCAGTATTTACATTTTCTATTCTGCCCACATTACAAAGGTGTCTTTCTTTACACAGAGACTAACTGTGTGAACAACAGGGCATGGTTCTTTCACTACTTGTAGCGCTGCAACCAGTAAATGTGGAGGATTTGTTCAAATTTGAGGTCAGAGCAACATTTGATCATTGGTCAGAGTAAGAATGATACACAAATACGCACACACACACACATACTGTATATACACAAGGACACTATATATAGTTTCCTTGGATACCTCATGGGATTCATGTAAAAGTCAAATTCAGAAGCAGACTAACTTCCTAACCAATACTGACAAAGGGTTGCACACGCTGTGAGATTTAACGAATCAAAAGACAACAATTTGTGTGTGCTGCTTATGAGCTGTTTAAGTTACAGAATAGATGGTTTACATAATGTGAGATTACTGAGATGCCCCGTTATACTACAAACTCTGAAGCACTCAGAATACACTACAAATTTGCAAATTGTAACCTCCTGCAATGTACTCCTTAAAACAACCATAGCACACCGTGAACTTGGGTAACCTGAATTCCCTAATTCTCAGATAAACAGTGCCCAATAAATAACTTTCATTACAATTGTTAACTTCTCAGATGACCACCCTGAAGTGCCTTACCTTTAGTGAAGGTGGTGAAAAATAGGAGAGTGACGGAGAGAGAAGCACTGCCACCTGATGCCATGCTGGGATCTCATAAGTGCTGTCGAAGCATGGAGCTTCATGAGGAAGCGAGCAAAAATGTGGTTTTGCTTACTGTAAAAGCTGCAGTCCTTAAAATGCACCAAGCTTAAACTCTCAAGCAACACCCACACGCCTGCTTATGCGAGAGATGTTTTTGTTTTCAAAGTCAGACATAGTCTGGTGAGAGCGTCGATACGATCACACCTTTCAGTGTTGAGAGAGCATCTCTCATTCTCTTTGTCCATTTGACGAATTTAAAACAATATTAAAATGAAAGTCTGTACACCCCAGCCATGACATCTGCACTTTTTTATTGATCATGAATCACACTGAGTGAAAGAGAATGATGATAAAATGCTTCCATCATGCAAGTACCTTACAATCACAAAACATTAGATTCCAGTCAAATTTGAAAACACTCCAGCAGATCTGAGAATTTTCAGCGAAACACATCACTAACCAATACAATCATATGAAAGAAGACATTTCTTATATATATTTGTGAAAATAGATGTTTCTTTTAAACCTCCTAGTAATCTGTAAGAATCGTATTGGTGTTTGAAGGATTTAAATGATTTAAAATAATTATTTGGCCCAGATCTGGCCAACACTCAGGGAACTGAAACATGGAGACTGGCAGCAGGTGCATTCATGCACCAGTTACAGTGGCCCAGCTGAGCAGAACCGCTCGGCCTCCACCACACAACATTCTAGACATTTTTTCTCATGTCAAAAACAAGGTCAACGAGCACTACCAGCAACAAACTTCCATTGCTCTGTAGTTGAGAAACCTTGCATCTACCACCACCTAACTACAGTAGAACAACCCACTGGAACAAAAGAATATATACACTACATTAATACATATATGTACAAAGAAGCTCAGGCCTTGAAGCTGGTTTACTGAATTTTAATTATAACAGTACCTACCCTGAAAGACAGTTGGGATTAGTTAATAGTCTGTATTTTTATTTCATATAGTTTCAAACAAGTATTCAACAAAAAATCCTGCAACAACATAATGAAAGAGTATAGACTATTAACAAAACATTCAAGAACAAGCCTATAGATTTGAAGCTGGCCTATCCAAATAAAGTGAACATCAATTTTATGTGGTTGAAAATCTACAGACATTTTACTGCATTTATAGATGACATGAGACTTTATGAACAGTTAAATTCAAAGGGATTAGTTGATTATCTTTTGAGCATTTACTGCATCTCTAGTTGTACTTAATTTATAGGCTAGAGACATACATTTCACACAATCATTTCCCAGAGGAAATGACAAGTACTCAACAACAGTTCCTGGAACTAAAGCCCAACTAGGGGAACTATGGTGCAACACATCTGATAATTTTGATTCAATGTGCATTTGCATCTGTCCTTATCAAATGAAATATAAATAAATGAATACCAAAAATAGAGGTCTCCTGTCCAGATGTGACCTGTGGGGTCGTTGATCCATGAGCAGACTGGCTTTCTTTATCGGTGAAAACATGCAGTTCGACTGTGACGTTGCCACCATCAAACGGGGGCCCGGCGTCCATTGGGGCCGACACGTGTAGAGACCTTCGTCATCTTTAGACACCTTCTTCAGCCTGAACTCCCCTACTGCACTCTCCAGGAAGAGGGACTCACTCTGAAATGAGATAAATTACACAGGGTTATGTAGTGTGTGTGCGTGCGTGCATGTGTGTGTGCATGCATTTGTGTGTGTGAGTGTGTGTGTGTGTGTGTGTGTGTGACACACTACAGTGTCTTACTTATACAACAAGAGCTGAGAATGAACTGCATATTCGTGCACAGAGCACCTACCGTTGTCTCCAATTTAAGGATGGATTGATGTGGAGTGCTTATACTGCTTTTAAAGGGGCTGGGGGAAGGGGGGTGCTGGAGCAGACTGGGTCAGAGAGGAGGGAGCTGATTGGATAAAAGTTGATGTTCATGTAGTTCATGCCAACTCCATTACAAAAATCCATGAAGAGATCACGTGTGGACTGAAATGCATTACTGGTTGGGGGATCTCACCTTGGGTGACCAGAGTAAGTATTTGTCTGCAGGGGGGGTGCTGTTACAGAGGATTGACACTTCACCCCCCTCTCTCACAACCTGATTTGGCGACATCACTCTGACAGATAACTGGACTGGATCTGTGGGAAAGGTGTATGTACGCACATTAGCTTTTACAGAGAGCAGGGTTTCCCAAGCTTTGCGAGCCCTCAACCCACAACCCATACAGTGAGCGAATACATTTTCTGCAACTTCAGCCCATTCTTAAAGTGCAGCCTGACTTATGATCAAATATGGCTTGATTTTTAAAATATCTAAGAATGTTTGGGCAAGAATATATACTCTCCCCCCACACTAAACAATATTTCTGAAAAATGTAATGTCAACTTGTCAACAGAATGTCTACTTTTTGGGAAAGTTAAAATATGGTAACATGTCAAAACACAGCAGTAAATGTAATAAGTGCCGTGCTTAATTGTGACTGGTATGAATATCCATGTAGAGTCAATATTGTCTACATTGTATACAATATTATATAGATAACAGTAAGTTATTTCTGGACAGGTCGCCAATCCATCAGCCCCACACAAACCATTCACCCACACTCATACAAGTTTGAGAACCACATTCATGCAGTGTACATCTGCAGACAGGAACAGAGGGAGACTCAGGGCCAGATTTACTAAAGGATTGCGACTGCTTTCTGAATGCAAAAGCAGTCTACATTGTATACAATATTATATAGGTAAGTAAGTTATTTCATCGGCAATATCTAAACCGCCCCCTGCCAATTTACTAAACAGTGTACATCTGCAGACAGCAGAATGAGTCAAAACGCTATTAGGATGAAATTTGCGGGGGTTAAGTCCAGAGATGTGGACTCGAGTCACTGTTTTGAAGACACACTGGGAATGGCATTATCATGATTGGATGACTACCCTGTCAGTCAAGCTCCTCGCTACCTGACGTTATTTTATTTCAACGAGAAATACTTTTTCAACCCTCCCACTCTAGATTATTTCTGGTTACACACACACAGTATGATCAGATCAGATTAGATCATCATGGCGGCCGTGACTGTGCCAAGAGTCATCACTTTCAGCTTCAAACATTTCACATGTGAAGGAAAAAGGCGAACTGCTGAATGCAAGACCTGCTCATCAAAGATTTCTGACAGCCAGACTACAGCATCAAACTTTAGGCGCGTTTCCACCAAAAATTGCCAGGAACTTGTAGTCGCAGGATCCATTTTCAAGGAATTAAAAGGTTCCTTCAATCCATTGCGTCTGCGTTTCCACAGGGGTCTAAAGAACCGCGAAGATTATGCAAATTAGTCCGCTGACGCCAAACAACGCGACGGACTGACGTCATACAGTATTTGTGTGTCACTGCAACAACCTAGAACATGGAGGACATTCAAGTCGTGCTGGTTTTGGTCATGTTAGGCGCCTATATTTCACTAAATCTTTATTCGAAAACTTCGCAAAATACATTTTTAGATTCAGTACACCTAACTAGGGTGGTCTTAATTAATTTAAGAAAGGCATTTAGTATGAAAAACAAAGCAAACGCTGGAAAAGAGACGAACAGCGCTGCAAACCCCACCTCCAAAAGTTCCGGAACATTCGAAAAGACCTACCTCTTGACTAGGAACATTTTGGGGGGTAAATAAGTCCCCCGAGCTACATTCTGACACTGGTTGCTGCTACTTCCGTTTCCTGATATGAAGATAATTACCATAAAGGTCCCAAGCTCCTGGGAAAAGATTCTGCGGTGGAAACGTGCCTTTAGTTCATCATCTGAAGACTCATTCGGATCAGTAAGTGTTGGCTGAGGGCTGATGTTAGCTAAATCTCTGCAGAATGTCTAGCTAGCCAGGGGCACAGATTCGCAGTCGTCCTATCGTCTCGACGACTAAAAAATTAAGAAGGACGACCTTTGATTTCGAAGTGATCGTCCTGCTGACGACTGTGAATTTAGGATTTTTTAATTTTTTATTGGCTAACTGGAACTGTTTCTGTTTTACACTCACATCGTAAAACAAAACACGTCATCCACGGATATTCAAAAATATTTCTGAAGTTCCAAATGGAAAAAGTTAGTTAGCTAGCTAACGTTTAGCATTCACAGACATTGGGTATCGACGGCCCATTATTCCGAAACCCCAATAGTTCAAAAAACATCTGCCTGATGCTTAGGAATTTCAATGGGTAAGTGTCACGCTATTTTTAAAGCCTTGACATTTTTAACCAATGGGCACACAAAAAAAAATAGCATTTTGTAAACGGTGTCCTTGCGTTTGCACGTCAAAATACACTAAGATATTAAGGGCAAAAAACTCCAGGGAGAGCGTATTTTCGGAGCAATGGGCCTTCGGAGCAGTGGCCTTTTGTTTTCGAGATAACGGGCCGTCGGACTAATCTATTGGGGTTTCGAAAAAATGGGCCTTCGGACCAATGGGCAGTCCCTCTCTAAGAGTTGTCTTGGAGGAGGAAGGGATAATGAGATGTAGTTGGTGCATTCAAGCTAAAGAAGTAGACAAAAAAATAGGCACCAAAATACGACGGAAGGAAAAGTATCTTTTCTAAGATACTTGCCCTTTGACAAGTATTATTTTACCAAAATCCGGGCCCCTGCTAGCTAACGATAATATTTAGTAGCCTATAACATTAGCAGGGCAGGAAATTAACTTTTTTATTTACCAGCCACAGCTGGTTACAAAAGGTTACTTTTATTTTTGCTGGTTATATGGGGAATAGTCTGGCACACATGCGCAGTGCGGGCCAGTACCGTGAATATGTCACTTTTGTCAGTTTTAATTACGTAATTTATAAGAGTTCCAATTTGAGCTAAAGTTGGGTTAAATCTGTTATTGTTCTGTTACTTGACAGTTTCTTGCACTAGAAAGTTGGGTGATTTTATACATTATTTTCAAAAAATTGTTTTGTTTTCAAAAATCTGATTCTATGTAGGTCTACTGGCTGCAATGTTGCTTTTGATAAAACAAATTGGGATTTTTTTTTTATTCAGAAGAAAATAATAAATAAATAAGCTTTTATAAAGTTATTAGATTTTTGTTTGATTACATTTATTTCACTGATATCAATAATTATCATACAAATTCAATTATTGTCATATGTTTTGAACAGGTTAGATAGATTAGCCAATAGTAAGACTGCAGTATCTTGGGGGAGTGACTTGACTTGGGACTTGACTTGACTTGACATAACCTGTGACTTGACTTGCCCAAGAAAACATGACTTGAGACTTACTTGTGACTTGGATAAAAGGGACTTGGTCCCATGTCTTGTTAAGTCACATTGTAACTTTCCTTTAGACAAATAGTTAAATCTGTTCATGCTGTATCATGCTGTATAAATTAGGTTGATTAAGTATTCTGTCTCATTTACTAAAGCATGCCTTAATTGCAACTCTCCTCTTTGCATGAGGAGAACATTTGAAACCAGGTGGTATTTCATGAGCGCTGATATCTCCGATGTATTTCACAATTCCCATTTTGTATTGCGCTTTCCAAAGTCCGAATCATTGTCCCAGCCATGCAAAACAAATAATCACAAATGTTGTTGCAAAGTACCATGTCACAACTTTATTTTCAGGAATACCTGTATCTACAGACAGCTAAGTCAGAATTTGAAAGATATTGTGGCATCCCAAGATATTCTATATAGCATATATGGGCCTATTATTTACTAGAACTTGAAATACTAATTATATGAAAAGACGCACAATTTCCATTGACCAATTTGTCGTCAGTTGGCAGTCAGTATATGTTACTTGTGCCTGGTTGCTGCGTATCCATTTCTTGGCGTGATCTGGATGTGTGAGCGTGCCATGTTGTTTCGGACCCTTTTTATGGGTGTATCTTACCGCAAATTGTGAATGAGGGCATTTCATTTCTTTGATTGCATAATTAGAACCATAGTAAATTGGTTGTTAATGTGTTGCTATTTGCGACCGTGAAATAAGCGCGACCGTCTCTGCGCTGCAACTATCTTAGTAAATCTGGCCCTCAGAGTTTCCAGGTTCTTATATATGTGAGAATTGTATTTCAGAAATGACAGAGTACAAAGCCCAGATTCAAACTGAAAGCAACTGCAAGGGAAAATGGAGAAGAAGGCAAAGACTTGAAATGAAACTGGTGATTCGGAACAAATAAGGAAGCAGTCTGTCTTACATTCCTCCTTCCCTTTTCCTCCTCCTTTGACTCACTCTGTCCTCTATCCACTAAACCTGCTCGTTTCCACCCCCCTGGCTAACCGATTCCATTCGGGCTAACCGACTGAAACTGCGAGCGGCAGAAAGGAAATTGAAAAAATCAAAATCCCCTGTAGCTCTGTCTGATTTCCACACACTCCTGGCTTCCTTCTCCTCTAATCTCTCCTCTGCATTTTTCCTTTCTAAAATTCAATCTTCTATTTCCAACCCATGTAAACTCTACTCTACGTTTTCCTCTCTCCTCACCCCTCCTTCTTCCCCACCCCTCTTCTCTCTAACCGCGGATGACTTTGCATCTTTCTTTCACGAGAAGGTCGATGACATTCGCAACTCCTTCCCCCCAACCTCTCCCTCACCTAACTCTCCCTCACCCATCTCACTACCTAAACCTCCCACCCCTCTGTCCTCCTTCTCGCCCCTTCCTGACTCAGACATCCTTCAACTTGTTCTCTCCCACCATCCCACCACCTGCCCTCTTGATCCCATTCCTTCCCCCCTCTTCCAGTCCATTGCTATGGACATCCTCCCCTTTGTCTCCAATGTCATTAACTCTTCTCTTTCCTCTGACTCTTTCCCCTCTTCCCTCAAATGCGCTCAGGTTGTCCCCCTCCTCAAAACACTCTCTCTGAATCCTGCTGTCATCTCAAACTACTGACCTGTCTCTCTCCTCCCATTCCTTTCCAAAACATTAGAGCGGGCTGTCTATAATCAACTCTCTGCTCATCTCTTACAGAACGACCTGCTTGATCCCAACCAATCTGGGTTCAGAGCAGGCCACTCCACAGAGACTGCTCTCCTTGCGGTCACTGAGGCACAGGGCTAAGTCCCAATCCCTTAGCTCCGTCCTCCTCCTCCTTGACCTGTCGGCGGCATTCGACACCGTGGACCACCAGATCCTGCTCTCATCTCTCGTCGAGATGGGAATCTCTGGATCTGCGTTGACATGGTTTGAGTCCTACCTGGCTGACCGGTCCTACCAGGTGGCCTGGAGAGGATCCCTCTCCTCTCCCCACAGCCTCTCTACCGGAGTCCCACAGGGCTCGGTGCTAGGCCCCGTCCTATTCTCTCTGTACACCAAGTCACTTGGCTCTGTTATTTCTGCTCATGGTTTTTCCTATCACTGTTATGCTGATGACACTCAACTCTTTCTCTCCTTCTCTCCATCTGATACCCAGGTCCCGGCACGGATCTCTGCATGCCTGGCTGACATCTCCGCATGGATGTCCAACCACCACCTGAAGCTGAACCTGGAGAAGACAGAACTGCTCTTCCTCCCTGCGAAGGGCTCCCCGATGATTGATGCGTCAATCACCGTGGAAGGCTCCATAGTGTCTCCGTCCCAGTCTGCCAGGAGCCTTGGAGTGACCCTGGACAACCAGCTGTGCTTCTCGAGCCATATTGCAGCAATCACTCGGACCTGCCGATTCTCTCTCCACAACATCCAGAGGATCCGACCGTTCCTCACCCAAGAGGCCACTCTTGAGGAGAGGAACTCCTGGTCCAGGCCCTGGTGATCTCACGTCTGGACTACTGCAATTCCTTGCTGGCAGGCCTTCCGGCCTGTGCCATCAAGCCACTGCAACTAGTCCAGAACGCTGCCGCCGCCTGGTGTTCAACCAGCCGAAGTTCACCCACGTCACCCCTCTACTCTCGTCTCTGCACTGGCTCCCCATCGCAGCACACAGCAGATTCAAGTCACTGGTGCTTGCTTTTCAAGCAGCCAGAGGTACTGCTCCCCCATACCTCCAGTCACTCATCACTCCCTACACCCCTCCCAGACCCCTCCGCTCCACCTCCTCTGGCAAACTGACTGCCCCATCCCTCCGGGCGCCTGGCAGCCGCTCCCTCGCGGTCTCGCCTCTTCTCTGTCCTGATCCTCGCTGGTGGAACGACCTTCCACAATCGGTCAGGACCGCGGAATCACTTGCAATCTTCCGCAAGAGACTCAAAACCCACCTCTTCAGACTCCACTACCACTGAACTCTGTCCATCTAGCTAATTTGTTGTCACCACTGTTTACTTGTTCTACACTATACAACAAAAAAAATGCAAAAAAACACACTAACCTTTTCCTTCCCAGTGTTACAGGTATGGTACACAGACGCCTGCAATGATGTCTATTGCTGTATTACTGCACTGATCTTGTGCGCTAACTTGTTCCTACCATGTATTAATGCACATCTTGTAAGTCGCTCTGGATAAGAGCGTCTGCTAAATGTTTAAAATGTAAATGTAAATGTACATTCACCACTGGATACTGTAATGGACTAAACAAACCTTGACAGTGAATTCTTGTATCATTACTCTCCTCTTCCCCAGCTTTGTTCTTTGTTTTGCATGAATACTTATCATTGGGGTTAGGCATCCTTCTCATGGTTACTGTTTTTGTCTCTTCCCCCTCTATTTTCCCACCATTAAGACTCCACTCAAAATGAATGTTCACCTCTAACTTCTTAGCGTTGCAGGTGAGAGTCACAGCATCCTTGCTGCAGGTATACGTCACAGAGGGCTTTGACACCTGCTCTACAAAATGAAATATGAAGAAGCACTGTGACATCTGAAAGAAAAAATCTGTACAGTTTCAAATGCACAGCTGTTCAGTATGAATGGTATTAATGACATAACAACATTTCTGAGCAATGTATACTGTCTGAATGGATTTTATTTTTTAGTTGCATTTTTTTGTCTCCTGTCTTTTTCCATTTTTATTATTATTATTACTATTGTTCATGTTGTTGTTGTTTTTATGTGCTTGTGCTACTTATGATAACAACCTAATTTCCCTTTGGGTATTAATTACATATCTGGGCTAGATTCAATCAAGTTTTGCAATAAACTTGTCAAACTGTTGGCAAAGAATAAAATGAACACTTGCATTTGCATTTGTCTGCAAGTCAAAGCTAAAGTTGACTGAATCCAGGCCTCTATGTATTCATCCTAATCTATGCCTTTGCTTACCAATTACACACAGGTCTGCAGTCGCGCGTCCACATAACTTTCCATCAGTGCCGTGGAGCTCTGCTTTGTATGTTCCTGCATTGTCTACCTGTAGATCTGTGAGCAACAGAGAACCATCTGCAGTTATATCTGAAGGCTTGCCAGTGCGGATGTCCTTTCCTTTCTTGTAAAAGATTTGCTTTGAACTGAACTTCCACGACAAGCTGTCCTCTTCGCACTGGCTTTGGCGCTGGAGAGGAATCGTCATGGACTCTCCCACAGCCTTGTACTCGCAGGGTTCCTCATTTCCTGGGAAAACAGGAATGCAAGAAGGGAAAAAACTCATATAAAATCACACATATTTGGCCAACCCAAACCATATGTCTCACTCACCCACCCACAAACTCACTTTTTGTTTATTAATGGATTGATCAATTCAGGGTTTTTAGGTTTTTTTAAACATTTTTGAGAAGTAGATGGATCAATTCTATCTTTTCTTGAAGGGTGGGGGTGGGAGGTGCATAGAACAGGATATTACAGCTTGGGGTTTGAAGAGTTTGGTCAATATTAATCACAACAACATATGAATATAAGAATACCTAATGATGGGAACAGGTCATTTAGCCCACCTCGGCTCGTCATTTACCTACAGAGTATCCAGCACTGTGGCAAACTGCTCCGTGCTTTGACAACTCTGCGTAATGTCAGTATGGAATTTAACTTTAACAAGGTAGAACAAAAGCCATATCACATCTCGTCAACGTCAAACCTCCAGGAAGAGTTGTGGAGTTATGACCGTCATCCCACTGAATTGCTTGCCACATGGACAACACAAGAATAAGATAGTGAAACCAATAAAAATCTGTTTCTTAGCTAGCATTATTAACACTAGCATTATTTTATTGTAGCATGCCTCTCTTGTTATTTGATGGTTTCAAAGCCAGGTTTCTAGTCCAAGTGTTGGCCGGGATAACATGATGGCAGACTACCTGTCCTGATTGCCCACCTTTTGGGAAGGGAAGAAAGGGAAGACAAGAGGCTGTGTCATGGCAGCCAGCACCAAAAACACACTGTACCCTTTGAATACACCTGCGTCCTATCACTATGCTAGCTACACAAGCATCACCACCATATCGGTTCATGTACTCCTATTGGTTGTTGGCGGAGAGTTAAACAGGAGAGTGGTTTAACATGATAAGGAGGAATGAAACTGGTTCTTGAGGGGAAACGAGGTGAGCATGAGCTCTTGTAGTTGTGTATTATGCCAGCATTAACCTGTTCATAGCTGCAAGTTGTTTGATTTAGCCATTGTGCTGTATGTATTGCCACCTGCATGGTTGGAGGGCTAACACTGCGGAATGTTAAATAAACACTTCACTGTAAGCACTATTTATTTCCTGGACACCGTAATTGAACCACTCAATTATTGAGACACTCTTGAGACCTCTGGGCCTATACCCTCACCCGAGACGAGTGTGTGATATTGTCCAACCCGCTTGGATTTCTGATAAGTGCCTCTATCGGCATTCTCATCCTCTTATTCTTTAATCAGGCTCATTGTCATTCTGTCTATTCCATGTCATCTTCTGCTTAGTTTATGCTCTGTAATACAAGCGTCTTAGACCAGTGGTTCTAAACCTTGGGTCCTGGGGACCCACTGAGTATGCTAGTCTTCCTTACAACCTCTGAATTGTAACTAACTGTTCATTGTTCTTAATTAGACCATTTTAATTTCTATTAAAGCATGATTTACTCTTCTCTAGGGCTATATTATGTCAGAAATAGCTATGCATGCCATGAACAATAAATGTTCCATATTCACATCCCAGGACTCTAAATCAGACAGGTACATGATTACTTTATGATACATGATTCCTTTTGAAAGGTGTTACCTTTTTGAATTGATTCAATTATTGATGAAAGTCTGGTCACTGAAACTAAACCGTTTGGAGAAAATGAAGAGCTCAATGACAGAGCAAATTGCAATGAACCAAACCTGCATTATGCCAAAATACATTTAAGGAACAAAATGATGATAGAACTGTTTTCAACAGCCTTAATTGATCTGGAGATTGTCTGTAACAAAAACAAGCATACACAGTGGGTCCCCAGGACCAAACTTCAGAGCCACTGCCCTAGACTGATCTTCGTCTCATTTATTTTTTTCAGTTTTCTCATTCTGTCACTCTTTCATCTTGATTATATCTCTGCGCTCTTGTGTGTTGCTCTGGTAGCAGCACATGTGGTGGAATCCTGGTAATTATAAGCTTTTCTGTGCATTGTTAACTTGGGAACTTTGTAAACATTATCTCTGTGTAGGCTGCTCTACATGACACATTTGGTATATTAGACTCAGAAAGTATATCGATGAAGTTAAGTTCACAACCATCAATGTGCAGTGAACATTGCAAATTCACTTAGAAATGTATGACAAAAAGGCATACTGATATTATGTAGGTATTATGTGGCATTCCTCATTTACTTTGAGCTTGTGCTGATGTCCTCAAGAAATGCAAGTCGGACTATTTATGTACAGTATATTCACGGTCCTTTTGAAACCATCAAGATTGCAGCATTCAGACAGAATCAATACAGAGAAAATAGTTAACTGGAATTGTTGCACCAAACTCCTCAACAGACTTGTGTTATTCATTTTCTGTCTTTACCTCATTATCTGGACAATAGAATTATTAGTTAACATGCTCAACATCACCAATCCAAACACACTTACTGCAGGTCTGAAAATGAGCCAGTGAAAACTCCCACAAAACAAAAACAAGTGAAAAAAAGAGAAAGAAAGCTCTTGCCACTGTTGTTTATCAAAGGGGTGACTTACCCTGAGCCAAGTCTGAGAGGACCAGGAGAGTGACCACAACCGTCTTCAACACAGGATCCATATTTGAGCTTCTCTTACTTTGGGGTATGTGATGTTATTGTGCATGTAGCTGTATAAAACCGGCCCCCACCTCCCCCTCCTCTCCCCTACAGAATAAACTAGTTCTTCATTCTCCAGAGACCACAACCGTGTGTCTCTATCATGCAGAAAAAGTGTGTGCCGTCACACATTTTATTTGTTTCTTCTCTCCCTCCTTGGACACTCTCTTGTACTTCTTTGATACATTGTATGTCAGCTTCTTATTGGCTCTTACTGTCAGTTGCATAAATAATAATCCGTAGTGTGCCCTACATTACAACTAAGGTATAGCACAGGTCCAGAAGGTGTCCATGTGGTTTTCTTCATAAACTGTTGTTTAATCACTTTTCATTTTGACATGCATGACCTGGAATATTGGGCCTGAGGTATCCTGAGCAGGATCCTGCAGCGATGAGACATTATAACCTTTTATGAAATATTTTGTGCCTGTAAGATACAGCGAACATTTCCTAACGCGTAATAAAGTATTCTAATTAACCACTTTGCTCTGTACATTTCCTGCAGGTGCAGCGCACAGGAGGTTGTGTGGTTATAAGTAGGTCTTCAACAGGCTGTAATGGTGTAAAAACATGGTTACAGTCATAGGAAGACCAGGTTTTCGGTAGGAAGAGGTCTGCCTTTAGTTCAGAAGCAGTGTGCATGCACAGCCCAACGTGATCAGGATCTAAGAGGTGATGCAGCTCTAGTGGGAATGCTCTTCTGCACGTAATCCCTCCCCCCCTTGCACTAAGATAAAAACGCCACGCTCAGCGTTTAGAGCGTTTAGTCTCAAGGGACGGCGCGCTTGGGCCTGGGATCCTGTGCACAGATACAGAGGTGCTGCATCCGCCCGAGCTGACATTTCCATCAGTGCAGAAGTAAGGGCCCGCAGACATACAGGGCTGATACTGAACACATATCCACACGCTTGCAACCACAGGTGTAGTTGCTTGCGTGAGCTTGTACACACACACACACACACACACAATTATGCATGTTCACACACACACACACACACACACTCAAACACAGGTTACTTACTTTAGAGGAAGATAAGGTAGATGCCAACAGTGCAGATATGGGTCAAATTAATCATTTTGGAAATTGTATCTAATTTCACCAAAATGCAGAACACAATTTGTTATGATTGTACATTTTGGTTAGTAACATCTTTTGTTTAAAATTCCTACTGATCTATAGGAAAGTTTTACCAGCATCTAAAGCAGGGATATCAAACTCATCCCATTGAGGGCCGAGTGTATGTAAGTTTTCGTTACAGCCAATGCACTACCCCTCCTTGGTTGGAGAAGTGAGCTAATTCGTGAAACCTCCTGGTGCAGTGCATTGGTTGCAACAAAAATCTGCATACACTTGGCCCTCAATGGAATGAGTTTGACACCCCTGATCTAAAGAGCTAAAGTATTTTAAATAAAGCATGTGACCCAGGTCTGTAAGAGTGCTGTTGTTTTCACAATGCAGGCACATTTTGGCTCTTGGGGGATGTACAACCGCTATTCGAGTTTCAACAGTATGACAGGAAGTTCTATTGTTTCTGGAGGCCACAATAACGTTTTCACAGTATTACTTACCAGGTCTTGAACTTTACGTCTGATCTTATCTTCTCAGATTTTCCAGAAGGCACCCACAGAGCACTTTATTCAATCTGTGCATCCTCTCTACGGCTGTACTGTGTCTTATACTTTAAAATATAAGATAAGATAAAAACTTCACTTTACTTTTTGTCTTTAAAAATAAATTACATCTGGTAGCACTGAAAATGAAAATGAAAAAAAAAAACCTGTGGGGAGAATATGACAACTTCTTCACCTAACAAAATATCCTCATCTGTCATCATTGTATAAAGAACAACACAAGAATTTAAAATATGCCCTGCTGACCTTTCCCTCCCACAACCATAGAAATTGTTTGGTTCTTTTATCTGAGCCCTGCCCTTCACTGCAACCAAGCTTCCATAGCCCTCCATATCACATCAGTGGGTGTGCTCAAGTGGCATTGAGCCCACAGTGATGCCTTGCAGGAAGTGACAGGAAGTGGCTATCGTTGAAGGCCTCTTGTTAAGGGCAGTTGGACTCTTAAATAGAGATCCTCAACATTCCACTTGCGTTGACTGGACAAACGTCTTTTAAATGAGACTTCGAAAAGGAGTGGCTTGCGCAACCAAAGAAGTAACCACTCACAACCTCATGTTCAGAGGGACATGACAAGCGTGTTTTGGCTCTAGGCAGTCATCAGTGTGTGACTGATTAGTCCTCCCATTTTGTTGACTATTCAAGGATATTTGCATTTAATTGAATAATTTTTCATAGGGGCTGGGGGTGACTCCCAGCTGGGCATGGGGTGACCGTACAGGTAACTACACGTAACTGGTGTTTTTACACATTGTTAGTCAGCAACAGCATGCAAATCTTTCCTGTCATTCATCTACAGCCTTCAGTGGCACACTACCTCAAAAATACACTGCAGAACAAAAGAGAAATGGAGAGAGAGAGAGAGAAAGAGACATAGAGGGTTAGAGAGAGAGCGATAAATGTAGGCACCACTCTGCCAGGGTAATTGATAACATCCGCCCCCATTGCTGTCAATGAGTTACAGCCACATTATCCAGCGGGCTATGTCGGGCTGCGACAAGGAGAAATTCATTATCATTATCATTATTTTCACTCAAATTCTGCACGACTGTTTAGATGTCTCTGTGTAGAAATGTTTTACACTGCTGTACATTTTCTTTTGTCACAGGAAGTTGCACAAGTCAGGTGATATTTGATGGGTCCTGAAGAGGTTTAAATACTGTCTAAGGAACGATACAGGTTTGGATTTGTGGTGAATCATCGTTTATTTTGATGAACACAGAGGGAACGGAAGCCAGTTTCTATGACGAAAACGATCATTTCCTGCTTCATTAACACCAGGGGCCCCATTTATAAAAAGTTGCGTAGAAACCATCCTACATTTGATCTAAGATCATTTCTGAAATGTGCGTAAGTGTGATTCAGAGAAACTGAACGTACGCACAAGGGGCCTCATTTATAAAACAGGCTTACGCACAGATTTGATTTTAGAACGTGCGTACGCTCAAATCCACGCCAAAGTTCAGATTTATAAAAACGGTCTTTGACGTGGAAAAGTACTCAGCTCCACGTCAGGTTTCAACTTGGCGTACGCACGTTTCCTTGTGGCAATGTTGGAGTACTGCAGGTATTCGCGGTCTCGTCTCTTCTCTGTCTTGACCCCTCGCTGGTGGAACTACCTTCCGCAATCGGTCAGGACCGCGGAATCACTTGCGATTTCCGCAAGAGACTCAAAACCCACCTCTTCAGACTCCACTACCACTGAACTCTGTCCATCTAGCTAATTGTCATCACCACTGCCTACTTGCTCAACACTACATCTACCCCTGCTTACTCCATTAAAAAAAATAAAAAAATTTACTAACCTTTTCCTTCCCAGTGTTACAGGTATGGTACGCAGCTGCCTGCAATAATGTCTATCGCTGTATTACTGCACTGATCTCTTGCGCGTACTATGAGTGTTCCTACCATGTATTAATGTATATTGTAAGTCGCTCTGGATAAGAGCGTCTGCTAAATGCTTAAAATGTCAATGTAATGTAAAATGTATTCGGAAATCTAAGACCGCCAACATGTCGTCTGCTGCCTAATTGTTTCCTCATTATTATTATTAGTAGTAGTAGTATTACCAAATTGAACACATTGCTTAGGCTATACGTAATGGTTTGCACAATAAAGTTATTAATAAATTAAAACAACATAAGCTAGGCAACTTGTGGAAAACAAAACAAAAACACCCATTGGTTTTCCCAAACTACCCATATTAGCATAATTGACACATCCTTGAAGGAAATGTATTTAATATACATATTATGGTTCCACACGTGTAAAACATTTCGGTCAATCTATAGGCTATAAAATGTCCAATAATGTAGTGGTTTGCAAGAGGAAGAATGGCAGCATTGTCACTTCTCGAAGATATCGCCAACCGCGCAATAAGAAGGAACGAGTTATACAGACTGCCAGGCCACGTACTTGGTTTTACTGGTAAAGCCACTGGAAAGGCTCCCAAACAGCGTCCCTGCACGCATCTGCACCTCCACCAACAGGACCTCGATTTCGGCCTCGCTAAAATTCTTTATCTTGCAGCTCGCCATTATCAAATAGAGGATTGGTGTTTTGATTCGTGCTCCTTTATATGCTAATGATATTAATTAGGGGGCGTTTACAAGGCGAAGATCTAAAACCATTCAGCTACGCACAATTTCAAGATCATTTGTGATTTAGAGATTTCACATCTGGGGGAGTGGCGTATGCACGGTTTTTTGTGCGTACGTTCAGTTTCTCTGAATCACACTTACGCACATTTCAGAAATGATCTTAGATCTAATGTAGGATGGTTTCTACGCAACTTTGTATAAATGAGGCCCCAGGTCCCTTCAGTTAAAGGACTGCTAAGTTAGGCAGGCCAGAGGCTGCAGTGGTTGCATGTGTCACAGAACACTGCACCATATACCGTCTCTTGCATTCAGGCCAGTCGGCAGCCAGACACCGAGCATGAGTCTCACACATTTGGACCCTGTCTCACCCTCTTACACACTGACCTATGCCTTCCATGCATTTGATGGATTTATCTTTCGTTACCTATGCCTACCTTCTTCGTGTGAAAGTACAATTGGTATCACGTGGTGCAATTTGGTAGTGGTTTGTCATATGTTTATGCATGTACTACAAGCAGCCATTTCAGGTACTGGTTTGTGGGTAAAGTATGCTAAAAAGACATTCACAGAAATGCAATGTACAGTATATCTTTGAGGAAATCCTCTGGACAATATAATCAGCCAATGTGATTTTTTTCCTACATGGTAATTTCTCTGTGTAGTTTATGCAGAGTGCGGTTCTTTCATGTTTCCTATTTGGCAGAACTGTAAATGATCATATGATAATATCCCCCTTTCTGGGTGAAGCAGTGCCTGAATTCTCTGATATATGTCACAGTCCTTGCAACCACGAGGTTCAAAGTTACAATTTCTGATGGGACTCTGTTGCATTGGACAAGGATGCTGCCTATACTGATAAAATTAATAATGTTATTTATAAATCCACTTTTCTGTACATTCAGGGAAGGCATTTCCATTTCGAAGCATTCCAAAAGGACGCACCCTTGGAATTTTTCCAGCATTCTGGTGATTTCAGAGAGGAAATTGCATTAAGCAACAAATTCTCACTAATTTCTGCACAAAATGTCATGACCAATCAAAGAACACAATTTGATCTGGACATCTGAAATCGAGTTCATTTTAAACTCTTGGACACTAACTGGTGATGTATCAAAATTGAGAAATTGTTGAAATTGTGCCATAAACTGAAAAACAAGTTTGATATCTGGAATGGAGCCATTGGTGAAATCAGGATTAATGGCTCAAGTAGGCTAATAGGCAAAGCAATTGTGCCATCTAGTGGATCTAGTTAGGATCGCACTTACATTAATGTGATAAACAGCATTTCACACTTTTAGAAAATTTAAAAATATGTGTATAATTAACATGTGAGGATGTGTGGCTGCATTGTGAAGGGGTATTACAACCCTGACGTGAGATATTATGTTGTTTTTGTATTTTCTATGATTCATTCACAAGTATTTGGTGTAGCACATGATGAGGTCTCTTCCCACGAACAGGGAGGATTGTTTTATGTTACCTGCTGCCAAATACTTGTGTCGAAGCCCATCTTACTCTCTATATGTAAAACTCTGTAAAACACAATGTGAGCCTTAGTTAAGGGGTCTTTCATTTGATCCCTGTCCAACTTCCCAATACACTGTGGCGACATCTTAAAATACAGCATAATAACAAAGCTGTGACCACATAGTACTGTTAGATTGTTATGCATGGGGTAGCTCATATGCACATCAGCTTTGCTATGTATAATCTAGTCCACTGGGTGGCCTCTGCATCCATCTATCAGTATTTCCAGTAGTTTTCTGTCAGTTGTAACAAATGTTAAAATGGCCACTAAAAACAGGGCATGCCACACCTTTCAAGACAATTATTTAGTTAGAATCTACCATTGTCATCATATTTTAACCTTTCAACCTCTAGAGCGAGTTCAAACTAAACTAGAGATGTGTCAGAAGCCCTACATCAGGGCTGTACACTACACAGTGAGTAGTGCACAGCCAATCACAGCTCAATACTCCACAGGCACAGTGAGTAGTGCACAGCCAATCACAGCTCAATACTCCACAGACACAGTGAGTAGTGCACAGCCAATCATAGTTCAATACACCAAAGATACTGTGGTGTGGCAGCTGTGGAGATAAGTGAGCCAGACACCCGATGGTTGCAGATACACCTGTACCTGTGTTTGAGTGTCACCTATCTTCTCTGGCATATGTGTGTGTGTGTGTGTGTGTGTGTGTGTGTGTGTGTGTGTGTTTATGCAATAAATGAAAACTGTGAGGACATATGTGTCGTGTTTGATGTGTTTTATTATTTAAAACAGTTCACCATTACAGTAAGAAAGCAAGCAAATGCGTAACACATTTAAACAAAATGTCCCTGTTGTCGTTATTTTGATTTTCTGCCTCTTATAAACATGTGCGGGAATACTTATATTTAGTAATATAACTGTTGGCTATATTATTCTCTGTCACTCATCCTTATTACCAAAAATGTGCTCAAATAATTTCAATAAACACAGTGCAGCTGCATGGAATATCTGAAACCACATGTAAGTTTTGCATTCTTTACCTTGGTAAATCCATGTTTGAAATTAAATTTGGACTTAGTTAATTTGCTGTCTGTGTACTTGTGGATTTAATGTCACCAATCAACCGCATAAAGAACATAAGCAAAAAACAATCCTACATTCATTTTCCTCATGAAAGGAGAAAGATGTTGTGTTTTTGAGTATTCAACAACACTGGGATTTCTTTTTCATTGGTAATGGTATGGTCATGTTATGGCACGATCATGTTCCCTTTAATAAGCAGGAGTGGACACCTGGGTAACTGTGACACCAATTCAGGTGGGGATAAAGGCATTCTTAAAAGGCATTAAAGGTCTATTTTCTATATTCCTCAATTGGTTGCATCCTCCAGTCGATCTACCCGCTGCATTCAAGACCCAATACTGGGATATGAAACAAGGATTCGTGTTTCTTTAACTTACTCCTGTTTAACTCAAGAAGTAACAGATATCACACTGGCCTCCATGAGATTAGTTATTTGTCCGTTTACATTTACATTTTACATTTTAGGCATTTAGCAGACGCTCTTATCCAGAGCGACTTACACAGTTTACATTTCTTTACATACAATCTGCATTTATACAGTTGGATATTTTACTGAAGCAATTCAGGATAAGTACCTTGCTCAAGGGTACAGCCTGGGAATTGAACCAGCAACCTTTGAGTTACAAGTGCAGTTCCCTAACCATGACACTACACAGAGAGAGACAGGCAAGAAGAGAAAAAGACTCATTTTAGGAAATAATAAAGGGAGGGAAAGGCTCATGTTGTGCAAAGTACTTATATACCCTGAAAACATTTGCAGATTTCATTTCCGAAGTTGAAAACCACACTGCCTCACTGCCAAAGTCCAGGAGAACTCTACAGAACACAAGTAAAGCTATCAAATAATATTTACCCCAGAGTTCAAAGATCTGACTACGTACATTGCAGACCAAAAGGAAATATGAGAATTCCGCATATAAATTCCCTGGGAATTTATAGGATTGACAGAGGAAGGGGGAATTGAAGTGTGTTCCCCTTGTTTATGAAAACTCAGGACGGGATAGAGTAGCAAAAAAAACCCCCAGCAGAAATGGTGGGCAAGCTGCTGCCCTCCCTCCAAACACATGCTGGATCTCAGCTGCAGATCTGAACAGCAGGTTAAATGGCAGATATGCGAGACCAATGTTCTGTTTTCAGAGCGATCCCTTCGCAGGCTGAGTGAGTGCTCTTCTTACTAACAAGAGAGGAAGAACAGGAGGGGTGGCAGCTGCGATCAATTTGTGGCAGGGGGAATGCTGGGAGGGGGGTAAGACAGCTACATATGGGCGTAGAGAATCAGGCCCTGGTGCTGTTTTAATGTCCTCATACACAGTGATACAGTATCCTAGGAAGTGTGTGTGTGTGTGTGTGTGTGTGTGTATACGTGTCTAGTTGTATCTGTGTGTGTGTGTGTGTGTGTGTGTGTGTGTGTGTGTGTGTGTGTGTGTGTGTGTGTGTGTGTGTGGGGAAGGGTAAGGGTGACTCTCTGTTTTGTGTGTGTATGTGTGTGTGTGTGTGTGAAAGGGTGTGTGTGTGTGTGTGTGTGTGTGTATGTTTATGTGTATGTGTTTGTTGGGGTGGCAACAGTATAGTTTTATTCATAATGGTTCAAAGACCAGATCACCTCATGTAATGGAAAATAAAGCTCAAATGCATTGAGTTCAAAATTTCATTCCAACACTGGCGTGATGAATCAGACCAGTCTAACCGTTTCCTTTTGTCTGCCAAACCCCTGCGTGACTCCTTTTCTTATGGGAATGAAGGTAAAGTCTGTAAACAAACATTTAACTAACAATGACCGCATGTTCCGCTTCATCTGCATTGACTTTGGATGAAACAGCAAAGCTGACATTTGAGGTGGGGGTGGGTTGGTTTGGGGGGGATCATGCAACATATGTCTCATATATTGTTTCCCTTAGATGACCTCTACAACACTGGCTCACAGCCCTGGACTAAAGCAACAATGTATAGCATACAATATTATTTAAAGCGGATCCAGGGAAATAGATCGGGGGGAGAAAAAAGAAGAAGAAAAAAAAAGATTAGAATAAAATAAATAGATTAAAAAACAGAGAGTAGACAGATTTGATTATCAATTATGAAACAGCTGGGAAAGTAAAAACAAAATCTGTCTCCAGTTGTCTTGAAACAGTCCAATGAAGCATCACATAATTCTATATTCTAATTCAAAAGAACACAATTGTAATTATCAACATACATAATAAAAGCTAAATGAATAATGACAGCAAGACCGATTGGGAGTAATTCCTCACTGTGGTACTCCACATGCCCTTGAACAGATCCATTAAAAGTAGCTCCAGTACCGCTCTGCACCATCAGGGGCACTAATGCCCAAATCACACAAAGTTAGACTCTCTTGTTCACAGTGCCAAAATAGCCAGCCGACGAGGGGGAAGCATACTACCAGGGTGGGCATTCGCTCTATCCGATTGGCTCACCTTCCGCTCTTCAATTGGTGCTGTCCGCAGCCACCCTCAAGGTGCCTTTCCCTCCAGGAAGTGAAGGATGCTGGGAGGAAAAAGGCACCTTGACACAAAGGCACCTTCACTGAGCGTGGTCCGTAAGTGAAAACTGAGCCTGACTCCCCGATGAACGTAGGATAATCAGCTGACCAGCCTCTCAATAAAAACTTGTTATTTTTTTGCAAATATGTGTATTTGTAAGCAGGAATGTACAGTAACTTATGCACCTTACACCTCTCTTCTGTAATGTACTATGTGCTCTGATCTATGTCATAGCATTATGGCTTCAGGTAAATGGTACCATCATATTTTCCTTACCTTTCATTCAATTTCCACGTACAAGAAACGTATGATTTATAAATGCTTCATCAATGCAGATATTTAATTTGTTGTGCTGATAAAACCATTTCAGTTCAGACTTTGGACTGACATCACATCTACAGATGGCCACACTCTCCAGTGAACAAAGTGATTGGCTCATTCACCGGAGCAGGCCAATCAGAGTGCTCCATAGGGTCTCAAGACCCTGCGGTTGCACACCCAGAGTCCTGCACACCAAAACTGTCCAATGAGAATACTGGGAATCAGGCTGTATATTGACCTAATCATGTAGGACTTTTTTTTCCCATAAGAGTCGATCCTTAGATTAGTTGCAGGCTTGACCTCTGAACACAGTTTTGTGTGGTGGAGGGTGGAGGAGAAGCAGAGGGGAGAGGAGGAGGGGGTACAGTGCTGTAGAGGTGGCAGAAAGGGTGGAAAAACTTTTTTTTACCTTTATTTGACCTGGCAGTCCACCTGAGAACCTAATTTTCATTTGTAGTAAATACCTAGAGGATCAGTGGGCAGGGAAGACAAGGTAGCCAATCAGATGTGGGGGAGTGATTGGGTTGCTAGATGTAAAGAGCCAGTGTTTTGTGGGATTTGACCAAGACACTGAGGGTTAACAGACCTACACTTCCGAAAAGTGCCCTGGGTTCTTTAATGACCACAGTGAGTCGGGCATTCAGTCGTCCTTCAGAACACACACCCTACTCACATGCATTTGACCCCATGTGCCAACATACAAATGTGCACATGCAATAGGGTGTATCGCAGAGGCCGTAATGTCTAGACATCCACTAACAAAGACAAATGCGTCCTATTTTTGACCTCCTGTGAAAATTCCTTTTTCTCACTGTGCAGAATGAAACAGAGTAAGCAGACTCGAGCTCATAAATTACGATTAAGCAAAGTTTAGGAGTAACCGAAGTGAAACGAGCGCATTCGTACAAAGGGAGGGTCAAAGACTTATCTGTATAAATGCAGTGAATGACTCCCCTGGGTTTCTTATAGTTAAATACAGAATCTGCATGTCCTTAATACAAGCAGTACGTTCACACAGGGTATGAGTTATAGCCTCATGCCCACACACAAAGGGACATGTGACTTAAAGCCTCATACCTCAAACAGCTTTTAGTAAGCATACTCAGAATCACCAACAGATACACGCACAAACAGGAACACATGCATGTACGCACACAGGCCCACATACACACAACCACACACACATTCACCATGCGCACACCCATATTCACACACACACACACACACACACACACACACACACACACACACACACACACACACACACACGTGCGCACGCATGCACATGTTTACATACACACGCACAACACAAACACACACATACTCACAATAACATCCAGAAACACAAACCACAGTATGGTTAAAAAAATCAGTATCGTGACATTTCAGCATTTCTGTACAGTGCAAGCCATGTAAAAAGTGTATTGTTCTCAGCTGGAATAATAACTGGAAACTATGAGTGGCAATCCAGGCTTTTAGGAACGGCAACTAAAAAATTAATTGCACTCTGCAAAAAAACAAAAACAAAAAAACCCAACTCAGTTTGAGACTCTCCCATCCACTCGTCTGCCTGTTCATCAGCCCCAATTCGCTTGTTGTCTGTCAGTTTTTGTTTATTTTTTAAATATTACACAGTGTTCCTCACATTATTAAGCACATTGAGATCCCTGGACTAAAACTCTAAATAAACGCAAGTCATTAGTTTGTCAGTAGCATCTGCTGCAGTTCTCAGATGGCAGGGATCAGCCTTTAAACACAGTGTGTTTCCTTTAATTAGAAAAACGCTGGGCACTAGCTGTACCACAGCATCCTACTCCACATGCATGATGAGTACAATTTAGGAAAAAGGAACATGAACCAATATATCTTCTTTCTTTCGAATCACTGAACCTTGGTCTGCCAGCTTGGCGATTTGGTGACGATTATTTTTCTTCAAATATTACTCACACACACACTCATACCTACGGGCAATTTAGACTCTCCACAAAAAAACCGGAGTAAAAACCCACGCTGACTAATCCACATCTTCTTGCTGTGATAGTGACAATATATCTTCAAATATTAAGTAAGTACAAAAATAAATCTAATCACATCTTGTATAGTGACATATGGGTGTACATAGCTAGCTCCCATTTGCTACAGTATATATTGGACTAGGATTACTTTCATAGCTAAATAAATAAATACAAGTTATTCAGAAGAAAATCAGGAATTTTCTATACAAACAGATTGTATAATGGAAATATGACATACCATATGTAAGTGGTTTGGAGCTTAATTCACCTGGGATAAAAATATGAAATATAAGTGTAATATTTGGACAGCACTGATCGTGATTATGTTGGCTCCAAGTTCGCAGACTCAAACAGAGTTTACTGTCAGGGCTGGATTTCCACTTAACTGCCATGTCACGATGAAGAGATTCAGGTTCCCCATCGCTCCGCTCTCCGCCGTACAGCTCCTCTGTGACCGGTGAGGTCCAGCGTAGTCACCCGTGTAACTGGAGCCCAGCCATAGGGCAGGCAGTGAGTCTCTCTCAGTCACCAGCAAGTAGGACTAACTGCCTACATCACTAATTATAAAAAGCGCTAATTAGCGGTTAGGATGAAGTAAAAGGCAGAGGCCTGTGGCACGCCCCTTCCCCCCCTGGCTGTGATACCAGCCTGCAGGAGCCAGTGGCTCTCGGTCTGAACGGCAGCCTTAAATTAAAAGCAGACCGTGGCCTGGAATAACAGGACATTTGACCTTTGACCCTTCCATTCACACAATGAACTGAGTCAAGGACTTTATGCCACAGATAATACAGACTCACCAGATACACAGTTTCTGTGTTCCTTCTCTGCTTCTTAACTACTGGTTGCAACAGGTATCGTTGGAAGCTTTTGAATGTCAACACTCACACGGATATGCTTATTTTCAGCTCGGAAAATGAATACAGAATGATTGGTTGCGTTCAGTATCAATTTCCATAAATTAACTCTGACATTTTCATTAAATTGAGCCAACCTTCGATTCTGATGCCACTGACTGGGGATTGTGAAATGATACAATTATAGATAACATAACACATTTCAGCAAATGTACATAATTTGTCAATTTCACATTGATTTTAGGAAGCGTTTTTGCACAGGGAGCTGTTGATGCATTGCGTTGCATTCCCTTAGCAGATGTTCATATTGAGAGCAACTTGCAACGCAAGAGCACATAAATGCATCAGAATATGTGGAGCAGCAGAATAATGCATGGAACAGAGTCCCAGGTAATGTAATAGAAGCAGAGACCCCTGGAGTGTTCAAATCCAGGCTTGACAGTGCTGGACACTCACAGTAGGTAAAATCATGAGCCTGGATGGATCCTCATCATCAAACTCTTATGTTCTTGTTTTAGTGTTACAGTAGCACATTGCCACATTACATTTGACATTTTAAGCATTTAGCAGACGCTCTTATCCAGAACGACTTACAAGATGTGCATAAATACATGGTAGGAACATTATAGCACCTAGACTATAGACCTATAAGCACCTTGCTATCCAACTCATATGATAACCAACCCCCCTCCCTCTGGCACCGTTGTGCACAGATCAAGGGTGCTTAAATTTCACTTTGATCATTTTCAATCAAAAAAGGTTAGTGAACGGTCCACTGTGGTGGGGTTTGAAAAACGCTGGCATGTCGGCAGCTGTTGCCGCTGGTGGTCTGATAGGTGCTTGCTTGCTGGGAAGTTATGGAGCTGGATCTTCAGAAGGCCTCATTCAAACCAATTCAAAAGAAACCTTGCCCGTGACAGTATTTCTGAACTCTGGTCCTGGAGGCTGTCTGTGTTAAAACCGTCAGGCATAATCAGTCTGCGAGCTATGAGGATTTGGCATTTCTCTGCAGTCATCTGCTGCCCAGTAAATATGGCTGCTGTGCGGGACTACTGTTGAGATACTGCTGTCGTTAGCAACAAATTGCCCTGCGACGCAGGTAGATGCATCACATAACGGCACACTGGGAGACCCCTCTTGCTGGCCCACTTGTGTTTTGACATCTTCAGCGTCTCTCCTGCTCCCTCTACCAATTTCTATCCTTTAAAATGAGCAGCGCAAGGTAAGGACGAAAGACTTAAAATGCTCTAGTTTCCAGCGTGGAAAACGTGAGCTGTCTGGTTTAACAGATGATGGCTAGTATCCAGGCTGCCTGCTGTGGACAGTGTCTATGTGTGTGTGTGTGTGTGTGTGTGTGTGTGTATGCATATGTGTGTGTCTGTGTGTATGCGTGTGTCTGTGTGTGTGTGTCTTAGCCAAGTGCAAAGAGCCACTGCACCTGGATAAACCTCTCTGGGTCTTGGATCTCTGAGCGATCCCTGAATCCATTCTCTCTGGTGTGCTACCCTTTTGGGATCAGCTCATATTAGCAGAGAAAAATGTGTTGACAGTTTGACTTTTTAACCACCCGTACATTTTTTGCAAGCTTTCCCCTTCGCTCGTCCAAACGATTAATATTTATTATCGAAGGGTCAATGATACATATTTGAAATGAAGCAGAGCTCTTCAAGCCCCGCAGTGTGTCTGGGTTATTTGCACTCGACGGGCGTTTTGCGGCAGTTTGGACGGCTGCTGAACGAGACAGACGTTGTTTGGGGATCTGGGGGTCAGATTATCCCCGAGGCCTTCTCCCAAACACATTCCCATGAACATATTTGTGCATTATTTCATGTTTGGCAGAAGCTATGCAAGCAATGACTCACCCGTAGAAAGCATACACACTTTTAAAGCATACACAAATTGCCGCATTTAAAAGAAGAAGAAACTGAACAGTAAAAGAGACACTGGGGTTAGTTTGACGCTCCATCACTAATGAATCAAATACACCACAGGACGTCACTGTCTGGAGAATGGACACAAAACTCACAAATTAAATACCAAAATTGGTCAGGACAGCTAATGGGCAAAAACAGCTCCTCTCCGGATACACCCTGGCTAGCTCCACGCTCATAACCTTACAACACTGAATATGACCCAGTTGACACTGATGTGAGATACTTCTAGAGATGTGCTTTGCCAATGGTTAGTTCTGTCTGTTCTGACAAATCATAATCTCCTGTAGGTGGGGCTCCAATCGGAGGCAGCAGTTCAAGTCAACTCAACCATTAACCTATAACCCGGCTAAAAATGTCCAGGACCAATCGGATTGTAGGAAGCCAAAGTTCCTGCACCAAGCACAAAGTTGTAATCCAATGAGCTGAGTGCACATTGATAAAATCTCACTAACTTCCCTTTCTATCTCTAATCTCTAATGGACTCCTCTCTTGTTAGATCCTGGCCAGCACTAATCCGTATTGAAGTCTTACTCAAGAAGTGGTCTTTTAACAGTCTGATCTGACCCAGGACGAGGCACAACAGCACCAAAGGGTTTAAAGATGGCAGTCGGTCAGCATGGCAGGGGTGGACAGGGTGCCTTTGAGAGAATGTTGCACACGTGTGTCAAGCTGATTCACATCACTGGGGACCCTGGTCCAATGAGCTGTCCAAGCGTGTTCGCAGTGTCCATCCGGCGGCCCCACAAACATTAATCCTTATCCACAAGTGACTGCCCTGAGGAGCTGGCCGTGCTATCCATTTATCGAGCAGACTTCCTGATACGCTCCCACTTTACTGAACGCACAGGCACAATGCTAAATGCAAAGTGCAATGTCAAGCACATCAAGTGCATTAAGTCAATTTACTGATGCAATCCTACGGACAGCCGTGAAACCGTGTTTAACCGGATTTGTATTATGGAGGAAGTGGTTAGTGTCACTGTTTTACTGAAGTTAAATTAAATTAAGTTCAATTAGACTGGAATCATGAGTATGATTATATCTGTATTATTGTCTATGCATACTGGACACAAATGATGCATGACTGAACAAAAACAGTTTTATAGTAACAAAAAGTACAAATAACAATATAAACTGTATACTGAAGGGATACAATACAATACTGCAGCCACTGAGTGTTACAGTGTGTTCAAAGAAACAACACAATTATCAAAACAGAATTCAGAATTCAGAATTCAGTGTTTTAGAAAAAATATCTTTCAAAAAGAGTCATGATGTTTATAATTCAAACTGGAAGATGAACCCGACTTGGAGTGATTATATTTATTGATAATTTTCACTGTAATTATATTCCTATCACAATTCACATCTGACAAAAAATACAACTGATAAATAACTGAGTTCTCGGGTGGCATCACATAAGCGGGCAGTATTCTTCACTGGCTGTGTGCTCATCTCCACGCTACTGCCAGGGTGGCCATACGTCTGGCATTATACCGGACAGTCTGGTTTTCAAGCGCTCTGTCCTTCGTCCGGCACCACGCTTTAATATTACGTTCTTACGTACACTATGGGCGCGAGCGCAAACCACACGATTCGTCTTTCAGCGCCATCGGAAAGAGTTCGGTGCTATCGTAGCCAGCCCTGCAAAATGCCGAAAGGAAGACTTCATACAACCCAGAGTGGTCAAAAGAGCACATATTTATTTCTAAAAGCAGAAAAGATGATTACCATGCCTTCTGTACAATGTGTCGGTGTGAGGTGGTCGTCAACAGCGAAGGAAAGGGTGCTATCGAATGACATGCTATTGTACACATTTTCAATCTCAGTTAGTCTGTATAGGTTATGGTTTTAAATTGGTCATATAATTACATGTTAAATTGCTGCTGCCTTAAGTGTCCTCCATTCTGGGGTTTAGGAAATGGCCACCCTAGCTACTGCTCTTACCACCGCTTCACATGCTACTGCTCAGACCACTGCTAGGCCATGTGATGTCTTGTATGAATTGTATGAATTGTCTAAGCAAGCGTTGGTTGGCAGTGAACATTTACACAATCAAACCAGTGCACAGGGTACTTACCTCGCAGCATGTTATGGGTGAAATGTGCTAAACCTCCCCATGAGTAATCCTCAGGGAAGACCTTCACTCCCTGGTCATCAGTATCAACTTTCACTAAAAACTGAACTTTGACCCTTGATCCATGAATTTCAGTGCCCGTGTCAGCCACTCTGGGCTGCTCCTATTACAGTCACCTGAGTCAGGTGCAGTCACCTGAACAATCTGTCAGTGAACTCCATTCTTGTGATCTCTGAGGCCAAATCTCCATGACATTCCTATCATTGGAATGACATTCCTAACTGCTGTCATGCCCTTTCAGTAGAAATGTTTACATTTAAAATGTAGAAATGTTCAACACTTTACATGAGAAATAATGTGTATGAATCCTCCAAGTCTATGATGATGAAAGATGAATGAAAATGGTACATTTTTTATGTTTATTATTAACAAGGAGTAGAAAAGTTGTTAATAATTGGTTGGTAATGGGATCCTTGTCATCCCCGCTAACCAACTGCATGCAAAAATGTACAAAAATTGAGGGTCCCTAGAAATACAGTATAAAAGCTTATTATATCTAAGGAAAAATAATAAATTATTAAGATGGCACATAAAACAATGAGAAAATACACAGAGCATCAAACTGACACATACAAATAAGAAAAACAGGAAGGATTTTGTATAAATGGCAACACATCATATTGTATACAAAATCATATTGTTTACCTTGTTTAATATCAAAATCATATCAGTATACTACGTTACATTGAAACACATTCAACTATCTACAAATGCTAAATTGTTCAACATTAGTGTTAGGGTCCACTCCATTTCAATTCAGTCAATTGAGGAAACAGAAATTGACCCCAACCCCAGTCTCCGTGGTGACAAGGACATCACATGACCCAGGGGTCCTGGAACTTCCTGTGTTGAACAGTGAATACAAATATTCTACTTATTTACATGTTTCCCCAGGACCTTCTGAGACACATTTTTTTATTTCTGATATTGGAGTCCTGTATATAAAACTACAATTCTATAAATGAAAACAAATGGTAACAGCATCACCAGTGTATGTACAGTTTTAAAGCTAAACTTTCAGTGAGAAACCAATGCAGTACAGCATGACAATGACACACAGAGTGTTCAGTCTGCCCACGATGGCCACTCTCATCAACACCACAGGGTTGTTGTTCATTTAAAATGCTTCAAATGTCATTTATTTTTATATTATCTAGAATAATTATCTAGAATCATTCTTGTTCACACATTTCAGCCTTCTTTAGCCATACTGAGCAGATATTTACTTTTTTTTAAAACATATTATCCATTTCTAGAGCAGGATATACCTCACTCCATTATCTACTCTTATCTGTGAAAGGAACTACTCGAAATTGAAATTTCACAGTGATTGCATTGTTTTTCCATCATAGTGTTCAATAACATTTAGAAACACTGGTACTGCTGCTCAAAGTTCTGCACACTTTGCAGTTGATAATTGGCATAAATATGTACAGTTTCAAGGTGATTGATTTAAACCCTGTTATTTTTTGGGGTGGGGGGGTTATGTAAACCCTACACTGTCAATTGTGATCTGGATGAAATCAACCTTATAAATTTTTTGATTGTTGGACTTCATCGGTTTGGGGTTTTTGAAATGTGTCCCTTCAGTCTGGCTGATATACATTAAACCCAGTTTTTTTTCTGGCTTTTTACAATGGACTATGTCACTAAGGTGATATGATGATTTGTACTTTTGGGCTTGCTTATACTACATTTTCTAAGTTTAACAGGTGACTGAGATACAGTAGGCTCAGACACCTCCAGGGTTATTACTTTAGTGCTAGTTAGTTTTAGCAACACAGACATATGATGTGGTATTGGTCTTCTTCTCTTTCACACAGGTTACATTCACTTCAGGCGTAGCGGCGTCTTAGTCTCTTCATAACGGTTCAGTCCTTCTCCCTTAGTTTCGATATTGGACTTAAGATACGGTGGTCTCCAGGGTAACGTTTGAAGTTGATCACACATAGTGTTCGCGGTGATTGATGTAAACACGGTCCGCCCCCTTGTGGTGGCAGATCCAGTCGTGATAGGACAGCGGCTCGGGGTGGATTTCGGGAGTCCTTGCAGGCTACCCCCATCATAGGCACTCTCTCAGTCACCTCACCTCGTCTGTCTACCCTGTGGGCCTTAAAAACAGGGATAAGAGAGGAAATGAGGACCCATGCAGTGAATGTGCATGAAACAGGGTTCATACAGACGCTGATGTTTCCACACATTGATGCCAAGGCGGAACTAAACAGCTCCGTTTGATTGCGTTGCTAGTTTATTTCCGGTTTGGCACCAATTTGTGGATACATCACAATCGGTAACCCTGTTTGATAACCCTGTATGTATTCAGGATGCATTTAGGAAACATAGAATTCCATACTGTCTCAAATTATATTTCTTTGGCAAGTGCACTGCATATTTATTTTTTATATTGCTGTTTTAGGCTGTTAACATTTGTTGTTTATGTTTGTATCAATATTCTTTATGTAAGCTGTGCTGTACTGTGGGTCAGCAAGCCAGAAATTATTCATTAATGAGCCAATAATTAAAAAATCCTGTCCCTTGTTGTCCTGTTTCTGCAGAAAGGGTGCCTTCTCGATGCTCTGTTCCCTTCTGAATAATGACCCACAATGCATCACTGTCCGTGTTCTCATTAGCATTTTTTCCCCTCTAATGGGAATGCCATACTTGTAGCACTTACTATGGCTCAGTGAATGCTAAGTAGCTGAAGACTGCTGCTAATTAGTAGAAGCTGACTGTCCCGGTTCCCCATAGTACTTAGGCAGCAGACATTGTTGGACTGATTTCCCCCCACAGTATGTTGGCAGTGATTTCCAATGAGTAAGTGAGAGATGAATAACCTAATGCTTTCTTAATCAGATCCAAATTCTGTCATTGATTTCTGTTAACATATGCATGTGTGTGTGGGCGTGCATGTGCGTGCGTGTGTGTGTGTGTGTGATGTGCTAACCAGTTCTGCAGTGCGTTAGCTGTCCCGTTTAGAGTATAAATCAATTGCCATGAGGCGTTAGATTGTTAGAACATGTGGTCCGAGTATGACTGCGTATTTCATCTTTTTATTCACTATATTCATCATCTATTCTGACCATACAGAACCACTACAGAACTCAGTGACACGGGTGGATGGGACAGCTGGGTGAATGGGTGAGAAAGGGTGAGACATACAAAGTGAGTGTGTGTATGTGGTGCATCTGAGGACAGGATTTTAATGCCAGGAAGCACCTGAGCCATTATGAGTCTCTTTCAGGGCTGCATTCTGAAATGGGCCATTTAATGAGACTACAGACAGTGAGAAAGAGAGAAAGGGAGGGAGGGATGGAGAGAAGTTACTGTTAGAGACAGCTCACCTGAGGAAACGGGTGTGTCCCCTGTGTGTGACTGACGACCAACGGGATGGCTGCTGGTCTCTCAGTGTAGGGTGGGGGCGGCTTGTGTGTAGGAGGAAGATCAATCCTGGCATGGGATGAACACAACATATCATGTCACATACATATCATGGTCATAATCGGACCGCACACTGAGAAAAGTATCAGCCCAAATCCATGAACCTTCAGTATAAATTAATCCATCACAGTGTGGCCCGATATCTCTGGTTTGGGGATTGGTTGCATGTGTGTAGCCAGGACTATGTGATCCAACAGATTCAAACCACGATAGCCGACATATCGCTTGGATATCCACAGCCAACGATGATAGAGCACTAGATCACCTATGCCCATTCACAGCTATACACACAGAACGTTTTCTCATTTCACATTTCAATTCTGTGTGGCTATTGCCTACGAGTGATGCCATTCAGAGCCACTCAACCCCAATCGGAGGGGACGACTCAACCTAAACTAAAAACTGCCTCCTTTTGACCTAAAACCAAGTCTCATTTGCAGAGAGGAACCTGGTAGTTATTAGAGTTGAAGAGGAAAGGAGCTGTTTCTTCTTTCCGTGCATACAATGTTAGTTCAAATCAGATGGCATCTTTCTTTCAACACTGGCACACTCACCATGTCTCAAACCTCCCAGAACGAATGTGGAAAGGGAGAAAGGGGAGAGAGAGAGAGAGAGAGAGAAAGAGAGGCTTGGATTTTGACCAGTAACCCATTGGAAACTGATGGAGAGAAGAGAGAGAGAGAGATTGAATTGGATTTTGACCATAGACAAATCAATAACCCATTGAAAACTGATGGAGAGAGAAGAGAGAGAGAGAGAGAGAGAAGACAAGACAGCATAGAGGAAGGGAGAGTGACAGAAGGACAACGAAGAAGAGTGAGAGCAGGTAAGATACAAACGTACAGAGGGAGGGAAAATGTTTCAGTAGCCATTTCCAAAGACCCCCAGTTCATCAATATCACTTTTCTTTAGGCAGCAGCAGGCTAGAGCACACCACGAGATTGGCACAAATCACAAAGCAGCTCACCACAGCCTCACCCTTTGGCTGGCAAGCCATGCTCGCCAGAGGAACGAGGCTCTGTTGCCATTATAAGACAAGACAAACTTTTTAAAATATATTTAATATTTAATTTCCTAGAAAACACAATACATTAAATAAATTAAACAAATCAAGTGAGCGTGACTTGACTCTCTGCTGCCGCCTAAAGGTTGAGTCAGAGAGAGGCTTTTAGAGTGATAAAGTGTTTCATTAATCAAGGCTGAAGAGAGGTTATATTCTCTTTTTTTCCTGAGAAGGGCACAGAAAGTGAGGTGCTTGAGTGTCTAGGAAAATGCTGTACCACAAAGCAGTTGAGGGTAGTATTGCAGTTAAGCCGTACACAGACACCCTGGAGTTAGAGTCAATCTTCATGGCCACAGAGACTTAGATTTCTGTAGCCCAACAAGTCTGAAAGCTCTGACTCTACTCCATAAACCCACACCCACTGCACATTAATAAAACATATGAATAGTACATGCAACCAGAACGTACCATCTCACATGTTTTTGTTCTAGCCATCTTTGTTGTCATCCACAAAAGAGAAAAAAAACCCACAAGAACCATTCCACCCCCTTTGAAAGCTCTTGTCATCCTCAATATGGTTACTCGCAATCTCTCTCCTCCTTCTACGCCTCTCTGCCTCCCTCATTCGCCGAGATAAATCTACATTATTGATCAGATAGCACTGAAACTCGAGACATTAATATTTCATAGCTCTTGGATTGGGATGATGACGTTTACTCATAAGGTTCTGACTCCTGAATGCAGAGTAAGGACATGTGATAAGACTAAAGGTCTGAGCCAAATATAGACTTCAGCATCCTGGGTCCTGCTGCTGTCAAAGGTGGAGCACTATATAAGAGTAGCTCACCCTGAAATATATATATACATTACATATATAAACTAAGGTGCATGTACAAGACAATATATGACACCCCTTGGGTTGGTGATTGGCCCGAGGCTGAAAGCACACCTTGGATACTTGCTTAGGATGATTGGCAGATGGCTGTGTGTATGTATTACTGAGCGGCACGATAAACTCTCATCACTTCTGAATCATGTTCCATGTTAATATGCAAAAACACACTAGCTACTTAAATGAGGGACTGCTATTGATTAGTGATGGGAGAATGCGGTATCGTGACACCAAAAATGGGTGGGGCTACAATTAGCTGTCAATCACTGACTTGTTTGACCCAATCAAAAGGCTTGGCTCTTCACAACAAAACAAAGTGATTGGTTCAAATCGGTGAGTTATTGGTAGTATATGGTAGCTCTGTCCATTTTTTCAGGATACCTCAACATCATTCTCCTAACACAACTTCTGATGCATTTTGTTGCTGCAAGGCAGGGCTATTATAGGAGGCCATAGAGTAAGGTCACATTAAGAACATAAGAACATAAGAATACATAATGACGAGAACGGGCCGTTCACCCCATCTAGGCTCGTCATGTCCTAATCTAAAGAGTATCTAGTACTACATCTAGCCTGGACTTGAATAGCCCAAGTGTTTCTACCTCTACTACCCGGCCTGGCAAGCTGTTCCAGGCATTGACAACTCTCTGTGTAAAGAAACACTTCCTAATAACATAACATTGCTGTATTACCATACAGAAGATCCATTTATTGTACTTGGTCATGCCTCTTCATGAATATTCAAAAGATGCATCAAAATGGAGTGTTCATCAAAGGTAGGGAGACAATGATTATGGACTAATATGGACTATACCAGGTACTACTGTACTATTACATACCCACAGTTAACAGGGTTTGAAAGAACAAGATTTTTTAGAGCAGGAGTAATCTGATGAGGCTGCACGCACATGTAAGCTATATACATATTTATTCAAAGAAAGCCATATTCAGGTGCTAAATGGATATGAAGATCTGAAACCGACATGAATTTGACTTTCTTTTAAAACATCTCTATGGCCTAAGTTAGAAGAAACAAGCACTTTGCTATGAAAATTAGGTACGGTGTAAAACTATCTCCATGCATCTGGCCACCTAATCACCTCCATACATGTGATACACTGGCTACATATTCTCTTGCATTCCCTCCCCACTTTGATTCCCCAGGTTGTCACTGAAAATGAGAATTGAGTTCTCAAGTGATGTACCTGGTTAAATAAAGGTAAAAAAGAGAGCTTGTTAAATTAGCTGGAATGGAATAAATTAGCCATGAAAGGTGGAGATGTGGCCTCTATCCCAGTT
This sequence comes from Aldrovandia affinis, assembly GCA_029706075.1. NCBI lineage: Eukaryota > Metazoa > Chordata > Actinopteri > Notacanthiformes > Halosauridae > Aldrovandia > Aldrovandia affinis. The sequence continues at coordinate 3,955,317 of JAINUG010000065.1, read as the reverse complement.
ATGTCTCTTTCAAAGTAAATATTCCCATGGAAGAGAACATAATATATTACAAATAGAGCCATAAAAGATTCATTCCAAACATTATTTAAAAAACAGATATATATTACATCCAACTGATGAGAAAACAAGAAGAGGAGCGTTCAGACGAAGCCAGGGCTCGACGGCAGGGTCCAGCTGAACGTCTCGGGAAAGCAGCTCGGGGCTGGCCCTGCGTCAAAAAGGAGGGCCACAGGCTCACCCTTCAGGATCAAGACAATGTGCTCTCCCTCACAGCCTCTCACTATCGCAGATGAGCAAAATACACTTGTGTACGATCTGCATCTCCCTTTCTCTCTGGCCTCTGGTCCATTCAAAGCTCCCTCAGGGGTCCCGGTTGTATTTGCATTGGCTCGTTATTCCGTCTGAGGCGCTACCGTTGTAGCCAACCGTTTCAGATGCGTGTCCCCCAGGGTGGTTACAGCAGATTCCGAGGCCCTGTGAAGTCAGCTGTTGCTCTTAAACACAAGCTTCACAAATTGTTCTTCAAATTCTTTGTAAGAATTGCCATGACTTTTTCTTTTTGTTGTCGTTGATACCTTTGCGCAAGTGGAATATGTGCCTCTCTCCCCTGAAGCAGGAGAGCCTCCGTAATCCATGTACTGCACATGAAAACACCTTCACTCAGGTGGCCTTCAAACTGAAGCTTCCTGCTTTTTGTTTGAACGACTTTTGAAACGTCAGAATCAGCTTGTCAGCCGAGAAGTTATGCTCTAGACATTTCTAGCCGGTGCAATGATGTATGCGTTATATATCTGGAGAATTGTATTTGACAAAAAAAACCTAAATAACAAAAGTACAACTTGTACACCTTCAACATGTAGGCCTAACCTTCCTTGCCTGTGATGAGACATTTAGAAATGTTCTGTGACACAGAGGGATTTCCAGACACACAATGTCTGTGTGAATAACAGTTCTGATTTGACAGCCATAGTAAAACAAACTGTACATCTATGGACCCATCTGGTACCATGACTATTTTCCAAGGACAGCATCAGAGTCTGTATTTCCTTTTATTTTTATGGAGCTTGGATGAGTCTTAGGTATGTATTCTCAGCCAAGAAGCTGCAGGAATTGCCTCATCCACTCGTTAATTACAGATTTGTTCATAAATTTAGAGATGATTGTGTTCCTGTAAAGGAATATTCGCTCTGGCAAATGCCTCTGTTAAACTTTAAATCATGAATGACATGATCACTATTTTTTGCCCATTTTCCTTTCAGGTTGTGGACTGGTGCATTTATTAAATGTTTGTTTTGTTTATTTCAGACATTCCTTGCAAGGTGTGGTCCTGCAGTTTACCCCCTTGCTCACTGATGCTGATGGGTGTCATTCTAAGATGGGAGTCCACAACCCAGGTCCTGGATAGTCGCAGGGTCTGTGTTTTTTTTTTCACCTTAAAATCAATTTCAAAGCAACCAATTTCGAAAGCAGGTGAGTCGAGTTAGCTGTTCTATGAGTTCCCCCCTGAAAATACTGTTTCCAGGGGTTTGGCAGCACCTTAATTTTTCATATATGCCATGCAATACCACCTTATATTCTTTAGGATGACGTTGATTCCATTTAAACTCTTCTCCCTCTCCCGTCATCTCTCTCTGTTTCATTCAGGCCCTGATTCCTCCACCTCTCCCTCTCTCTCCCTGCCTGTCTTTGTGTGGGTAATGTCTCCTGACTCCTTCACCTCTCCCACTCTCCCTGCCTCTCTGTGGATCACGACCTGACTCCTTAACCTCTCCAGCTTCCCTGAAGTGGAAAGAGCCCTCTCTGCTTTTTTTCACTTCCATAATGCTTCGTGTCACACTGTACCTGACCAGCTCATGGCTCGCAGGAACACGGAGTTCAGAGGACGTGCGGCATCAAACATTCATGGCCCCTAACGCTGACATCTGTGCGAGTGCACCAAGAGATAGCCTGTGTTCTGTCTCTGATGGTTAAAAAAAGAAGACAAGACCAAACCACTAACAGGAGGGCATCTTCCCCAGAGTCTGTCTTTAATGTGCCATCTACAGCCACCCCTCCCTGCCACATCGCTGATGTCTCCAACGAGTTAAGATACTACAGTAAGTTTAGTTTTGTCAGCAGGACAAAAGGTGGACTTAGCTAAAGGTAAACTTTGCACTGATATGTGTTTTTTTTACATATAGAGCTGTTAATGCATGAGATTTGCTTGCCTGGTCATATAGTAGAAATTTGAAACAATCCTGGATACTCTCTAGACTAGGCGGCAGTGTAGTGTAATGGTTAGGGAGCTGGGCTTGTAACTCAGAGGTTGCTGGTTCAATTCCCAGGTGGGGGCACTGCCATTGTACCCTTGAGCAAGGTACTTAACCTGGATTGCTCCAGTAAAATATCCAGCTGTATAAATGGATTGTATGTAAAAGAAATGTAAACTGTGTAAGTCGCTCTGGATAAGAGCGTCTGCTAAATGCCTAAAATGTAAATGTAAATGTAGTGGTTCTCAAACTTGGGCCTGGGGACCCACTGTGTATGCTGGTTTTCATTTCAAACATTATTGCAACCACCGAATTGTAACCAGCTGTTAATTGTTATGAATTAGACTTTTAATTTTCATTAAAGCAAGACTCTGTTAAGGCCACGTTATGTCAGAAATAGCTATGCATGCCATGAACAACAAATGTCCCATATTTACATCGCAAGACTTTAAATCAGTCAGATCAACTAATGCTCTCATTTTCTGTAATGTGCTATATATGACACATGATTCCTTTTTAAACTTATTTGATTATATACTGGCAGGTGAAATCAGTGGGGGCCTTATTGTTGGAAATATGTACACCTGGTCACTGAAACCAAACTGGTTGTGTAAAATGAATGAGTCCAATGACAGAGCAATTGCCCAAGCTGCATATAATAAGTTTAAGGAAAAAATGATGATAGAACTTAAACACATGTAATTGACAACCTTAATTGATCAAGAGATTGGCTGTAACAAAAACCAGCATACACAGTGGGTCCCCAGGACCGAGGTTGAGAACCATTGCTCTAGACCAGTGATATTCCCTCTTGTCCTAGGAACATTTAATTACTCAGCACTTAATTTATCAATTAAAGCAGTAGATTATACAGTTAACTCAACTCACCTGGTTTCTTGTGCTGAATCGGTTGCTGATTTTAAGGTGAAAACAAAAACCAGCCTGTGGCTCTCAAAGATCAAGAGTGAATACCCTGCTCTTGGTAAAATGGCGAGCCAAGATTATACACACACCAGCATTATTGCAAAGCACAGTATCTGCTCAGCTGTGCAATTGAAGTGCAGGCAACACACAAGCAAACATGTAACACAATAAGGAGAGAAGCATAAACAATGGAATGCTCTGGAACATTCTTAACACCTGAGAATTCTTAGCACCCCAATGTCTGAGCCATATTCCCAACGTGGGCTCGCAATCACTCTCCTGTTTAATCGGCGGAATAATTATTCACTTATGTATGCTGAGTTTTTTTTCTTTCCTTTGGCCACAAAATGACTGCCTTGTTTCACCCAGTTGGGTAGCATAAAGGTAAAGTGCATGCAGTAAAGTGCTCTGTGTGATCTCTATATTAATAGTGCTGTATTATTGCAAAGTTTCCCTCAAGTGTAATTCACTGAAAGTGATATATTTTTGTGTTTTCTTGGATGCGTGTGAGTGAATATTTCAGTTACAGCCAGGGGGGAATAAAATACTCTCCCTTCCCAGCTATCACTACAATATGCCATGTGCTGACATCATATCACAGGAATGAAGATTTCTCCCACCTGAGTACTTTGCAATCTACAGACCTGCTAAACAGTAAGGCGAGGAGCACCCAAAAATAATTTATATTTAGTGTTTACCATTCAAACAAAAATCAACCATGAAATGTAATCAGATTAACAATATTTCTCAACATACCAAACAAATAAAATTACACCTTATACTGCAAGTACTGTACATTAAGGTGCTGAGAACACAAAATATATATTCTGTTGCTAAGGAAACACGTGTAGCACTGTACCTGGTGACTTTTCAGTATGCATATAACTTTAGTCATGCTCATACAGTACAGTCAGTACAGTACACATACTGTAAGTAAAGAAATACTATGCTAAATTTTCCATGATATAAGTGAAATACTGTATAAATACAAAATAAATAAATAAATCTAACAGAGGGCCTTAGGAATCTAAGGTCATATGAATGGTCCGTCAATAAAATCGTAACAGAGTTGTGCCAGTCTGTTTTGTTGTGGTTTTTGTATTCGGTATAGTATAGCAAGCATGAATGAATGTTCATTGTTATGGCTATCAGGCTACTGACTAAACCCATGATATCCAGAGAGCACAAACGATCTAGATACAGAAAGCCAGCAGTGGAGCGGTCTGAATTTGTGAAAGGAATATCTATTTGGCACGTCCATTTAGAAGAGCAACTTTACGTGACCCATTAGCATTGCAGAGATTTAATGTGCACACAGCCCGCACAAGTTGTACCGGTTGCTCCCAAATGGCAGGAACTATTTGATTTTCATTGGTCAGTTTTGTTGTCTAATAACACTGTCACATACGCTTGGAAGGCTGTATAATTCCACAGCACTTTTTCCCGGAGGCTCAGGCTTGATAGCCCATATTATACAATAACTAAAAGAGACACTTTTATTCAAGGGAAATTACGACATCACAATCGATCTTTTTTGCATACTTTACTCTGATAGGGGAGGTATTTCGTGTGATACGATGCGAGGTATTCCGTTTCGGAATAGCTTTACTGAATGGCGTTTCAAATCATTAATAACCAGTCTCAAAACGGGAAACAATTGGCTGCGAAGAGATGCGCGGTTAACGGATGGCGGTGCCGCGCCCGCAGCTGGAATGAGTGCGCTTAATCATCATCATTGTACCTGACAATAACGGCACCTCCCTCTGACACAAACATATAACTTCTGCTGAGATATTAAAAATGACTCCGTGTCAAAATAAAGAGCCCGTTGGAGGAGACACGCGTCTCACCGTTGTCAAGGGTGAAGAGTCCCAAAGTTGCAGCAGGGAAGAGAGGAAAACAGATGATGTCATCATTCCTGGATTTACACCGGAGGATTTTTCGCAAGTCCCCGTGCAGTCAAGAAATATAATTTTCCATATTCCACATTAAATACACAGTGGGGAAATAGATAAATAAAACCATCTGTTTTTATTTATATATTTTGTTAATGCTGTGTCTAGAACAAGTATCCTTACATTTCATGACCTAAACATAAGGAAACAGGAATGATTCAAGCCTCAATCAGGATGTTCTGCTCAACTAAAATAAGTAATTAATTATTCTATCAGAGGAGCGAATATGTGAGCCAGCTTACACAAACCATGCCTATTTTTACTCGAGGACAAATCAGGGCAATGAACACTTGTGTGCCCACACGAAAAATATTAATTTAGAATGGTGTAGCACACCTCTACAACACCTCTTTGACTCAAGAACAAACAACAGATTTGTGTTTGCAGCTAGACAAAGAATGGGGTCATATTTAAGTTTCTTATACCTTTGAAGCTGTCTACATACCTAACTGATTAAGTTGAGAAGTGAAGTGGAGAGATGATTCGCTCTGGAAATCTGCACGGTGTTAAATCCCCAGTTGGTTTTTCGATGGGTGTAGTGTGTAGCCATGTCCTTTCATTCTAGCCCAGTATTGAACTAGTGTGCCCTGGTGTGTCTTGCAGGGGGAAGAAATATAATGTGTTTGGAAAATCAGCAATGGTGGCTCATCATCTATGGTCGGTTAGATAAGTAGAGAGCTTAACTCACTGACAGAAGAAATACATTCAGGGCAATGTGTTTCAGTTCCAAATGACCAGATTACCAGATCTTCACTGCACAAGGGACTTTTGACATTTAGAAATCATGTCCTACTTGCATTTGTCTAAGCTGATGTTGGCAATGTGAACTTGCCAATTCTTGAACCCCCACCCCACCCCTCCCTGCTCATCCGTACACACATACACACACACACATACATACACATGCACGCACACACACTCACAGACATACACACACATGCATATGCGTATAAAAAAGATGTACTAAAAAAATCACTCACACACGTGTGCACATGCACACTCACACTCATTCAAAATCAATCAATGGCAGGACTTTGGGATTTGGTCCCCCGGTGGGATCCAGGTGAATCAGCCAATACACACACACACACACACACACACACACACACACACACACACACAGACATGCACATGCACATGCACACACACACCAGGATGGTAGGCCCATGTCTCTTGTCTTTTTGTTTCCAGACAGGAAGTGTTTGACCCAGGTCCAAGCGGGACTGATGTGGAGCAATTCACAGCAGAGGGCCCTGACTCTATGCCTCCCCCAAACCCCAAAGCCCCCATGCTCTGCCCTCAGATTCACCTGGAGCTGTGCCAGCGTCGGGCCTCAATGTGCAGACCAGAGCAGCCAGGCACCCCCCTGTGCCACACGGGCCCTTAATCATGGTGAAACACACCGCCCCCGGCACGATACTGGCACTGCAGAGGCTTTAAGAAGCGAGCTTGTTAACCGCCTGGGGGAACTGATGAGTCCCTGTTTCACATCGCTCCGTTTAAAAGCAGAGCCAGATCCGTCTCAGTGCGGGATGCTGGCTGGGTCTCCAGAATAACCTGGTACCTCGTGAGAATAAGCACGCATCCCCGCACGTCTCCTCTCCACATCTCCTAATGAAGCAGGGACTCTTCAATTTCCCACCGATGTCTGGCTTCTCCTCAGAAGAGGTCAGGTGACTGACAATGCGATGTGGCTTAGCGGATTCCAAGCTGGCAACCCAGCTGATGTAAAACTGGGTTTCCAGGTTTTGCCCAGTCTCTTTAACCACTTTAAATACTCTACAAATTGAAGCTCAACATTGTGTATTTTTTAAAGATGCAAAGCTATGTACTTGATGTGTTCTGTTTTTTGTTTGCCGATCCCTCACATGAAGGTTCGACCAGAGACAGATGGGACACATTGCCTTGATGGCTGTTGGTATTCATCCTCAGACATCACAGTCTAGTGCAGCTGAAGTCTGCCATCCGTACATGGTGACCAGTAATGCAGTGGTTGTGGTTTGGGAGCTAGAAGTTTGTGACCAGAAAGCTGCGGGTTCAAGCAGCCAACGTGGAGTAGCTTTCCACATACGAGCGCTTCTACCGAGTACATTTGTAGTTTACTGTGAAACAGCAGCTCATGTTGCGATATATAAAGTGAGATAAAGTGATAAAGTCGTACTCACACTTTGTCAGAGTAGATGGGCGGCTGGGACCTGCACGCCATGAGGAGGACGATGGTGAAGACCGTGATGAGGAAGAGGGCGAGGATTGCCCCGATGACCGCTCCCGCCACCGCCACCAAGGAGGTCTGCTTCTGGGACAGGTCTGTGGCACAGCACGGGGTGGTGAGAGTATGACACTGTAAGCGTTGCGCAGAGCAATGTGACTGTCAAGCAGAGCACAGTGGCAGAGCAGGGTGAGAGCACGGCACAGCATGGTGTGTCATAGCAATGTGAGCGTACAACACAGCACGGCACAGCACGGTGAGAATAAGACAGTGTGGCACGTAAGAGTGCTGCACAGTGATGCACATAGCAGGACAGCACAGCGTGGTACTGTATCCGTGGCACAGTAATGGCCAGAGCAATGCAGCACAGCATGGAGCACAGCTCAGGAGCACCCAAAAGCACACCAAGCATGCAGATATAGACCAAAGGAGAAGCATGTCATTATGAATACAATAAATCAACCAATACTTACAATACAATAGTAATATTTTATTTTACCAAGTAGGCCAACTGAGAACTCAAGTTCCCTTGCAGTGACAACCTGGGGAATTAAGTGGGTAGGAAGTGCAAGGGATTGTGTTGCCAATATCATGTAGGGGGTGATTAGGTGGCCAGATGTAGAGAGCATGTTTTGTGGGAATTTGACCAGGACACCAGGGTTAACACTTGTACTCTTTTGAAAAATGCAATGGGATCTTTCAGGACCACAGAGTCATGACCTCGGTTTCACGAAACCTTAACCCAAGGACAGCACCATCTACAGCCCAGGGCTGTGATGGTTTTGTATGTGGTGCATAGGGAAGGGTGCCCACCAGCACCACTTCCAACAGCAATTTATTTGTTCCCAGGAGGTGGTCTCCCATCCAAGAACCAATTTCACATCTGCTGAGCTTCAGCAGCTTGACAAGCGAAAGGTACAGGTAGGGTATGGCTGCTGGATATATACTACACTGCATAACGAAACATGCTTAAATATTAAATACTGCGTCCTGTCAAAATGATGTAAAGATCCATATTCATCTCTAACATCCCGACTCCTCTCTCCCTCCCCTCCCAGAACAACTGAAATAAGCCAAACAGAATCTGCCTCAGTGTGAGGAACATGCGTTTATTCGCCGTGCACTTGAAGGCAAAAAGGAAAAAGCAGAACCTGACTCCTGACCACTCGCAGCGTGCGCTCGGCGTTAGCCAGCGCTAAGTCCCCGTAATTAGGACTTCACGCTGCACACCGTCAAAGACTCTGACTTCTCCTTCTCTCCGTTTCCTCGCGATTCATGAGGCTTGGCGTTGCTCACTCTTCACCTCTTCCCTCTCCGCCATCGAGGGCCTCCGCGCTCTTGCATAACGAGGGTTTAGCACACTGTTTGCTCTCTGCTCGTTCAATCACACGCTCGTTATCCGCCACAGCGGGCGGGCTGGTGGAGGGATTAGCATCAATTAATTAATATTAATTAAGTACGGTAGACTGGCTCTGCCCGACGGGGGTCACACGCCAAAGTGAGACAGCGCGCTGTGAGTGAGGAAGCGCGCTCACAAACCGGACAGGTGAGGGTAGGGGACCGGGTGGGCGCAGGCGGGCGCACAGGAGAGAAGCCGTAACTTTTACGATCCATTGGAGGGAAGGTGGGCAGGGCACAGCACAGCGCACCTGTAAACTGGACCTTGTGGATTCAGGTCTTGAGGTTCGCGTCTGCTCTTACCTCTCAAGATTCAGGTCTGCTCTGATTCAGTACTCTTTAGCAAGGTGTTTTACCTCTTTTTATTCTCCCTATTGTAACCAATTTCTGTTGCCCAGTGTCATATGAGCTGTGAGCTTTGTATTTAATACCTGCCATCAACCATCTAGTGTCAGATGACTGTGATACTGATTGGCAAAACATGAGAGACGAGAGAGAAAGAGAGAGAGGGGGAGCCTGTACCATATGTGAGAGACAGCGAGACAGAGATTGGAGAGTGGAGAGGAGTAGAAAAACAAGGAGGGAGAAAGAAAGAGAATAAGAGAGAGTGACAGCAAGATAAAGTGGCTTGACTTTGAATGTAGACAGATCAATAACCCATTGAAAATAGCCTGTAAGATAACATTTCAAGAACACAGACCAGCAAGGCATCACAGAGCACAATGCTTTCACACAGATTAACAAAAGGAGAGAGGTTGAAGAGGAAGGCAGAAACCGCACCTGCACCAAGTGTACCCGTACACACACACACACACACAAACACAAAAAATGTCTATACTCACAAAGTTTCCAGACCAGACAGACTGCGTTTCCCCACTCTGTGGATGACTTTGAGCCAACAACTCAACCCAGGAGTTAAGGCCCAGGAGTAAAGTGAGTAAAGTGTCTCAGAGTAGGAGTGCTGATCTAGGATCAGTTTTTTCTAGATCCGTTTTTAGCTCATAATGGATATGGGTAGAATATGGCCAGGGGAAACCTGATCCAAGATCAGCACTCTGAGACGCTTTATGAATATAGGCCAAGCACTCTATCTATTGCCACTCCTATTATTATTGTGTGTGTACATGTGTGGATATGCGTGTGAGTGCATACGTTTATATGCGTGCATGTGCTGTATGTGTTTGTGCGGGTGTGGGTGCATTTGTGAGCATGTGCATGTTCATGCGTGTGTCAGTGCCAGGATTCTGCACACAGTACAGAACCTCACTCTCCTCTGGTACCAGATCTGGGGTTTATGTTCTGACCCACAAAAGCATCATCCCAAACAGAGATCCTGTTTAGCAAATGGGTGACTGTCTGTCTGAGGGACTTGCCGGGGTCAATTCCAGTGCACCTGTGTATGTATTGGAAGATGCTGGAGATGTTTGCCAGGCATAGGGGCCAGTGTTGCAGGCCCTCGCTTCTGTCCAACACCCTGAACTGACAGCTGTCCACTGCTAATGTCAGCCACAGTCCTAGGGGATTCTGGGACTGACAGTGACCCAGAACCACAACAACACTCCACCCTCTCTTCCAACCCACCTACAAAAACATCTCTGACGCTTTGCAGGGACGAAATACAATACAATATAATTCAACACTTTACAAGAAAACTGAAATGAAATGCACCACTTTGTCTGAACACTGCACCCAACCAGCACTACTCACAAGCTCAGAAGCAGATTTTTTACAACTCCCAGTACCAGAGGCCTGAAAACAAATCTGCCCACAGTGTCCCAAAAACATGCCGACAGGAACAATGAAGAGGGTTTGAGAGAAGACCTCCCATTGTCTCTTCTTTCTGACTTACAGTAGACAATAACGGGACAAACAAAAGCAGCCTGTTCCCGTGGCCTTATTCACCGTCTCTCCTCTTTCACCCTGTTGGTGGTTATTGTCCTCGGATACATTTAAAAGACAAGTAAACTGTTATTTTCTTTTTCTTTCCTGTTTTATAACTCTTTTCTGTATTCATTGGGCTTACTGGGGTCTGCCGCGAAATATCTTAAGTCTTCTTAGAGAAAGATCAAGGAAGGATCGTTGCCTTCGTCACAATTTCAGTCACCTCATCAACTTTGATCATTTGAACCAAAACGATAACTATAAAATTCCAACTCCAATTCAAATGATCCATTCAGATTGCTCTCAGAGAGAATTTTACAACTCATATCCAACAATAAAACGTGTCCAACCAATCACTGCTGGTCCTACAGGAAGCGTGTGTGTGTGCTGATTGACAGGTGTTTACAATGATAAAACGCTCTCTGGTGTGGATGCTAGTGAATTATATACAGCTAGTGTTATAGTCATATCGCAGTGTCCCAGTGGAAACGTGCCTTGCACAGAACAACGTTAATTCACTAAAGGCAAAACCAACAGATTCAATGCCACCTGAGTTGCGATCGGACCCTCTTAGACATGCACACGAAGCACACGCACAAGCAGAGGCAAGCACGAAAGAGTGAGGAGAGATACGCACGCGGTCACATGCACACTGACACGCGAGAAGGGACATCCTCAGGCAGAAACAAGACAAGAGGTCAGCCACCACCGTGTGTGGGGGGCGATATCACAGAGGGAAGGGTGACTGTGATGCGTGTGCTGCCATTGTGCCGTTACCTTCTAGCGTCGCGCCAGTCTCGGTGTGGGAGACCCTGTTCCAGTGGAACGGCTTGCTTTCGCGCACACACATCAACGTCAGCAAGACGTGGCACAATCACACAACAGCTTCGTGTGGCAGGCAGAGCTGCATAGATTCAGGCCCACACAAAGCGTACCAGGGTTCATGGTGATTCAACTCTCTCTCGAGCACCGTCTCTCAGCCTATCACGGCCTCTCTCACAGCGTGTGGGCGGCGTTTCGGCGGTAACACGCGGCAGGGGGTAGGGGTGAAGAGCCATCGGGCCTGTCGTTCGAATGACGTTACTGTACCAAAACGAAGGTTCAATATCCACTCACTCACTCACACAAAGTGTATCGGGTCGGTAATGCCTCGCTCCTCCCACCCTCTCGTCTTCAGTTTTTGGCCCTTTTCGCTCCGAACCGCTTGAGCTCAAACGATCGGCCCATCCCGCTGAGTCAGCCGGTGGCCTTTGATGTCCTCGCCGCGGCGCTCTGGCCGGCCCGGTTAATTGGCAGCCTATTGTTTGATCCCTTTTGTTCTCCGGAGTCATGTGGAAGGCGGAAGGAGGGGAGGGGGGGGGGGGTCGGCTGTTCAGCCTCAACTCTGTCAACCTCCTGGGAGGGAGAAGTGAGGGATGGAGAGAGAGAGGGAGTGAGACAGGGGAAAAGGCAATGAGAGAGGGAGAAGGAAAAATGAGACTGAGAAAATGAGAAAGAGAGAGATGGAGGGATAGAAAGGCAGGGAGAGGAAAAAGTAGACTGAAGGGAGAATGAGAAAATGAGAATGAGAGAGATTGAAGGATAAGAAAGGAGAGACAAAGAAGGAAGCAGGAAAAGAGAGAGAGAACATTAGGTAGTGGGGAGAGCAAGTGATGGAGAGAGAGGTGGTGTGGTATTGCCCTGTTCCTAACAGCCTGAGGTAAGTTGTCACAGAACTCTAGAATCTTCCTGATCGGAGTAATTCATTTCAAACAGCCAATAGGATTAGGTCCCTAAAAATGTTTGTACCTGGATGGAAATGGTCTTCTTAGCATAGCATACAAAGGGGAAGGGCATCATAAATCTCCTTCTCCTCCTCTTCCTCTGAACATATAGGAAATGCAGGCCAAATGAGGAAGTGTGGCAGTGTAGTGTAATGGTTAGGAAACTGGACGTGTAACTCAGAGGTTGCTGGTTGAGATCCCAGGTGGAGCACTGCCGTTGTACCCTTGAGCAAGGTACTTAACCTGAATTGCTTCAGTAAAATATCCAGCTGTATAAATGGATTGTATGTAAAGAAATGTAAAACTGTGTAAGTCACTCTGGATAAGAGTGTCTGCTAAATGGCTAAAATGTCAAATGTAAATATAGGAAGCATACAAAACAGCGTGATTTAAGGGCTTGTTTTTGACTGACTGTTGTTGACATTTACATCTACCACCAATTAATGTTTTTTTCTTTTTTTACACGACTTTGCTTGCTCCACAGTATGTTGGGTAACAGTTATATTTATATTATATACGTAGTAGTATTGCATCAATTAATCAAAATTCAGTTCCCAAAAACAACATTAACGTGGAACTGCATCTTTGACAGAATACAATTGTCCATAATATAAACCGTGAGCATGAACGGCGTTCCACGCGTGTCCATATGAAGCCACAGTAACTATTCCACAGCATGGTGGCTCCCTCTGGCTATCTCCACTCAAGTGTTCTTTCAGTGCATGAATTCTGACTTGATTATTTTGCTGTGTGCATTCAGAAAAATAAGATTTTTTCCAGTGCTAATGCCAAGCTGGTTAAAAATAACAAAGTTTGCCAGGCCAGATTTGTTTGTGGACCCCTGATCTAGGGCAGCTTGCATAACTTCTCCATGTAAACAGCTGCACTTCAGTGAAAGAATTCAAGCGATCTTGCTCAAAACAAGACCAGGGCCCGTTTGTATAAAGCTTCTCAGAGTAGGAGTGCTGATCTAGGATCAATTTATCCTTTTAGCTTATAGTGGATAAGGTTAGGATATAGACAGGGGAACCCTGGGGCCGCATGTACAAAGATTCTAAGAGTAGGAGTGCTGATCCAGGATCAGGTTTCCCCTGTCCATATCTTAGCCATATCCATTATGAGCTAAAAGGCTAAACTGATCCTAGATCAGCACTCTGAGACGCTTTATACATACGGGCCGATTCCCCACGTGTTATTTCACAGCGCCGCCCAAACCCAAAGTAATTCGTTTTCGGAGAACGGAGTGCTGAGGGAGAAAGAGGAGAAATGGGGAATGGGGGAGAAGGGAAAGTGCGTGTGAGGGAGGGGGAGAGAGAGAGAGAGAGAGAGAGAGAGAAGAGATGTGTTTGCCCTCACCAAGTCCTGTGCAAACATGTGGGCTTTCACTTTGATGGATTAGGCTGCGGTTACAGGAGTGCAAAGAGGCAGGACGGGTGAAGTGGGAGCGGATTAGGAGGGTCCTGTTGAAGTGGTGATGGCGGGGGTGTCAGAAGCGATCCGTCTGGACAGCGTGCCGAGGGCGATTACAGGGGGCGGGTTCCATTTCCCTCTCTATGCCTGCACTCAGCCGTGGGACAACAGCGGGCCGTCAGCCCCTCCTCAGGCGGCCGGGCTTCCAAACGGCACTTTGAAACCCTCCGCAGGTAAACGGAGACAAAGGGAGAGGGAGGGGGCAGACTGGTGACAGGCAGCCGAGTGGGGGAGACAAGGGCCTATTGTGGGCCCAACAAAAGCCCGGCTCCTGTGTGATACAGTGTTGACATCGTGTTCTTTCCCAAACAAGAGGCCAACTTCCCGGCCCTGGCCCAGGAGAGCCGGCAGGGTCCGCTGGCTCTCGTTGATACTTGAAACGCAATAAATTAAAGCGGTCGATTAAACGGTTTAACTCAACTCGCCTGCTTCCAAATCGATAGCTGATTAATAGGTGAAAGCAAAAACCAGCAGACGCAGTTGGGGATCCCTGCTTTAGAAGGCTCCCAATTCCCCATTGAACAAAATCATGCTAATAATCATGTTCAGGACTATTGGCCCAGCTAGTCTGGGACGAGTGTGGGATGTACATGGTGTGAACTAAAGAGGAGACATTTGATGGGAAGGCACCGGAGAGTGAACCACACTGTTGCTGAGAATGTCCTTTTTTTGGGGATACGAGGTTATTGCGCGACACTAGCAAGACAGGCGACTGTAGCTGCATCGCACTGGTGAAGAGCTGCAAGTGAAGGCTCGCTCGTCTGATCCCTACAGACCGCTCAGCCCCTTCCCTTCCCTTCCCTTTCACACTGTCCTCCAACTGCCACTACGACCTTGGTGCTTTTTGACTCTCCCTCTAGCTCGCTCTCTCCCTACCTCTTTCCCTCCCTCTCCTTCTCTCCCTCTCTCGTGATGCGAGAGAGAGAAGGAGCCCACGTATTGGATGGCATCGCCGAGGGAACCAGCCATTGTCGCCGGCCCTGGAGGAGGCTGTTGCCATGGAAACACCAATGACGGCGTCCTTCGACAGGGTGGGAACAGACGAGAGGCCTGAGGTCTGTGATCTGATGTGGGGTGGGGTGGGGGGGGGGGCAGCCTAAATGCAAGTGTGCTTGAATTGGGGGAGGGCTGGATAATGGGGGTTAGGGCAGGGCCTCGAAAGGAGCACAAGAACAGAGTGGGAGGATGACATCACGCTGCATATCCCAGGAGATAGAGATCAAAGAGAGAGGCAGGCTCCCCACAAAGTCACTGCAAAAAAACTGAGGGTGAGGAAGGGGTGTGTTTGTGTGTGTGTGTGTGTGTGTGAGTGTGTGTGTGTGTGTGTGAGTGCGTATGTATGTGAGTGTGTGCATGTCCCTTTCCTCCTTCTACAAGGTCACAAGTCCCCCCTCCCTGGCGAAGCACATACCACCTTTCTACATGAACCTTTGAGGTGTTTGACTGTGGATTGCAAATACCTGCTTTTCGGGAAATCGTTTTTCATTTTCCGCATTTTCATACCAAATAAAAAAGAGCTTCGGGTAAAAATCATTTAGCAGAAAAAGGTGCTTTATTCCAATCATAAATGATCTAAAAAAAAATACAAAAAAATTATTCAATCTTTTTTTGTTGTTGCTGTAAATCAAAACATTTTTGTAAGTAAATCAATCTTTTTACATTACAATACCTTTTATGTACAAAAGAACATGAACAGATGATCAGGTACTGTGGAGAAAATGAATGGAACGAGAAAAACACCTTTTCGGGATACTGAGGGTGAGAGTGAGGTGTTTCAACGCGCACAAATCAAATTCGTCAGGCTTTGTACAAGACAATAGTAAATTAAAACAGAAAAGAAAAAAATTCATCCAGCATATATACAGACAAATATAACTTACTTCACCTCTTCACATCTCCCCCTTACAGTAAACCACTGATTAGTTCCAGTGACAACTATTGTACATTTTCAGGTGCTTTGTAACTTGGATGTTACAAATGTCATTCCACGTGGGAAAATGCTTTTGTTCTCTTTGTCAAACTACACGTGTTCAAGGGAAGACAAAAACATAGGTACTGACACACGTGGCAAAAAGACTGTCCCCTTGCACTCTGTGACATCATAAAGAATGAGGTTTGAGCGAGTTGGTGGGAAACGAAGGACATCGTCGCGACGGCAGCGTCAGGCCGTGAGACCAAAAGTTGGCGGAGCTACTGCATCCATCGTTGCGCTTTGCTGTGGAGAGCAGACCTTCTCGATTGGCTCAAACCAACCGGTGATTGACAGAACATTGTAGCTCCGCCCATTACGGGGTTCTAGAAACCACGCTCCCATCAATACAGCTGTGGCTTCCAGACACTTCCCTTGTCACAAAGGAGCTAAACTGCTAATGCTAAGGATAATAATGCTATGCTTTTTTTTCACTGCACCTCCCAGTTAAGGCACCGATCTCACACCACTGACAGTGCTGTGATAATTAAGATTGCAAATAGAGAAAAAAATAAGTTTCACCAGATCTATTAGTAGATCTATTCATTACAGATGATACAGTACACAGCTGAAATAAAACATTTGACAGTATTTACCGTTTCCTCAGCGGCCGTCCCCAAAAAATAGTTCGCCTGCAATATAAGGTTTTATTTGTTGTCAGCTTCACTGATGAGTGAAATGGACGCAATGCGCAGCACCGAGAGACGGAGAGGAGGCGTGACTGTGTCCCAAGAACAAGAGCACGACCCCAGCTCTTATATTTAAAGACACCTCTGACATGCACAGAAACGACAGCGACACCGACACAAACACACAAATAATGTAGACACAAAAACGATCAAATCTCTTTCAAACTTCGACAGAAAGCACGACAAGATAAGAACTCAATACCTCAAATTGAAAAAAAAGGCAATGTGGATGTAAACAAATCGAAACCATACTGTCACGTCCAGAACGAAAGCGGGAATTGGCAGGAATATCAATGCAGCGTCCCGCGGGTCAAGGGTCTGGACTCGCTCATGATCGGGCAAGTGAGGGGGAGGGAGGGGGAGATTTGATGCGAGACCCTGCAAGGGAGGGGGCAGGGTTTGATGGGTAATGGGTGTGGTCTCGGGCCGACCTCGCGTCTCTCTGTAATGGATATTTAATGATACGAAATAAGCGAGCCTCTGTAATGCTTTCAATAATAATGACAGTGCTGGCTATCCCAGCTGGTCCACAGTCATCAGCATCACAGGCAGCCTGAGACCACAGAGGGGAATTAAACAGCTCGGTCTGAGAGACGGCTGCGCGTTACAAGATGAACACCAGCATACGGTACCCAGCTGATGTGTGTGTGTGTGTGTGTTTGAAAGAGAAACTGTGTGCAGGAGACACTGTGTGTAAGAGAGGCTGTGTGTGTGTGTGTGTGTGTGTGTGTGTGCGCATATGAGACACTATGTGTGTGTGTGTGTGCATGAGACACTATGTGTGCTTGTGTGTGTGTGTGAGTGTGTGTGCATGAGACACTATGTGTGTTTGTGTGTGTGTGTGTGTGCATGAGACACTATGTGTGTTTGTGTGTGTGTGTGTGTGTGTGTGTGCATGCGTACGTGCGCCAGATGTGACCAGGTCTTTTCGAAACCATTTTGGGAAAGGGATCAGACAGGATGGGACCCTGGGGGGTGCATGGGAAGGACAGGCACAGAGAGAAATGGAAGCATAATTAAAGTGGCAACTGAATCCCTCCCACCATAAAAAAGAAACCCCAAGAAAGAGGCAGCCCTCCTCCGCCTGAAAGCGGCTCCTTCTGGGGACGATATAAATACTCCCCCGGCCCCCGCCCCCGCCCCCGCTCCCTCCCTTTACCGCACGGACCCCAAGGAGCAGGTGAGGGTTAACCCTTCCACCGCCAGCTCTCAGCCTTCCCCTGCAGCGCGCCCTGCTCGCCCCGCCTCAGAACGCCCTCAGGTCCCAACAGTGAGCGCGAGGACTGCTGCCGTCTAACCCCACTGTCCCAAGCAGCAGTGGCGGTGAGAAGGCTCCATCGCTGTGGACGCTAGGCTAACCTGTGCCGTTCCCAGGCCAGACACGGAGGTGAGGGTGGGAGCAATCGTGGGGCCCCAATGACAAGCTGGTGTGACATATTTTCCCCATATTTTGACATACTTTCACTAGCGTCCGAGGGGGAGAATATTTTGTGAGACAGAGGAGCCGCAGAGACCTGTAAGACAGGAGGAACCTTGGCACACAAGCGCAGGCGTCTCCCTCCCTCTCCCACTCTGCGTCCGCTCGGGGCGGGGGGCTGAACCCACCTTCGGGAGGACACCCGGAGGGCCCGGTACACCTGGACCAGTTGGCACGGAAAACTGAAGGGTCCCGCTGTTCTCTCTCGGCCTCTCTCTACCCCCCCTCCCAAACTCTTCCCCGGCCCTTCTGTAATGTAGATGACCAAATCTGCCTCAGGGGAGAGCAGCGTTGGCACCGAGGGCTCCTGGGGAGTCGGCGGGATCTCCGCAGGACACAAGAGAGATGAGATCGCGTGACTCAGCGGTATTGTGGGTAAAAACTGCAGTACCCAGGAGCGATCGGCAAACTCCGCTTCTCTGCGGCTAATCGCAAAGAGCCTGACCCTGGACGCGGTGCACTGGCAAGCGCCGGATCCATGGCAACCAAAGTCTCGTCAGGAGCAATTCTACCCCTTTGTATTATAATAATAATAATAATAAGTGATTTGATTAACAGTTGACACAAATGAGTGTCCGGTCGGCTGTGACGCACAGGAACGAGTGTCTATTGAAACACTAAAACGTAAGAATCTCTTCTTTGCTCAGAAAGGCAAGGAGGGGGGAAAAATAAAACACAATAAATGTGGGTTTTTTGTAAAACACCAGACAAGACAACCAGGCCGGGACAGGACAGGCGTGTGTAGGCAAACAACACATCTCATTACAGGCAGTACAACACTCTCTCATTACCGTGCCGGTTAAAGTGAAACCACCACAACGGCGTGCACACAGTAATTGTAGTCTAACAAAGCTTTCCCCTAAGTACCGTAATATGAGTCACACATGCTTGACATACTGTCGGTAAGCCCCTTGCCATTCCTTGGAGGTAAAAGTGAAATAACAGTTTGGTTCATTAAATACAACTCCCCTCCAAGCTTGAAAACATGAGTGAGAAAGTGACAGGAAATAAAACAGCCGTCTGCTTTTGAGATTCCAGCTTTATCTGGAAAAATCTATTACTCTCTTTTTTTTTTTATAACCCCATTTTGATTTCTTTGATTTTTTTCCCAACTGAATTTTTGCAGTTTTTGTTTTTCTCCTTTTTCGTCCCTTCTCCTTCCCGCGGCTCCTGGTCCTAGACGTACCACTCCCGGCGCGAGATCACCGAGCCGTCCACGTGGGACACGAAGTCGCTGTCAGGCCCGTTGTCATAGCAGCACTCCTCCGGCGGCAGGTAGGGGGAGTGGTTATTGTAAGTGGGCGGGCCCCTGGGGGCATGGGCGGGGCTGTAGTGGTTGTGGTTGTGGTTTCCGTGGTAATAGCCCCCGTCCCTCTGGGAGCGGCGGGTTTCGCCCCACTCCTCCCGGTCCTTGTCAGGGTAGATGACCTCGCCGCTGGGTTTGGGCTTGAGGTCCGGGCTGCCCTTTCCCGGGTCGCCTCCCTTCCCGTGGACCTCCTGGAGCTCGTGCGGGACCCCCCCCAGCTGCTGCGGCTCCTTCTGCATGTCGGACGGCCCCAGGTACTGCTTGGTGTAGTAGTCCCCGCGGAAGGTCTGCCGCTGCTTCCGGTAGCAGGCCGCGCCCAGCACAAGCAGCAGCAGGAGGAACAAGGCTCCGCCCACCGCCCCGCTCACAATGGCGCCCAGGTGTCCCTCGGGCAGGGAGGCCAGCGTCGGGGAGGTGAACTGGGCGCGGCTCTTGTTGGGGGGGGGTGTGGTGGTGGGGGCGGCGGCGGTTAGGACGGGCGCGGGGGTGGTGGGGAACGTGGTGGTGGTAGAGGGAGGCTCTAATGGAAGGGGGGAGGAGAGAGAGGGAAGAGGGGGACGAGGGAGGGAGAGAGAGGGGGGGTGTAGAGGATAGGTTGGACAGACAGAAAAGTACAGAATGTTCAGTGACAACTACATCAGGATAAAAAGGGTTTACATGACAGACAGACGTGAAAGCGATTCAGTCGATCTTTTCTACCGAATGCCACTGGCGAGACAGTCCCAGGCTTCAGTCAATACGCCATAGCTCTCTCTCCCTCGAGTGCACTCAAATAACGGCAAAGAAATTATTTTGAAGTGTAAATCTTAATGAGATTAAGCTTAACACTAAATCCTTGGCTAATGTCAGAACACACAATGAGAGTGTTACTCTTTGATGAAGAAGCCCACCCATCTACTGGAGAGAGGGACAGAGAGGAAACCTGAGCCGCCTGTATTGCACACACACCCACACAGAGACATGCGTCTCATCTTCACCTCAGAGCCAGAGAAAAACATTTAAGCCTTTCTGCTCATCTTCAAACCATGGGGGGGAGATTTCTACATTTCTCACAACATTCCTGTAACTTCCTGCCAATTTGACTGTTATGCAGTGACGCTGTGGGAAAGCTACACAGCAGTGAGAGAGACACTGCTACAATCACTAATCATCTACAGGAGGATGGATCAATGGGTAAAAACACAAGGACAGAAGGTTTAGTAGGGACTGTGAAATGTAGCTACTTTTGGGAGAGGCTCAAGAGGGAGGAGGGGCTAAGGTAAAGAAGAGGGAGGGGCTTCTTGTGGGAAAGGGGAGTGGCTATTCTATAAAGAAGAGGTTAATTGGATGAGGGGGAGGAGGTTTTTTCTGTGGAGCTGGAAGTACTTCTGGTCAGCCCCATATAAACAAAGGGCTTCTCTAGACAGGGAACCCCAATCATTTCACTATTCACACTTCATAGAACATTGTTGATCCTCGATCACGCGGCAATCCCATTCCGGAGTGACCGCTCTCCCTCTGTCGGTTCTGTTCTGCAACATAGGCCCTTAAATGAGCATCCAGACTGCCTTTGTATTTTGGCTCATCGTACGCGGTTGTGTGTGTGTTTCTATGTATGTGTGTAGGTAAGTGAGTGAGTGTGTGTGCATGTGTGTGTGTGTGTATGTATGTGCATGCATGTGAGTGAGAGAGAGAGTGTGTGTGTGTGTGTGTGTGTGTGTGTATACACGAGTAAGAGAATGTGTGTGTGTGTATATGAGTAAGAGTGTGTGTGTGTGTGTGTATATGAGTAAGAGAGTGTGTGTGTGTGTGTGTGTGTGTATGTGTGTGTGTGTGTATACGAGTAAGAGAGTGTGTGTGTGTGTATATGAGTAAGAGAGTGTGTGTGTGTGTGTATGAGTAAGAGAGTGTGTGTGTGTGTGTGTGTGTGTGTGTGCATGTATGAGTAAGAGAGTGTGTGTGTGCGCGTGCACGTCTCCACTGTGGCTCTTTGCCCTCCTTCCCCGGGCGCTCAGGGGACGTGTTGTGGAACACAGATAAACGCAGAGTCACCGCTTGTGTCCACTCCTCCGCTATGCAGCAAGAGGACTGCAGGGGTCAGACACAGGAAAACACCCTCCCACACACACACACACACACACTTCCCTAGATGTGTGCACTAAGGTCCAACGAGTGCCAAAAGAGCGATCTGCACGCAGCCGTACCCGTCTGGTTCACGGTGCACCCCATCACGCTCGTGCAGGTCACCCCAGAGCCCCAGTGTGTGATCGACGCGCATCGCATAATGACACGCATTTCAGCACCGATGCCCACAGACACTTCTCTGATCCAATCGCCGACTTGATTGAGGAAATGAGAATGGCAGATCTCATCTGCCTCGGCTTGGCCGTCAGAGGAGAGAGGAGCCGCTCAAACGGGAGGAGGAGGAGGAGGAGGAGGAGAGGCGGCTGAAGGTCGCAGAGTCAGACACGCCACATCGCGCCGCTCTCCCCTGGCTCTGCAGGTGCGTTCATCCCTGACTGCCTGCCAGGGGAGCACCATGTGCCGTCTGAGGGGGTGTGCGTGTGTGTGTCTGTGTCTGTCTGTGTGCATGCGTGTGTGTGTGTGTGTGTGTGTGTGTGTGTGTGTCTGTGTGAGAGAGAGAGAGAGTGTGCAAGAGTTTCTGAACTCGTGTGAGAGACCCTGATGCCACAGAGCAGTAAGGGGAGGATGAAGCGAGCCCTACCCTCTAATTTCTCCACTGATCGGGTGCAACTGCTTCATTCAAACTGTGGATAGAGAGAGAGAGTGCGTTAGCCTGATGCGCTCTGACGCAGCCAGGGGGAGACAGCTCCACGCACCACCCTCGCAGGCAGCCAACAACTATTTTTAATGGGGGTTTCTAAAGGGGGAAGCAGGGACGCGAAACCAAAAACTACAGAGATGCATTTTCGTCGTGCGGGCGGAAGGACAAAAAGCAGCGAGAGACCGTCTGTACAGAAACGGAACATCCGGGTTCCATCCGAATAATGACGTAACAAGCAAACGAAAGGAGGGAGATCACACTCGCGCAGCCGCCGAGACGAGGAGGGCTGAAATGTGCTGAGCGTGTTGCTGAAAGGTTCCTGAATCAGGGCCATTATTTCACTTCCAAAAGAAGAGAACCAAAGCAGGGTGCCTCTCCGTTACAGTTACGGGCGATCACGTGACACGCCTGTCCCCCCCCCGCTTTCACTGCACCTTCTCCTTCCCTCCTGTTGCCTACGCCACTAAAGGTCCCACTTCCTTTAATAAGGGCCCATGTGTGAGGATGGCCTCGTGTTGTGATGGGAGAGAGAAGGAGATTGACACAGAGAGAGAGAGAGAGAGAGAGAGAGAGAGCAGGTCTAGTTCCCTCACCTTGTATGTGTACTTGCAGGTCTCTGGTCCGCTGGCCGATGTCGTTCGCCACCTCACACCTGTACAGGCCCGAATCGTTCCTCTCTAGGGGGCGCCCGAAAACCAGCGTGTTATTGACCACCTCCACGCCCTCTGGGATCTCTCCACCCACCCTGAGAGAAATACAGGGAGACCAGATGACCTCCCTTCAGTGACATCATCACAAAAAACGCTGGCTTACATTTACAAACCTTCTGGATTTAATCTTTTTTTTCTTCTTCTCATAATCACAAAAATGTCTTCTTTTTTGTATTTTTTTTTTTTAGAAGAAGAAAATCTTGAGGCCAGACATTACAATTCCACACTGTGTCCAACACAAACCGGGAGGAATGTCTGAGACTGCAGGGAACGCATGGAACGCTCAGAAAACAACAAGCTGGACCGGGAGCAGGTGCTATGTCACTGACCAGGAATACTGTCATGCTGAACAGACCTCCCCCACAACATGGGACCGCTTTGATTAATGACTGGGAGCGGGAGTGCCGATTCCAGCAGAGCGAGCGAGGATTAGGGGGGGGAAGGGGGGCGATGACGTTTCTCCCTCAAAGCGTCAATCAATTCACCAGTTTACAGCTCCGGCTTACTGCAGCTTGACAGCCGAGCGACACACACTTGGTCCGCCTTTAGCTGCGTGTGCAAACTAAAACATCCCAACGCAACAGAGTGACCTGTGGCAGAGGCGTATTATGGCGGTGGTCCCCAACCCTGGTCCTGGAGAGCCACGGGGCACGCTGGTGTTCACGGTTACACTCGGCACCTCATTGACAACTAGCAGTTGATTACACGGTCAACTCACCTCACCTTGGTTACTTGGGTCTAAACGGTTTGCGGATTTTGAGGTGGAAACAGACACCAGCATGCCCCTGTGGTTCTCCAGGTCCAGGATTGGGGCCCACTGCATTATATTGATATGTTTCAGTAATGTACTGCAGTCATATGAAATGGCACATGAATGCGCTGTGAATCCGTGGGTTTATTCCTACCACACGGCCTGCTGCAGAGAGGACCGTGTTTACCCACCTGGTCCAGCTGAAGTATCGGGCCGGAGGGTTGGCGTCGGCCCGGCACTGGAGCTGCACGTTCTCCTGGCCCACGAACCAGTCCCCGTCGTACCCCAGCAGCACGATGTCCGGCGCCGCTGCAACCAAACACATCCAAGAGCTTTACAATCACGTCCCATGTGCCCATATGATACAGTCCAAACCTGACAACACGGCACAAACACACCAGAGGTTTACAAACACGGCCCATATCCCAGTACTATACAGTCCAGATTTCAGAAAAGCTTTGCAAACACTTCTCATACAATACAGCTCAACCCACACAAGAGCTTTACAAACATGGCCCATACGCCCATACTACACAACCCAAACACACAAGAGCTCTACAAACATGGCCCATACACCCATACTACACAACCCAAACACACAAGAGCTTTACAAACATGGCCCATACGCCCATACTACACAACCCAAACACACAAGAGCTTTACAAACATGGCCCATACGCCCATACTACACAACCCAAACACACAAGAGCTCTACAAACATGGCCCATACACCCATACTACACAACCCAAACACACAAGAGCTTTACAAACATGGCCCATACGCCCATACTACACAACCCAAACACACAAGAGCTTCACAAACATGGCCCATACGCCCATACTACACAACCCAAACACACAAGAGCTTTACAAACATGGCCCATACGCCCATACTACACAACCCAAACACACAAGAGCTTTACAAACATGGCTCATACGCCCATACTACACAACCCAAACACACAAGAGCTTTACAAACATGGCCCATATGCCCATACTACACAACCCAAACACACAAGAGCTTTACAAACATGGCTTATATGCCCATACTACACAACCCAAACACACAAGAGCTTTACAAACATGGCCCATACGCCCATACTACACAACCCAAACACACAAGAGCTTTACAAACATGGCTCATATGCCCATACTACACAACCCAAACACACAATAGCTCTACAAACATGGCTTATATGCCCATACTACACAACCCAAACACACAAGAGCTTTACAAACATGGCCCATACGCCCATACTACACAACCCAAACACACCAGAGCTTTACAAACATGGCCCATACGCCCATACTACACAACCCAAACACACAAGAGCTCTACAAACATGGCCCATATGCCCATACTACACAACCCAAACACACAAGAGCTTTACAAACATGGCTCATATGCCCATACTACACAACCCAAACACACAAGAGCTTTACAAACATGGCCCATACGCCCGTACCACACAACCCAAACACACAAGAGCTTTACAAACATGGCCCATACGCCCATACTACACAACCCAAACACACAAGAGCTTTACAAACATGGCCCATACGCCCATACTACACAACCCAAACACACAAGAGCTCTACAAACATGGCCCATACGCCCATACTACACAACCCAAACGCACCAGAGCTTTACAAACATGGCCCATACGCCCGTACTACACAACCCAAACACACAAGAGCTCTACAAACATGGCCCATACGCCCATACTACACAACCCAAACACACAAGAGCTCTACAAACATGGCCCATACGCCCATACTACACAACCCAAACACACAAGAGCTCTACAAACATGGCCCATACGCCCATACTACACAACCCAAATGCACCAGATCTTTACAAACATGGCCCACACTATACAGCCCAAACCTGATCACGCCCCAGCCACCCCTCCATCAAGCAGAAAACTTCCGATCAGTGAGACCAGAGAGAGAGACTGGTCACATACAGAGGTCGCGCAAAGAACCACAGGACTATCACCACCGGGAGGCACATCCGTCCAAAAACTTAACATCAAGTATTAAATATTCAAACTCAAATGTATTATTCACATCGAAGAAATTATGTCTCAATAGTATTATTATGAATAATTAATATCAATAAGAATATAACACACAGAACACTGAAAACAACTTGAGAGAATTAATTGGAAAATGACAACATCAAACAAGAGTCCCCTAGGGATTCAAGGTCACCTGTTGACGCTAGTCAAAAGAATAAAGCACACTTTTAAGAGTCAGCCCAACGTCGGGGTTGCCTGCCTCCTTAGTTCTCGGTACAATGCTTTCAGTGTTCTTCAAATGCATTTTTTAATATTTATACATTTTGCCAATATGAGCGAGTTAACAGTTGTGTGTGGTTTTCTCGTGCGAGAGAGCAATCCTCGGTGCGGGTGGTGGGAAACGTGCAAACGTAGAAACGCAAGAACTCTCCGGGGATTGGGCCTTTGTTACACAGTCGTGCCTAATAAAAGAAAACGGCACGGAGGACCTGTGGGAAACACGGGGGCGAGGTCGGGGGAGAGAGGGAAGGGAGAGGAACGACAGGGAGTCGGGCACAAGCCCATGTAAGAACACATACAGGTGGTGAAAACGTTTTAGAAACGCCAACGCAAAGGCACTTCATAAGGTGCTGGGACACACGCTGTTGCCCCGGGGTTAAAATCTGCGGTCACTCGATCTGAGGTTGCTCGCCCGTTTCGCCTTGCACTCTGAATGAATGCACAGGTGTCGTGGCTCCCGCCCACTGTTGCTCTTTGCTGACGATGTCGTTCCCTTCAAGTTCCGTGCTGACGTCGCCTTAGACACCGTTGCTCGCGATACATCAGCGAGTTCAGTTGTCGCGGAGATCCCGCCAACCACACCCCAACAATCACCCCTCTTCCAAAGTCACGGAGGTCTCCTCTTGTGGCCATGCTAGCCATAATTACAGGCAACCAGGTGTCTGTCCAGCATTTGTATACGTGACCCTATGCATGCTGGGATGCTAGGTGCTCAGTAAATGGACGAGCTACACCTGTGTGGCAGCCTATGCTATGCATGTACTCACTGTCCCTCATTCACCCAGGTGCTTCCATCGTTTTGGTCAATACTCTCGCTTCGTCTTATCCTTGCCCAAGTGCATGTCGCTTCCTATCCACTTCCGGCGCAGGTAGGACTTGATCAATTTATACATTTTAACTTTATATTTATTTATTAACTTTATAAATAAAAGAAACTAAAAAAGGGCCTCATTAAAGGAAGGAGTCTTCCGCAAACAGACAACCATCACAGGGCTCAGCTCGCCAAGGAAAGCTGCATTAATTATTGAGACATTAAAATGGCCCTCTAATGGCGGGTTTATGAGACGGGGAGTGAGAGGGCGAGAGAGTGAGCGAGCTGGTCTGGGTTCTGCACCCTCAGCAGATACACTGAGCCCTACTGTGCACACACTGATCCCTCTGACAGCAGGAGGGGCCCTTTACTGACGTCTGTAATTACCATGGCATGTTGTCTGGATTGTTAATATACTGGAGCAATATGGAAAACAGATGTCATTAAAAAAAAGTCATAAAAACCAAAAACAGGATCACCAATCCGCTGCCAAAACAAGCTGTCCGGGAAACAGCCTGGTCGCCAGTTGGTTGTCAAGAATCTGAGTGAATCGTTTTACTTTATTCTACCATGAAGCGATGTGAGGGAACGGCCTGCCCTCTCCTGACCCTCAGTGCACAGGGGAGCAAGAAACCCCTTTATGAGATCAGCACCGCTGCAGTGCCATAATGCACCCATATCACCAAACAACCAAACCCCCTAACGCATCTATACCACCAAACCCCCTAACACACCTATACCACCAAACCCCTAACACACCTATACCACCAAACCCCTAACGCACCTATACCACCAAACCCCCTAACGCATCTATACCACCAAACCCCCTAACGCACCTATACCACCAAACCCCCTAACGCACCTATACCACCAAACCCCCTAACACACCTATACCACCAAACCCCCTAACGCACCTATACCACCAAACCCCCTAACACACCTATACCACCAAACCCCCTAACGCATCTATACCACCAAACCCCCTAACGCATCTATACCACCAAACCCCTACCGCACCTATACCACCAAACCCCTAACACACCTATACCACCAAACCCCCTAACGCACCTATACCACCAAACCCCCTAACACACCTATACCACCAAACCCCCTAACGCATCTATACCACCAAACCCCCTAACGCATCTATACCACCAAACCCCCTAACGCACCTATACCACCAAACCCCCTAACGCATCTATACCACCAAACCCCCTAACGCACCTATACCACCAAACCCCCTAACGCAACTATACCACCAAACCCCCTAACGAATCTATACCACCAAACCCCCTAACACACCTATACCACCAAACCCCCTAACGCACCTATACCACCAAACCCCTAACGCACCTATACCACCAAACCCCTAACACACCCATACCACCAAACCCCTAACACACCTATACCACCAAACCCCTAACATCTATACCACCAAACCCCCTAACGCATCTATACCACCAAACCCCCTAACACATCTATACCACCAAACCCCTAACATCTATACCACCAAACCCCTAACGCACCTATACCACCAAACCCCTAACGCATCTATACCACCAAACCCCCTAACGCACCTATACCACCAAACCCCCTAACGCATCTATACCACCAAACCCCCTAACGCATCTATACCACCAAACCCCCTAACACACCTATACCACCAAACCCCTACCGCACCTATACCACCAAACCCCCTAACGCATCTATACCACCAAACCCCCTAACGCACCTATACCACCAAACCCCCTAACACACCTATACCACCAAACCCCCTAACACACCTATACCACCAAACCCCCTAAAGCATCTATACCACCAAACACCCTAATGCATCTATACCACCAAACCCCCCAACACACCTATACCACCAAACCCCTAACACACCTATACCACCAAACCCCTAACACACCTATACCACCAAACCCCTAACACACCTATACCACCAAACCCCTAACACACCTATACCACCAAACCCCCTAACACACCTATACCACCAAACCCCTAACACACCTATACCACCAAACCCCTAACACATCTATACCACCAAACCCCCTAACACACCTATACCACCAAACCCCTAACACACCTATACCACCAAACCCCTAACGCATCTATACCACCAAACCCCTAACACATCTATACCACCAAACCCCTAACACATCTATACCACCAAACCCCCTAACGCATCTATACCACCAAACCCCCTAACGCATCTATACCACCAAACCCCCTAACGCATCTATACCACCAAACCCCCTAACACATCTATACCACCAAACCCCTAACACACCCACCCACCAAACCCCCTAACGCACCTATACCACCAAACCCCCTAACGCACCTATACCACCAAACCCCCTAACACATCTATACCACCAAACCCCCTAACGCATCTATACCACCAAACCCCTAATGCACCCACCCACCAACACACCTGTGGAAGGCGTTGGTCTGGACAGGGTAATCAGGGTGATTAAGGGCCACGCCTACTGGCAGGGCGGCCAGGGCACACAGCTGTGCAGCGTTCTCTAATTGTACCTGTGTGCTTATATGCTTAAAACTTCTAGCTGTCTCAGTAGGTGGCTGGAACACGGGAGCTGAATGTCAAAAGAGAGAGAGAACTGCGAGACCCAAAGCAACTGAAACCATTCGCGAGCGCTGAATGTTTTGCGTTATTCGAAAGATGCTTTTTATTTAGTTTATTGTCTTTGTTTGTTGTTTTTGGCCAGAACCCGTGATGGGGACGGCTGAATATCTGTTTTTGTTTGTTTTTTGCTGTAAGTGCTCTCCCTCCCTCCCTCTCTCTCTCTCTCTTTGTGGGAGAAGGAACAAAAACTGTGGTACGCAGACTGATGACTGCATTCCTTGCATGTTCTGTTCCCTCCTTGGTTGTGTTGTACGGCGTATGACAGCACTCAAACCACCAAACCCCCTAACGCACCCAAATCACCAAACCCCCTAACGCAAAATCACCAAACTACAAAACCACCAAACCCCGGCCTAAACTATCAAACCACCAAAGTATCAAACACACAAAACCATCGAACCACCAAACTATCAACAATCAGACAGAGACGGACTCATACAAAGACAAACGCTCACAATCACACTCACTGCACGTAGAGCAGGTAGGGTATCACACAAACAAACACAGACACACAAACACACTGCACGTTGAGCAGTTGAACACACACACTGCACATTGAGTAGGTAGAGTGTCTCACTCACTCACTCACTCACTCACTCACTCACACTTGCACGTTGAGCAGGTAGAGTATCTCACACACACACACACTCACTCAGACTGCACGTTGAACAGGTAGAGTATCTCACACACACTGCACGTTGAGCAGGTAGAGTATCTCACACACACACACTCACACACTGTACATTGAGCAGGTAGAGTATCACACACACACTGCACGTTGAGCAGGTAGAGTATCTCACACACACACACACACACACACACTGCACATTGAGCAGGTACAGTATCTCACACACACTCACTCACATTGCACGTTGAGCAGGTAGGGGATGCGGAAGTCGTTCTGCAGGGCCGGGTGTCGCACCACGCAGGTGAGGGCGTGTCCCTGGGCCTGGCGGTGGGGCCTCCAGGTGTAGCGCACCTGCGTGGTGGTGGTGCCGTTGGGCTCGTCCTGGACGTGCTTCTCGGAGCTCCCGGTCAGTCCCGACTCCCACACCACCTCCGCCGGGGGCCGCGCCCGCTCTGCTGTACAGGTGGCCACCACCGTCTCGTTACCGCCGTCCAACAGCGCCACGGAGCCCGCAGAAACATACACCTTCGGCTCCACTGAGGGGAGAGAGAGGGGGGACGGAGTTCTGTGGAGTTAGACTGGAGACACCAGCGGCTTTCTGAGGCGCTTCCTTGTTGTAGAGGCATGGTGTGTGCGTGTGTGTGTGCGAGAGTGTGTGTGCTTGTGTATATGTGTGTGCGTGTGCATGTGTGTGTATGAGTGCAAGTGTGTGCGTACATGCGTGTATATCTGCATGTGTAAAAGTGTATGTGTGTGTGTGTGTGTGTGTGTGGGTGTGTATATGGGTGTGTGTGCGCGCGTGCATGCGTATACGTGTGTGCATGTCTGTGTATGCGTCCATGTGTGTGCGCGTGCATGCTTGTATGCGTGTGCATATGTGTGTGCGTACATCCATGTGTATACGTGTGTGTGCGTATATGCATGCGTGTGTGTGTGTGTGTGTGTCAGGAATCTGAATGATCTGGGAGCAGCCCTTTAGCTGCAGCAGCACACCTGTCCTGGGAGGGAGGAGGGGCTGCAGAAACAGCGCAGGAGTGTGTGGCGGCTCAAACGCATGTGGGAAGTGTGGGCTGGGCTTCATTTGGACATGCCATAACGATACAATCATAGGGCATCTGGTACAAACTCAGATCTAACCAGACCAGATGCTAGACTTCGCCCCAGAGGGAAGACAAACTGGACCAGGTTTACATACCTGCCCATCAGAGAGGGGGCACCATTTCAGACAGACAGACAGACAGACACGTTGCTGGAGTATGGACAAACTTACCTACAGGAGTTGAAACACTCCTCACACTTTATCCAACTACACTTTTATCTCTTGTTGTTCAGGGCTGCAGGGTGGAGGCTGTGTATAGCAGTTAGTGCTGTACAGTGGTGTTCTTTTGTAATAATTCTATTGTCTTTTTACTGTAAATACTGTGTACTTTTGCACTTTTTTTTTCGTTGAGCATTGTCACTTTCCATTTCACTGCACACCCCGTGTGCCCCGTCTTGAATCTTGAATCTTGAATCTTCTCGAACCGGGCCAGGATGTGCAGCTGTGATATAGTGTTCAGTGTTTGGTGTTGAGTTCAGTGCTCTCTGCAGTGTTTGGTGTTGTGGTGTAGTGTTCAGCGCTGTGTGTTGAGTTCAGTGCTCTCTGCAGTGTTTGGTGTTGTGGTGTAGTGTTCAGCGCTGTGTTGAGTTCAGTGCTCTCTGCAGTGTTTGGTGTTGTGGTGTAGTGTTCAGCGCTGTGTGTTGAGTTCAGTGCTCTCTGCAGTGTTTGGTGTTGTGGTGTAGTGTTCAGCGCTGTGTGTTGAGTTCAGTGCTCTCTGCAGTGTTTGGTGTTGTGGTGTAGTGTTCAGCGCTGTGTGTTGTTCAGTGCTCTCTGCAGTGTTTGGTGTTGTGGTGTAGTGTTCAGCGCTGTGTGTTGAGTTCAGTGCTCTCTGCAGTGTTTGGTGTTGTGGTGTAGTGTTCAGCGCTGTGTGTTGAGTGGCTCTGTGGCGTTTGATGCTGCGGTGTCGCGTTCAGTGCTGTTTGTGCAGTTGTGACTCCCTCGCGGCCGAAGCTGATCACATTACCAGGCAGGAGCCGAGAGACTCCTGCCGCTTCTTCTCGGTGAGGCAACTCAAAACAGATCCTCATAGACATGTGTGTGAGCGCACATATGCAGGGGGGAGTGGTGCTCTGTGTAATGCATACCTGCTTATCTGTGTAATGTATACCTGCTCTAATCTGCAAGACGGGCCCAGTGCTGCTTCACAGTCTCATTCATATTTTCAGACTGGTTGCGCTGAGCGGAAATTCGATTCTCGGAGCGCTAAAAGGGAATGGGGGAGAGGGGAGGGGAGGGGGGGGCTCCACTGTGTGGCGTAGGAAGGTGTCCTTTTACATTTCCGTTTCGCTCGGCGTCATTACTCTCCTTCGCGAGAACTGGAAAGCCCCAACCTCATTCCAACCTCATTCCTCCTTCCCTCTCTTTCCATCCCTGCATCCCTCCTTTTCCTCTCGTCCTTGAGTTGGGGGCAGAAACAGCCGTGGCACATACCAAATCCCCAACCCCCAAACCCCTTTTCCCCACCTAGGCCTCACAGGATATAGCGACAGACACACGCCCGTCACCCAGACCCCTCAGGAATCTCCCCCTTTGTGGGCCCTGGAATGGTAAATGTAAATAACCCCTGCACAGGGAGCCCTAAAATAGAGCCCCCCCCCCAGTCCTGGCTGTGTTCCTGTACCCTGCATTCCGGCCCTGCTGTAATTATAGCTCCCTCTGCATACATTCACTGCTCTCCCAGTAACCAGGGGGCTGGTTTTCACATTGCCCGTTACCCCTCTGATCTGGGGGTGATGGGTGTGTCCAGTGCATCTCAGACAGTCTTGAGGGGTATTGATCTCCTGTCGGTCAGAGCTTGGGGCTTCCTGTTCATACTTCCACTGGTCAGGGAGCCCTGCGGTGGTCATTAGAGGAAGGTCCCTGATTCCACAGGCAAACTGTGTGTGTGTGGTGTGCGTGTGCCCAAGTGTGCGTTGCCTCTCCAAGTGCACGCATATACGTAAGAAGGTGACAGACGGAGTGCACGTGCGTGAAGGGGCGTGAGTGTTTGAGGAATGCCTAATGCTCAACAACGTTTAGCGCTCTTGTACAAAAGCCCTGCGATCGTACGCGTTAATAACCTGGGTTAATCAGCCCAGGCCCTTTCTGCTGGGGGAAAACGAACACAATGGAAGAGTTCAGCCAGATGCAATCTGATAATTTCCCCCAGCCGCGTCAGAGACGTTCAGGTGAGAACACAGCCTCCTTTCAAACTCTCTTTGTGAGTGTGTCCCACTGACCGGCCATTATCCAGCCAGCGAGTTAAGAAAAGGACTGGCAGTGTAATGTAATGGTTAGGGAGCTGGGCTTGTAACTCAGAGGTTGCAGGTTCAATTCCCAGGTGGGACACTTGAGCAAGGTACTTAACCTGGATTGCTTCAGTAAAATTTCCAGCTGTATAAATGGATTCTATGTAAAAAATGTAAACTGTATAAGTCATTCTGGATAAGAGCGTCTGCTAAATGCCTAAAATGTAAATGTAAATATATTGCCATCTTTCCTCAGGTGAAGACACTCACAGAATCATAATCGACATTAGGCCTCACCTTTGACTCGCAATTAAGTGTTAGTTTGATGTAGTTCATTTTCACAATCACACAATTCACCAAAATTAACATTTAACATTTTAAGTCAAAGTTAAGGATTGATTAAATCCTTAACTTTCTTAAGATTAAGTCAAGTCTTGATTGAATAGGGACTCAGACACAAATGTGCATACGTGGTTCTCTGTGGCTCAGTTGGTAGAGCATGGCGTTGGCAATGCTTAGGTTGTGGGTTCAATTCCCACTGGGACCACATGTACTGGAAAATGTATGCACTCACTACTGTAAGTCGCTTTGGATAAAAGGCAATAAATGGCAAGTCCACACACACACACAAATATCAAAATACAAACAAATATGATGTCAAAATAAAGCCAAACATTTTTGATGTCACACACACACACACACACACACACACACACACGCGTGCTCCGTACCCATGACGCTGACGAGCGTGGAGGCCTGGGTGTTGCCCAGGGGGAAGGTGGCCACCTTGCAAGTGTAGACGCCGATATCGGCGAAGCCCACGTCCTCCAGCGTGATGGTGGCGTCGTGGGCTGACGGCGAGCGGAAGGACAGCCGCTTCTCGTAGTCGGGGGCGATGGAGATGCCGAACTCGGGGTTGTACACGGCCAGGGTGACGGAGCCCGCGCCCCGCCGACGCTCCCACGAGCTCTGGGTCAGGCTCAGGTTGGTCCCCACCTGCACCCTGCAGCCCAGCGTGATGTTCTTGCCCAACACGGCGTCCACGCGCTCCGGCACCAGCACCCGGTTGCTCAGCACACCTGGGGTAGAGAGAGGGGGGGGGGGTACGTGGTCAGAGACAGACTCGTGTTCAAGAAAACGTGTACAACCCGATGACACGTTTGGACAAATGCGCCAGTTATGGTGTTAGCGTTTCATCTACTTCTTGTTAGCGGTTCTGTGCGTGTATCCCCCCCTCCCCAGTGCTCGACAAGAGCATTCGGACTCTATTAAAGTAAGCATCACCGAACGTACCGAACGCTTTTGGGGATTTTCCAGGGACAGAGATGTGCCATACTCCAGAGATTGTGTTTATACAGCGCTCTTCACAACCTCAAAGTGCTTTACGGTGACGTACGGAAGCTCAGTTCCACCATCACTAATGTGTAGCGCCCACCTGGGTGATGCACGGCTGCCATTTTGAATCAGAGCCCTCACCGCACACCCTCCACGCGAACCGGCACACCTCCGAATGACCAAACCCACCACGCACGCACACCGCTAAGAAATGCTAACTCTGCACCGGAGCATGTTCACCTGCAACAACACAAACAAAAAAGGCAAGAGGACAGATTTGTACTTCCCCTAGAGACAGAAAGGGGGGAGAGAGGGGGGACCACACCTGGCCAGGGTCACGACATGCACAGGAGAGAAGCTCTACGCCAGATGTCGTCGCCACAAACACGGCGACACGCCAAAGCTGGAACAAGAGGAGAGCGCGCAGGGCTGTTTCGCCGGTTTTAATATTCATCCCGGACTCCTGAAATCTAGTCCAACAAGCAGCGGAGCCAAGCCCAACAGAACGCAGAAATGGAGACAGACACTGCAGCTGTGGACTGATCCATAGGTCACGCTGTGTACGGGCACAGCGGCAGTAATCACGCCACGCGCTACTCTTCAAATGTGGTGTGTGCGTTCGTATGAGCGTGTGTGTGTGTTTGTGAGAAAAAGGGAGAGAGTGCATTTTGTGCGTGTGTGTGTTGTTAGTGTGCATTTGCGTTGTGTGGGAATGTGCATTTGTGTGCGAGTCAGAGAGTGCGCGTTTGAGTGCGTGTAAGAGAGTGAGCGTTTGTGTGTGTGTGAGAGTATGTTTGCATGTGTGTGTGTGAGTGAGAGTGCATGAGTGTGTGGGTGTGTGTGTGTTGTGAGTGTGCATTTGCGTTGTGTGGGAATGTGCATTTGTGTGCGAGTCAGAGAGAGTGCGTTTGAGTACGTGTAAGAGAGTGAGCGTTTGTGTGTGTGAGAGAGTATGTTTGTGTGTGTGTGTGTGTGTGTGTGAGTGAGTGAGTGCATGAGTGTGTGGGTGCATTTTAAATTCACACCATGCACAACTCCTTCCCAGCCCCCAGTTGAGTGCAGTCCATCGGTTACTGTACAGCAGCAGGCGAGAGACGGCAGGTCGATAGCCGCACTGCTCATTCACTCGGCACAGTGCCTCCTCCAGGAGGGGAGCGTCTGCTGGCCGTGCTCAGAGACACAGCAAAGCTCCTCGGGATTCAAACCCGCGACCACCCCGAAAGCACAGCAAAAACACAGTCTCCTACTGGTCCCCTGACGGTGTGAGCAGCACCGCCCATCTCACTGCTACGAACATGACAAGTGTTATGAGGAAAGGCTAGAGATGCTTGGACTGTTCAAGCTTAGTAAAAGGAGACTTAGGGGAGATTTGATTGAGGCTTTTAAATTTATTAAAGGAATTAACAAAGTGAATTTCAGGAAATTATTCAAGTTGAGCTCGGTTAGCAGAACGAGGGGACAAATAAACTGACAAAGGGTAAATTTCACACGGACACTAGGAAATATTTTTTCCACACAGAGAGTGATCAATGCGTGGAATAGCTTGCCTGGACATGTAGTGGAGGCTGAGACACTAGGGGTATTCAAGGCCAGGCTCGATCCAGTGTTAGACACTCTAGCCTTTGGGTAAACTAAGCATTGTGAGCAGATTAGTGGTAGGAATGGACGAGCAGTGTTGGGCTGAATGGCCTGTTCTCGTCTTCCCCTTATGTTATGTTATGTTATGACCACCACAGCCTACCGAGCGTTTCACACCCATCATCTGCATCACTTTCTGCTGGGATTGACCGGGAGACCGGTAAGAAACAATAGCGCTCACAACTGAGAGACAGAGATATCAGTAGTGAGTAGAGAGTAGTGAGTAATAGTAACAGTAACAGTAATCAGTAGTTCTGGGGTTAAATTTTATTTTTAAAGTCTGATTGCATTACAGTTTTTCCACCACAGTCCAGCTTTGTTTCATGTGCGTTAGGTCACCTGCCAATTCTCAGCCTTTTAGGGTAGAATTCCCCCGGTGCTCAAGGACACGCCCCAAAACTTGCTCCTTTTATGTGAGTTCAACACGGACGTGCGATTTGACATTCTTGATTGTGGCTATCAAATGTAGCTGGCGAGCTCTGGATGGGGAGCCGGGCACCAGATTTATAAACGGGGTGGGGGGGTTTGGCTGTCAGCTGTAATGTTAGCCTGTGTGACTCGGTATGGCACAGCAAGAGGAAAGTATGCTTCACACTGCTGAGCCCAGTGCGGTGTGAGACCTGATACTCCTGCTGCCTCGCTGTAGCCCAGCTAATGTGTGGGAATCTGCTCCTCGTTTCTCTCTACTCCCTCATCCCTCCTCCTCCTTAAAACATCTCCCCCTCTACGCAGAATGACCCCGTAACGCACGGAAAGAGGTCAGGACAGAACTTTACGGATGCCCACTCCCACCTCTCTGTCTCCCAGTCTGTACGAAAGCCAGTGCCGTGCCGAGTGTGCGTGTGCATGTGCAGCGTGTGCATTTGAGATGCGTGTCCCTGTGTCTGTGAGTGTGCGTGTGTGTGTGCATGCGTGGGTGTGTGCGTGCGTCTGTGTCTTCGGCCTTTAGCAGGCGCCTTCATCCTTTATCCAACATGACAATGCATGAGGTCATTTCATTACAGCATCAAAGAGTCTCAAATAAACCAAAACTGCCAAAGTAAACTAGAATAAAATGTATACACTGCATAAAGCAGAAATGCAAAAAATATGCTGCGATACTGAAACAGATCTCTGTAATAGAAAAGAATGGAGAGAAAGAAAGCGATCGAGAGAGAGAGAGAGAGAGAGAGAGAGAGAGAGAGAGAGAGGTGGTGTGGGGACGACTGGCCTTTGCGTTTCACGCCCCAGGTGCCCTCCTGCTTAACCACCAACACTATACATTTCCTTCTGGCTACTGTGAAGGAGAGCAAATAAAGCAGTGACACCATTACAGACTAACAGAAACCTGTGATGGTAGAAGTTAAAATGCAGTAGCTGACGTGAGGAGCCAGCAGGATTCATTCATATTTAATGATAAACAGCGGATTGATGCGCTCACGGTTCACAACACACAAACTGTAAAAGAAGCAAGAAAAACACCACCAGCACCATGGTGAAAAGGTCACAGGTCACTGAGTGGCTCGCAGAATAACAGGTTTGATGTGTGGGGAAAGAGGGGGGCGGTGGTGTTGTGGTTTTAAGGTGTTAATGGACCATAAGGCTAAGACATTTAGACTAATATATATATTTTCCCTTCTTGCCTCCTCCAGGAAGTGCCTTGAATGTTTAAAGTAAGCCCAGGTTTTACAACATGGGTATTTTTTAAACTACGTTCTGTGGCCTCCTTCTGCTGCTTTTGTCTTCACACACACACCCTTGTGTTCAAAGAGCACCTTGTACCCCAGGTTCATCTGAGCTTTAGAACAATATACCTACAGGAGCCACCAGCGACTGCTCTTGTTGATCAGAACAACTTGTTGAGTGAACCCCGCCCCAAGGTCGACCACTTTAAGCGTGCTCTTATTTTAGAACCAAATGGGACGCATAAATACAGGTCGAAGAAATGCTAGTTTATTACTGTGGTGACAGTACTTTGCTTGCCTGTGATTAATCTTCTATAATGCGCTTCTGCTACAGCTGCCATGTACTCCGTGTGTTTAAACAAACGGAAAACAAGAGGGAACCTTTGTAAACCGTTCAGGGCGTTGGGGCAGGGCTCGCTGCAGCTAGCTTGAGGCGTGTAGCGCTTGCCACTGCTGTGGAAGCGTGACTCGTGTCACAGCCACCAGCGACAGGGCTGTGTGTACGCGCTGTTCTCAGAACAGCCAGCAGGGGGCGATAGGGGGCCTTTTAACCCCTGTACTGCCAGGGAGGGGGGGAGACAGATGATGGCCGTGTGGGACCCATAGACCCATACAAAAACCTGAAGAGCTGCAAGCTGATCAAAAACAAACACGGGGAAGATGGATAGGTGGCGAAAAAAACGTGTTCACAAAAAGCACCAGCCAAGCAATTCCTCCGTCTGTGGGAGGAAACCGAAATAAAATGCTCCGAAATGTACAGCGTCTTTTCTGGTGAAAGGGATTTTCGCTTTAAAGGGTGAGAGAGTTGCTCGAACACGATAAAAAGGGATCGTAAGCTCCTTCCACTAAACCAGGCATGAACACACAAGTGGCCAGTGCACCAGTGTGCAGTGCCGGCTGATCGCAATTAGAGCATCATGCTTTTATGCATCGTTAATTGATTATGAAACCGTGCCGGGTAAAAGAGGGGTCACAAGCACAGATATGCAATGGCTTTTCCACAATGTGCCCCCCACTCCCTCACACACACACACACACACACACACACACACACACACACACACACACACACACACACACACACACACACACACACACAGTATGCACACACACATCCCACACACACACACACACACACACACACACACACACACACACACACACACACAAAGCAGTATGTTCGCCCCCACTACTCCAGTACGCACAGTTAATTCAGGACTGTAAAATAGCACTGCTCAACAGTGACAGGGTTGATGTTGTCATCACTTACTATGACCACAAAACCCTGCCGCTGGCACAGAAACTTCTCCCCTGACGCACAGTGTACCTGTGACATCACATAAACGCAGCTGGGCCGTGCTGAGTGGTGCATTGTTAGGGGTTAAACTGATGGGTAATGCATGAGGACAAAGGAGCAGAGGGGTGTGTTATTACAACAAAAATAAAAATCATAAAGACTGGGAAAAAACGAAAAAATCTCAAACAAACTCTGGGAAAGTATAATTTGGGGTCTCCTATGTAGCATGTTCTGGGTTTGAGATTCTATCCCCCCGACATCACTAATTGCAACAAGCTGCCCGGACGACGTCATCGTAAATCAAAACCCTTCCCGTCGCTTGGCAACCCAACCCAAACATTCCGACCGGCTGCTTGCAGTGCCAGCAACCCCCGCCCTCCCATCACACCCCCCAAACCCCAACTCCAGCCTCCCCAGAACTCTCCGATCTCAGCTCTGCCTCTGACTCAATCTACGGACAGACAGAGGGAGAGAGGAGCGGCCGAGCGGAGGACGGGAAGAGGAAAGGCTGGTGAAACAGGGGAGGTTGTGCAGCAGAGGAGGAGGGGAGGAGGAGAGGACGTCCACGAGATCCTGTCTGGCTGGCGTCCAGAGAATACGCACACAAAGTATGTATGCAGGACGAGAGTCCGCGCAGAAAGGAGGGCCGTGATCACGCCCACACAACACCGCGCAGCGGAGAGCTAAAGACCTCATGGGAGGTCCGAGGAGCGGGGGCCGGGGGGGGAATCGGCAGGAGAGGGGGAAGCATAAAGAGCATCCTCCGTTTGGCGGGAGCGGACGTGTGACAGGAGACAGAAGGCACGCCCACGGGAGGAGCCCTTTTCCCGGGGCCTTTCCTCGCCGCGTTTGGTCACGGCGCGCTCGCACTCGGGAGACACCGGGAGCGCCGGCAGCGGTAACGTCGGTCCGCGGCAAATTTTAATAACCGAGAAGGGACGTCAGTCTGTCAGGATATTAATAACTAAAGAGGGAAAACGGTCTGTGTGGATGTGAATAACCGAGGCACAGGGGAAATACCTGCTGTAACTGAAGGCCTGCGCTGATAACAGAGACAGGAGGAGGAAGAGAGGGGGGTCTAAAAATAAGGCTGAGAGACGTGAGAATGGAGAAAGGTTCATCATCTCACTGGAGCGCTTCAACCATCAATGGAGAGACAAAGAGCCCAATCCCGCACCTCGCCCCCAAACGCCGGTCTCCCCTTCTACCCCTCTCATGTACACCAGGTCCATGACGTAAGCTACTGGTGGTGCGGGCCGCGTCCAGTTACAGCCGTTTGTAAATAACCTGGATGTATTCCTCCAAGGGTCCCCAACCTTGGTCCTGGAGAGCCACGGGGTCTGCTGGTTTTTGCCGTGTTGCCCACGAGCGCCAGCCTGAAGTCAGTTTTGTGTTCTTCTTCCTAATGGTTAAGGTTAGGATTTGGGTACAGTTGGCTGGTGCCATGAGAGTGCTGGAGGCCAACTTCACCCTTCAGCTGTTTTTGTTTTCGCCATAAAACCCGCAATCAATTCAGACCCAAGAATTCGTTGAGGCGAGTGAGTTAACTGTGTAATCAATGGCTTTGATCGATCTATTAAGTTCTAATCGATCTATGCTGAAAACCAGCACAACCCTGTGGCTCTCCAGGACTAGGGTTGGGCCCCCCGTAGTCAATCCCTTCTACTTCAAGCATGACAAGAAAAAATACAGAAACCTCGGGGTAATAGATCTGAATGTATTTATCCAGTTAAACTGTGGAATGATTACATCACTGCATCACTTGGTTTTTCTACTTTGCTGCAGCCTTATGGTTCACCCACACCACATCATGGAGCCCTGGTTTTCCCCAGGAGAAATGAACCCCCATCCAAGTACTAACCATGCTCAGGCTGGCTTAGCTTCCGTCATTAGGCAGGACAGGGACAAAGTATAGTCTTACTTTCCCCTTCAACTTATAAGAAGCCCTATAACAGGCGTATTCAAATCCAGGCCTCGAGGTCCGCAGTGTCTGCAGGTATTTGCGCCAACCACGCACTACATCACCTGATTTCACTAATTAGCTCCCTTCCTGGACCAAGGAGGTAAACCAATTATTCGAAATCAGGTGGTATAATGTGTGGTTGGAGCAAATACCTGCAGATACTGTGGACCTCGACGCCTAGATTTGAATATCCCCGCCCTATAAACTCCCCTGGTAACACAGGACTAAGCATTAAGATATCAAGACTGTGCCATCTCATGCAAATGTAACTGTTCCCAAGGTAATAACTTCTCAGAAACACGCAAGCATCTCACCCTGAGAGCCCTGAACCCAGCGGCTCGTCCGCTGACACGGAGCACGGTCCTGACTCCCATCGGCGCTTTTACCGCCTGACCCTGACGCAGAGGGAAAAGCAGCAGGGGGAAGCCAGGGGAAGAGGAACCACAGAGGAGGAACGCGGAAGAGTGAGACGGGGCCAGTGAACTCTGGATGCTCCTGTGACTCCGGGTCAATAAAACACAACCGCCTGTGAGCCTGGAGCTAAGGGGCGTCGACATGGGAGTCGTGCGACCTGCTCGAGACCGAGCAGTGAGCGGCGCCAAGCGCGGCAGAGACAACACCAATCTCCTGCCAGGAACACGCAGGGCGGGGGGGCGATCGATAGGGAGAGAAACAACTGGACACCTGCCCATTTCGGTGTGACAGGAGCCACAGGTGGTCATTTTAGACTAATGTTTGCAGGTGTTGTGGACAGAGGCGCGACATCAGGGGGGTTGCAGCCCTGCGGAGTCAGCCCTGACACTGAGGGGGGTGACTCCATGCACCAAACACAGGTGCTGCACCCTAAAGCATAACGGTACACAGACAGAGGTGGGCTGGCCAAGCCCATCCCACGGTTCTCCTTGCAGAGCGTTATGCTACACCAGTGGCCAGAGGGGCTGATGCCATCATCAACCTTTTGTCCTTCTGCCAAAATAGTGGGGCACCGCCATTATGGGACCACCCGTCAGCGTGACACTTCCCCAGATCGCCCATCTCTGTACTTTAAAGCCTTCTCTGCTCCATCTCTCCCGCTGTTTCTTTCCACCAACGCTGGCACCCATTGGTGCTTTAGCATTCTATATTGAGTGTTTGTGAGTGTGTCTGTGTGTGGTGTTATCTCATAAGTCCATTGAAACCCAGGTATTATGCCAGCGGCCAGTGAACTGCCCTTACCCATGCCTGCTATCACGTAAACCTGGCAGGAACCTTCGCAGAAGAATGTACTTACTCTATAAATTAAGAAATAAATTACCCTAACCTGCCAAAAAATATACAATATACAAAATCTGACAAATTCTCTTTGGGGTCGATATCTTGGAAAATCCTCTACAACTGTTCCGGTTTGGGAAAAGCAGGCAACTTAAGTGAAGATTTTCACAGCTGGTGGTCTCACTGGCATCGAGCATCATTGTGCTGAGTGAGGAGCTGCCAGGAGCCCGTGTAAATACGATCATGCTGAGAGAGGGATATTACAGGCCGTCCCGCTCCTTCTCAGGGTCATTCACACGCTCAGGCTCTTACTGGCCCCACCCCTCCCTCCCTTCCTTCCTTCCTTCTTTACACATGAAAAACACCATTACTTTAGGTTATTTTCACAAGCTCTAGTGAGTTCATTCGCTCCAAACAAACAGGAGAACCCAGCGGGGCTCGGCTTGTACGCCAAATCGGGTCCCTTTTCCCCTCGTCCCTCCGGGGCCTCGCCGCCGTACCCCTCGGCTCGAGGTCAGTCTGGAGCCCAGATGGGCAACTTCACTAGACCTTGTTTCCCCAAGAATGGGAGTGCAAGGAGACTGTGGTTGGGTGGAATAATTCACCAGATTTCACCAATTCAGCTCTAACCACTGGCTGGGGCTGTAAAGGCTTAGACACAGGAGGAGGCGGGGTCTCCCCTGGATCAAACACAGCTCCTTTATTTCCACCGGCGACTGTTAACGTAGTCCACATTTCAGCGCTCAGACTCGAATATCACCCTCAAAGCATTGAGCAGTGGCACGTCCCCGAATAGGAGGATGGCGAGGACGTAAATGGATCAGCGTGGCGCTACAAGAATGTGATGGAACGTAAAGGGTGAGAACCCTCCGTTTAACCCATCCAAAGGCGCCCAGCGAAAACAGGAGGACATCACTCCGCAGGCCGGAGAGGTCAGGCGACCACAGAGGGGCAACGACGAGACTGAACTCTCATCTACACCTCATAAGCGAGGGTCAGGGAAGGCACAAACACTGGTGTGTCGAAAAGGAGAGGGCCCAAAAAGTCCTTACACAAAATGTCCCAAAAAAACTGACAAGCTAAAAAAAAAAAAAAAAAAAAAAAAAAAAATTACATTAAATTTAAAAAAAAGCTGAGCTAAAATCTGCACTTTACAAAGCCAGACAATCTGAGAGGAGGGAGAAAGAAAGAAAGAAGAAAAAGTGTGCACTTAAAAAGGTTTCTCTCACCTCTCCTTTACTTAACAACCCTTCACAGCCCGCGGTGTCAGGTGTGACTAATTTAGAGCAGTGGCCTGTTCTTTCTCTCTCGCCACAGCAGTCGGATCGGAGCCGACGCGAGCGTTCTTACTTAGCTACCCGGTGAGATGTCACGGCAGGGTTAAAGCGGCCCGGTGTCAGTCTGACTGGAGGTGAGGAGGTAACAGGTGCAACACCGCTGCGCTCCTTTGCCGGCCCCGTGCGAAAGGCCCATTTTGGAGGTGTGATGTCGGAGGTCGGCCAAGGTTCCCCCAGAGCGCCTCTC
Organism: Aldrovandia affinis; assembly: GCA_029706075.1. NCBI lineage: Eukaryota > Metazoa > Chordata > Actinopteri > Notacanthiformes > Halosauridae > Aldrovandia > Aldrovandia affinis. The sequence goes on along the minus strand of JAINUG010000065.1, from coordinate 3,911,414 downwards.
TGTGAAATCTCAGAGCTACGGTAGCCCCGAGGTGTCAAAATACAGCGACAGCCTCCTCTGCAATTAGAGTGCTGGTTAAACTCTGTGCACTTCCTGTAAACTGTGACCGCGGCCCCTGGCGTGAAAGCGGCTCAGAGTGCAAGGCTACGGACGTACGCTTCGTTTCCTTCACCCGCTCGTCGTCACCGTTTGTATCAAGAGGAGACAGGAAACATGAAACCCTGGCCGTCCATCTCACCTGATCCCCAGACACGCCTGGGTAACCCGGAAGAGAGTGGGGGGGGCCTTTGATCAGTTCACAGAACGCGAGCGTCGCATGGAACTCGGAAATCGTGAATGACATCTCGTGCCTCTACGCCTCTGGCTCCCTCTCGGTTTATGCAATTTTGAATATGCTGCCAAAACATTAAACGCATTCATGAAAAGTATTTTAAAATTCCATGCTATAAAGGGACTATTTTTTATCCTTCAAAGATAAGAAGCAAAATTTTACATTACTAAAAATAATGTAACTGGGGACATAAAATGGTGATAAAGAAAATAAAGAGTAAATAATTGACACTGCGTTTGAGTTTATGATTTGGCACATTACTGGTTTAGTTCCTTCCCTGGGCAGAGATGTCTTACCCCTATAAATGTGCACAGCTTCTTTCCTCTCTCTCTCCCTTTCCACCTCTCTCTCTCCCTCCCTCTATCTGCCTCGGTCTCCATCACTCGCTCCACATCTCTCTCGCCCTTCGCCTCTGTCTGATGTCGGTGTACTTCATTACCCCTTGCTTCCTGATGACATAAACAGAGAAGGAGAACTGAACTCCTGTACCGCTGCTCTCCCTCCCCCTTTCAGACAAACCACTGCTCTGGTTGTTTCCTGTCCAATTCACCGAACGCTAATTTCATTTCCTGCTGCGGGTCTCCAGTCAAACGTGGCAGAGGGACCGCGAGAAAAACAGCCTTCCCAAATATCCCCTGACCGATTGGGCCTATCCTGTTATTTTTTACTGACCTCCCTCTGGGGGTTTGTTAAGCTGACAACGGCCTGGAGGAACCAGAACTAGGAAAAATGGGACAACTTCCTGCATGTCTCTGCAGCTACATCCCTTCATTTCCATCTCTCCCCATCCCTCACTCTCTTTCTTTCTCCCTCTCCATTCCTCCCTCTCCCTCCAGCTCCTCCTGCTGTGAGACATTACACATTTGCTGGAAGGTCCGAATGAGCCCCAGACACCGTCACTCAAGCAGCATTTGGGAAGTCAGCATTTGGGAAGTTTTTTTCCCCTCCCGTCAGAGAGGGAAAAAACAACAACAAAAACCCACAGGACAGGAATGATGAAAGGCAGGCGGGCGAAGGGTGGAGACGACCCAGTCTGATCGCAAATGGAAACCATTCATCCTCCACTTCAATCGAAAGTCTCCAAAAAGATTGGGAACAATAACAATAATACTCGAGAGTTGTTTCTCTCTGTGTCTGTCTCTCTCTCCAGTCAAACCTTTGCCATGTGCAGGATAATTAATGGAAATAGTTTCTAACGGAGGGGAAATGTCTACTTCTGCAGGGAGAAGAGTTCAGAGAACAATTCAACTTTCTTGTGGGAAAGTCCCAGCTCCTTGATCTGCCCGCTGTCCAACATCAGCAATGTTCATTATGCATGTGCTCTTTCCCTCTCTCACACATACTCGGATATACACACGCACAGAAAGACACGCTCACATGCACACACACACACACACACACACACACACACACACACGCACGCACGCAGACACACACACACACGCGCACAAAACACATACATGCACACATCGAAACACTCAAACACGGACGCACGTGTGCATATACACAGACAGAAAGATGCGCACACACAAACACGTGCACGTATGCACACACACAGAGAAATGTGCACTCGCGTATGCACAAGCACAAAGCACTACACAATTTCCCCAAGCCCACAAAAAAGCACGAAGGCAAGGCTGGTGCACTGGGGTGCACTGTGGAACACAGCAGAACGTTCACACTGCTGCAGTAAGCTCCTCCTCCTGTGTGTAACCTCCTCCAGTGCGATGTGCCCAAAAACACAGGCCAGACTGGAAACGGGCGGGGCTCAGGGGACAGTCACTGTCTGGGATTTCTGGGGCTGGGCGCGTGCCTTCAACCCAATATCACACGGGAGACCCCTGATTCATAAAATACCATTTAAACTCCCCAGTCTTTCCTTCAGAAGACTCCCAGAAATTCCTTCCATTCTCGATCTCTAAACCAGTTGGAATCTGCATCATTAACAGGCTGTCAACCCCCCCCCCCCAGAAACATTTTCAGCACAGGGACCAGGCTCTCTCCCTCTCGCGCTCGCGCTCACTCTCCCTCTCTGCAGACAGCGAGGGAATTAAGTTTTTCCATCTTGCGCTACAACGGCGGAACTTACTGAGATCAAGAGAATGAAAGAGGGATGAGAGATGGAGAAGGGGGAGGGATAGAGAGCGAGAGTGCGTGAGGGAGAGAGGGATATTTTATTCAGCGGGAAAAGAAGAAAAACTCCACCGATGACTCAATCTTTGCCGAAGCTGCAGAAAGCTCTGCTAACGAGCTTGGCTTTTAACATCTCAGAGCATCACGTCCCTCCTGATGCATTCAAATGTGATCTGCCAGCAAATATAGACATTGGGGAGGGAGGGGGGAGCGCAAGGGGGTGCGGGGGACGGTGTACAGCAGGGCTGGGACCACCTTGTCAATAATGACATCATCGGCTTGAATACCATTTTCAGTTTAAAGAGAACCGTTGCTTTCATCCGAAAATAGGAGGCCACCAAACAGCTTCACGAATTTCCCCCCCCCATCCCTCAGCCTGATGATGTAAAGCAAGTGTGGGACATTGTGGAGGGGGGAGGGGCTTTGTTATTCTATTATTAATATGTACATATCCTTGTCCCTAGAACACAATGCTGGAGAGAGCCTTTTTTCTCTCTCCCTCTCTCACACTTCAGTTACTTTCAACAGTGAATGTTCTGCACAGTAGGAGCCATTTGTTTGAAACCATTTCAAATGTTTAACCAGTTAATGGTTATGGTTAATGGTTACTGGCACCCAAACATAGGCTAGCTCACTTAAAATAATTTGCCCCATCATTGTCTTTGCTAATAAACATTAAAATGTTGCCCTTTAGCAGACGCTCTTATCCAGAGCGCCTTACAGAGCTTAAGTTTTTACATATAATCCAATACAGCTGGATATCTATTGAAGCAATTCAGGTTAAGCACCTTGCTCATGGGTACAACTGCAGCGCCTCAGCTGGGAATCGAACTCTCAACCCTAGAGTCACAAGCCCAGCTCCCTGAGCATTATACAACCCTGCCGCCTGAGCAATAGGATATTACGTTGCTCGACCTTCTCAGATTTTGCTACTAAATGCACCTTTCGCAGAATGAACTGCAAACGTGCAGACTGTGTGAGTCGGCTGCAGAACCGTTGGGAGTCTTGTAATCCACACAGGTTCTGAAATCAGGGCGTAATAGTATGTGCCACCACCTCAGGAAGTGGCTATGATTACTACTGGGTGTATGACTGCGCATGATATTTTCCAGCTAGCTTCCTCCTCGCTTTTAAAGTGCTTAACATGACTCTGGGAAATAAAACACCAGCCAGCCATTTTGTCCATTTGTGCTACCATTGCTTGTGGTTGTTAAACAGACCAGATAAACCAATAAAGGTTACTATTCATGGCTGTGATTGTACCGTGTGCTCTTGCGAAAATATTTTGCAGGACCATAAATAAAAACTTTAAATATTAAAGTATTAAATATTAAAGTGACTAATGTTTTAATGGCATATGAGCGGGTCTAGGTGTGGTCTGGGTGAAGGAATACCACTGTTGGCTCATTAGAGGTAAAAAAAAAAAACCTACAGACCACTAGCTATGAGAGCGGAGAACGACGTACGACCGTATGACCAGAGTGGGAGTGGCCGCCGTGAACGTTTCCTTGAGATGAAGCGAACAGTCGAGCGAGACTTCAATGTAAATTTAATTAAGCCATTTAGACTCACTTTGACTGCGCTTCCTCCTTTCGGAGGAGGGCGGCCGCGAGCGAGCCGAAGCCGGGCGCGACACGCTCTCTCTCCCCTGTCTCAGACGTGAGCTTTTTAAAATTCCATAACGGCTGAGAACGGCGGCTGCAGAGAGCGTCTCTAATTATAGTGATTCAGAAACGGCGCGTTTAAAATGGGATGCCATTAACCGAGCTGCTACCACTGCTGCTGCTGCCTCACTCTCCCCTGAGTGATTTCAGAGACCGAGAGAAGGGGGAAAGCGACAAGTCTGTCAAACATCTACCGTCACCATAAAAATAAAGCTATCTAAAAGGCTGGACTTTACCACAAAAAGACCCCACCGAGGAAGGGTTGAGAGACGGTGTCTCCAAACAGAACAGCTCACCGAGGTCTGACTTTGACTGAAATTCCACACCCGTTTACGTTTCCACCACTTTTACCCCCACCCCCCTTTATGGGTTTCACACGGGGACGGGGGCTTCGGGGTCGAGAGGCTTGGGCTGGAGATGCTCTGCTCCGATGCACACATGGCGAGGCATTGTTTAGGCACACCCACTTCAGTCATTTCCTGCTCTCTGAAATTTGGGTAATGACATAAATGTAGCTTCACGGAAAGAATTGTTTTAAAAGTTAAATGGACGGCAACGTGACCAAACACTTATTTAATCACAATTGGAAGGGGGCATTATTTGAGAATGGCCAAGAATGTCTACAGAAGCCCATAAACACAGTGTGCTCCTTTCCAATGGGCTGCACACTTCTGTGCTACAAGGTGAACATTAAGGGAACGGAGAAACTCACTCCGAAATGCACAAAAGGACTAGTTCCTTCCAATGTTCATGTTCACAAGACACTTGCCTTAATGTTAAAAATATATATAAACAACCCAAAAAAACATTTTTACTTCACTTTTACAGCCATTTCATGGTTTCTGTCGTGACCACATAAGTGATTTGTTGCTCTGGTACATGTCTTGAGCGGTCAGTTCTCCAGTGTAGCATCTCTGGTGGTGGTTCTTCTGTATGCTAAGTAAGCAATGAGGTCAAAACCTCAAGTCAGTGGCCCTAGAAGATCCCTTGTTAGATTTGATTTCACACCTCGTTATTTTTTGTTCATATTTTTATGGGGGGCATGGGTGGAGAATCTCACTTTGGCGTAAGCAGGGTCTCACACATTTATTCTGAGCAACCAGCCACATGTTGACATGCTGTCCGTGGTTCAACATAACTGGCTACGGCAAATGTCAAGGGGACATGAGCTTATTCTTTTCTTGTGCCATGAAGAAAAAATCATTATACCCTCCCGACAATAGGCCATCAGTCTGTCCAAAGCACCTCCTTCACGATTCTTCAAGATCCAGACAGACAGCAGGACCGGAGGGCCTACATTGCGACACTGAACATTTTGTGGAAGTAAATCCTGACACCATAAACAATTTCCAAACACCATTCTGCTTCGACAATCACATTCTCGAGGTCCATGCTCGAGCAGCCTCTGCTCTGCTGACCCATAAACGCTGCGCTTGCAGGAAAGAGTGTGAGAGGAAGTGGAATATATGACCAATGAGGTTAAAGGTCAGTTGGGTACGCGGTGTTAACCAAAGGGGAGGATGCGTCCAGCCTGGACTGACGTTCGGGGACAGAACGGATGTAAATCCCAGTGTAGTTTGAGCCACGTTCATAGTGGGATCTCACGTTCTCCCCCCGCCACCCATCACCCCTCCTCAAGCCCCTTAAACATCTGCATCTCAGCAGGTAGCACTGCAAAACAAATGGCTTGATTTCCAGCCAGGAACCCATCAGCCAAGGAGCTTTGAGTGCCAGTGAAGGATTTCCATTCACAACACCAGACATTCCTGAGCACTCCAAAGAAACTGCTCCAAAGGAAACCTTCTTGATAGTTCCTTGCTGTTGCCAGTTCGCACGCGCATGGAGACGTTCGCCGTTGCTGGCGCGACGCCCATTCTCGTTGGCGGTCTGGTTTCTCCATCCCGCAGGGGTCACTCCAGGGCTTTCGTCATTTCTGTGTGCGCTATCGGGAGGTCAGGTCGAGCGTGGGGGCGGTTACCCAAGGACACTTCTTCCACAGGCTGCGTCGGCTTTCATTCAGGGAAACGCGACTGAAACATATGGCCATTGAGTGGAGACGTTTACCTTGCACTTCATTTCACTTTTTGTGTTACAAATGTTATTGAGCTTGTATTAATTGCTTTGGGAAAAAATACAAAGTTTGAGACACAATTTCTCTATGCAGAAAGGAATAGGAGCATTGGTGTGTATCTACTGGGTAAAGTGCAAGTCAAACTTAAATATTCCAACAAGTACAGGATGACAAATAAGATGAAAAAAGGAATCGGTGTGTCAGTGAGAGTGTGTCCGTTTGTGTGGGTGTGTGAATGTGTGTGTGTGTGTTCGGTCTTGGGCATTGGGTGTGCACCCTGCTACGTTAATTGGATATTTAATGCCACGAATTCCCAGCCGAGTCAGTTTCCAATTCCCGCCTGCGAGATACAAAACAGACTGCACAGGAAAGGAAAGCATGGGCAGGACAGCAAACAGCACAGCACAGCACAGCAAATCATGTGTTAGCTAGTACAGGGTATGTGTCACAGCACGGCCGATGATGTGGCAGTAAAGGGCAGTGGGCAACAGCACAGCTAATCATGTGGCAGTACGGGGCAGTGTGTAACAGCACAGCCAATCATGTGGCAGTACAGGGCAGTGTGTAACAGCACAGCCAATCATGTGGCAGCACAGGGCAGTGGGCAACAGCACAGCTAACCATGTGGCAGCACAGGGCAGTGTGTAACAGCAGAGGAAAAAGCATTGTGTAGACAGCCAGGGGAGGAGCCTAAAACAAACTAATCCTGAGGACGCTCCTGAACTGGTCGCTAAACACTACGGTCTGGAGGCTGTGGCATTCTTCCAGCATTCTCAGAGCCAAAGAATGTTCTGCCCTGCCACTCCCCCTTTCTTCCTCTCCCTCTCACTCACTCACTCTCTCCACTTCTTCCCGAAAATGGGTGGGCTGATCTGCACTGTAATCTTGCTGGAGAAACATACCACCCACTTTCATTTCTTTTTTTTTCTTGTTGTTGCAACTTAGGCCATGCTTTGGTTGTTTTATGTTGGTTGTTTTTTTTAAATAAAGGAAGGCAGGGTGAAAAGCTCTGGAGACATGCAAAATCGAACAAACAAAAATGTCTGGACGACTCTGTCAAGCACTGTTGAGCAGGCGCCCAGAGAATGCGTAAACTTTACACCCTACACCCACCCGACCCCTCCAGACATCTCCGTCTCTCATCTCCTTCCCTGCGGGTCAGTCTCCATTTATGTACATCGTGACATTGTGACCGTTCTAATCATACAGCCCTGAAGACCAGCGTTCTTCTTTACTCCGCCGAACGTCAGCGTTTCTAATACGCGTTCGGCGCTTTTGCAGCCAGCACAAGTCGTCAGCGGCCGTTGTTGAGCCTTTAAGGCAGGCAGTGCGGATACTGAAGACGTTTCTAACACAGCGCACCTGTTTGGGGCCACCCAGCCCACACATACTGCAGCACTCTTAAAGCTGCGAGAATGTGCCCCTCTGTTCTGAAGGAAACGAGGCGGCGGATGGGGAGGGCTTTACTCTTCCCTTCTGCGTCGCTCCGCTTTTCAAAAGGGTGGGGAAGGGGAGGACAGTGAAGAGAGATTTAAGAGAGACGAGGAATAGGAGATGGATGGTGATGCGAGATGGGAGGAAGGGAACAAGAGAAGAGGGAAAGAGAGAGACCAATGGAAAGGAAGAGTGGGGGACAGAGAAAGAGAGCAAAATGGGGGGGGGGACTACGAGAGAACGTGAAAGAGTTGGCAGAATCCCAGCCAGGACGCAAAGGTCTGGAATCCCATTAGAGCCATGGGCTTCTGCTGCTGCTGTGTGTTTGGGAGAGAACGGCAGGGTCACTCGATTACGGCGTGTAACGGGACGGGCTCCCGCCACAGTTTCCGCAGCCTGTCACAATCCACCATGCGCCATGGGTTTACCGTTGAAGACCAGCTTCAGACTAAGTGTGTGTACCTACTCTTCCTTCTTCCTCCTCCTTCTGCGGGAGGAAGAGGAGAAGGAAGAGAGCGGGAGGAAGATGAGGATGATGAATGAGTGGGGTTAGCGAGTTGAGGGGTGATCAGTTAAGCACTAGACAACAGCAGCAGCCAGCAGCCATACCACCCTGTACCCTTCTCACGTCAAACTGCGGAAGCTAAGCCGGGTTGAGCTTAATTCGTATGAGGATGGGAGTCGTCCTGGGAAAACCAAGTTGCTGCTGGAAGAGGTGTTGGTGGGGCAGTAGGGGGCGCTCTTCACTCTAGACCAAATAGAAAAATTCAATGCTGTAGAAAGTGCCATCCTTCGGATGAGAAGTTACACCAAGGTCCTGACTCACTGTGGTCATTAAAGATCCCATGGCACTTTTCGAAAGAGTAGAGGTGTTAACTCCAGCGTGCTGGTCAAATTCCATCAAAAGCAGTCTCTCTACATCTGGCCACCTAATCATCCCCTACATCCGATTGGCTGCACAATCCCTTGCATTCTCAACCCCCCAAGTCAGCCCTGCAAAAGATAATCAAGTTCTCAGTTGACCAACCAGATCAAATAAAAATAACCTAAATTAAAACACATTAATTCATAGGGACAGTGTCCAGAAACATTTGCAAACTTGTTTACAATCAGTCCTATAGACCAGGGGTCACCGACCTATAGGTACTGGAGAGCCAGAGGGCCTGCTGTTTTTTGTAGTCGCCTTAAGTCAGCAACCAATTCAGACCCAAGAAACCAGATGGGTTGGCTGTGCAATCAACTGCTTTCATTGATCACATTGATTAAGTGCTGGGTAACTATGAAAACCAGCACACCAGGATTTGGAACCCAACTGCACAACTGAACTGCACAGGACACAACAACACAATTTGACACAACAACGACCCGTGTCCCCAGGGTGAACCTCCTGGCTTTTCGGGTGGTGATGTCATCAAGTCGCACCTTCACAGCGTGACCTTAACAGGGAACGAACGCATTCACACCTGCATATCCACAGCTGTCCTAGAGCCTGATCGAAGGCCAGCCAGGGAAAACTAATTTCCCTCTGGGATAATAAAGATCGACTTGCCTTTAGAGCACGGCCTAACATTCTGTATATGAGGCTCCTAAAAAAAAGGCGTTCTTAAATAAACCGGCTCTCTTATGTGAGTGGGGGAGGGGACGACCCTCCACTTGCCCGGCTATGTGGCGCTCGAACATTCTTCCAGTTCCCACTGTTTCAATCCTCAGGTCGGTGTCCACCCCACCAAGGTCCACATACCAATGTGACTACATTATAGCCAAACATACACCAGCTCCGCCTCTCGCCCTCACTGGCCCCACGGCCAAATCAGGCCTGGGACGGGCTGTCCCTGAGCCCCTGTGTCGCCACACACTGGAAACACCTCATTAAAATTTTCCAGCGCAACAAACAGGCACAAAGAGGTGTTTTGGGTGTGTGGTGCAATGCACAGAGAGCCACAAACAAACAGCCCCTTTGTCCTGAGGGTCCACAAGGGAGGAGGGGTCAAGGACATCATAACGCACGCCTCTACTGTGCATTCTGCACAACGCTGATCTAAATACATTCCCATGTTAAAAAACCTGCCTTTATTTCCCGTTATCCTTACCCTGATGAAAGCATGTCAATTCCCATGTTACTGCTCTGTGAAATAACATGCCACTGTGGCGTTATTCATACCCCGATGAAGGCATGCAATGCTGAAAAATTGGCAACGAGACCAATTGAATCAAATACACAGGCAACTTGCGGAGTGCACAACTTTCCTTCCTTTCACTACTTTGAATGTGCACCGTTAGTCAGCACCTGAAACTTGGGCGCGCTTTCTTTACCATCCTGCAGGCTACAGGTAGCCTAATTAATATCCCCTATCCATCCTGTGAAACAGGCAGAGGACCTGGACATGGAGGGGAGAAAGTGTGCGTTACCTAGAGGCTTACATCGCGCACATTATCCGTTCACACGGCTGGACATTTCCCGAAGCCGTCGTGGTTGCGTGACTTTCAAGCACCACACCGAAGGATTCAAATCCGGAAAAAACATTCGCTTACGAGCGCGGCCCGCCGAAAAACGGCTCTGCACACGCACCTCTCGGTCCTCACGAACCCAGACACCGCCCCGTTTGAGGGGACTCGGGACCCACTCGGGCAGCCCCTCTCCGTGGACGGCGTGTACGCACGGGGGCCATATAGAACATTGCAGCCTGCTCCACGCTGCATTATTGATGCCCTTTCCGCACGCACACCCAGGCAACACTCGGCTTGCGTTGCATGTATGGCCCCATATGCACGCCTACATCTTCCATTGCAGTTCTCGGCAGCACGGGAGCGCGTTACTGAGGAGTGACCTACTTTCTCCATGGAGGAAGGCTGAATGGTCACAGCGCCGGTTTAGGCATGTAACAGCGGTACGCTAAACTCAGAATGCACACTTTTGACAGGACAGCAAACCAACACCCATTGGTGTAAACACATCCGTTGGACCACAGCAAGCCATCCACCAGTCACCTGGCTGAACATGAACAATTCTTGATGAGATACAGTGAACACAGAGTGTTACACAGTTACAGAAAAAATGTTGATGAAATTTGTCCACAAGCGCTGGTCTGAAGTCAGTTTTTAATCTTTCTTCCTAATGGTTAAGGTTAGGCTTAGGATCTGGGTTGAGTTAGCTGGTTCTGTACCAGTGCTAAGGGGCAACTTCTCCCTTGAGCGAAACGAATGCTTGCACTATGCGATTTGTAACGCGTGCACACCGAGAGTCTCACCAGCATCATAACGACCGCGGATGACTCTCACTGCCAACACAAAACACTAAATCTGGCATGCGTTAAACACGTGTTAGATACAACTTTGTTGCAAAAAAATGTGGCAAATGCCAATGTGAAAGTTGCACGGGTGTGTAGGCTTTGAGAAATTTCATGGAATTGGCAAAGGATCTCGATGGATTCAGGCTTACTCCCAAAACGCTAAAAACTAAGTTGCAGTAGCTCTTGACGTAACTGGCATGTAACAGGTGTGGTTTTGCTCACTGTTGACTTTAGCACATCGTGCTGCTGCCTTTCAAGCTAGTGATTTTAATACTGGCTGGGGAGACCCAGGAGGATACCTTCATGTGAATTTGGCATGCCTCACAGAGATTTGCCATTTCACACTGTCTTAATACCTTGTTGCCAATGTGCTGTGGAACTGTAGACATAATGACTTTTCATGCAGCTCTATAAAAGCATACCCCTTCTTCTTCTTTAGGTGTAATCACTGACATATCCAAAGCCATTTTTTCACGAGCTTTCTCGTTACTTGCAGGGAGGCCCGCATGAACTGTCGTCTTCTCCCAACAACAATCACACTCTCCTGCCTACAAGATGCCCACGCTGACACGGGGAGAACATCCAAACTCCACACAGAAAGGCCCCGGCCTGGAGTTGCTGTGAGGCAAGCGAGCTTCCCCTGCTATTGCCATTTGGCTGACTCCTGCCACAAGATGCCTGCGAAATCCATCGTAGTTGGAGGCAAGGAGCTTCCATTGCTGTCTGACTGTTGCGAAATTGCTGTTGTGCTTTCTCTCCTGCGTCTACTTCCTCGTACGTCCCTCTGGCACCCAAGGAACACGTTCATTGCCATGACAACCCAAGGCTGTCGACATTACTCTTTTCGGCCGGTACTGGGAGAGTGACGAAACTGGCCAAGAGCACTGGGTGGCTGATGAGCAGGCCAGGCCAGGCTGGGCTGGGGGGCAGCTGTTGGACGACCCACAGTACCAGCACATTGAAATGAAAATCTCAAAAAGGGCACTCTTTCCCCCAGTGCTGCAAACTGTCTTTCTCCATTCTTTTTTTCATTTGTTCTTTTGCTTAATTAATACACGCTTCTGACGCAAACGCTTCATGCATACCCCCCCCTCCCCTCCCCACACACACACATACACACACCTACACAAATAACAGCAACAATGCAGTTTAATTTGACTCCAGGGCCCAGCAGGGAGTGAAGTGTATTACCTTAATGAGTGGGAAATCAAAGCGCAGCGCGCGGACTAACCGCTGGGAGGGGAACAGAGGGGGGGCCTGGGAAAGCCGCGCCCCGCCTGAGTCAGGTGGTTCCCAACAACACACACACACGCCAGTCTATGCACGCAAAGTTACACACGCACACGCAGATGTGTGCGTCTTTGCATCCTTGTGCCAATCCTAATTTCACAGCGGCCTGGTAATTTAAATAAAACCTTGCTCTCTAAATCCTGCTCACGGGCTTTTCACGGAGGGAGGCAGAGTAGAGAATGCAAACCTGGGAGGAAAGGCTTTGGCTGGCCGCATAAGGCTTCCAGAGAGCCCTCCTCCTGTTCTCTTCACGGTAGGTCCGACTAAAAATGCCCTCCCTGCGTGTTTAATTCTCAAAAGGCCACTTTTTTTTCCCTCAGAAAATATTAAAATTAAGTTTGGTCTACAATTAGAGAGACAAGTCAAGTGATAAGGGGGCAAAGTATTGACAGACTTTCAGGGAACACCTCCAGGTGCCCTTTAATTGAGCCCCAGGCTGAGTAAGCCACTTTGGATGTAGCGGAGCACCAGCCCACTCAGTGAGCAATGAATAATAGATCATGCTCCTTTTCTCCAAAGGGACTGCAGGGGAGCGAGGGAATGGGAGGGAGAAAAGGAGGAAGGGAGGGAGGAAGAGAGAGGGAGAGGGAGGAAGGGAAAGAGAAAGGGGGGGAGGGAGGAGAGAGAGAAGAGGGAGAGGGGGAATGAGAGAGGAGTTTGAAATAGAGATAGGGGAGGATGGAGAGAGAGGAAGGAAGAGAGAACGGGGGGGCAAAGAAAGTTTGGTTGAATATCTAACCTGCTCTCTTCTCTCAGACTGGTGTGCTGGTGCAGTGAAGAGCGTGTAGCTGTGAGCGGATTTTAATTGTCGCTCGAGATGAAAGTGCTCCTAGTGGGTGATGATGGGGTCCATGTGTGTATGTGGGGGCTGAGGGACTGGTACCTGTTTCCCATAACCCCTCTATATGGGGGGGACTGTTGAAACTACCCCAGGCAATCACTGTGCTGATGGTGCACTTTCTGCAACGTACAATACCAGTACTCTCCCTCACCACCCCACTGTTCTGTGTCTCAGACAGACAGACAGACAGACAGACTCAGGGAGTGTGGCTCCAGGGGGTTAGGAGGGGGGGGCACGTGTGGAAGAACACAAAGTGCTAGCAGCTGTCCTCTGAAGAGACGAAAGGGAGAGAGTACGTCGGCATACTCACACTCAAATTAGAGCGTAATTATACACTCTACAGCGAAGATCTCTGGTGCTCAAAAACCATGCGAGCGCCATGTTGCCGGTGAGAAAGGAACGCATGATCCGCACCTCAACTCCTCTTTGCTTGTTGGCACTAGTCAACATCACACCGCACAGAAATGTCTTTAAAGCCCACCTTTACTGAAAAAGCAACTCTGAGGAAAGACCAGGAAGCCTGTTGTGCCATATGAAAACATGAGATATGAGGCTGTGGGCCTGAAACTATGCAATATGAGGCTGTGGGCCTGAAACTACCTGTACAATATGAGGCTGTGGGCCTGAAACTATCCAATATGAGGCTGTGGGCCTGAAACTACCTGTACAATATGAGACCAAAGGTGTGAAACTGTGTGATATGAGACTATGGGGCTGAAAGTACCTGTACAATATGGGACCAAAGGTGAGAAACTGTGTGATATGAGACTGTGGGCCTGAAACTACGTGATATGAAACAAGCCTGAGACCATTCATGTTCCAATTATCATATAAACTCACAACAAAGACGATCTGCATGTCATTATCCGGATGACCGGTGACCAGCTGCCGGACTGTGGACGGGGCCGGCTCTGACCACTTAGGCTTCTAAATAAGGACACGCAGTACCCACACAGTGCCCATAAAACAAGCAGGATCAAGAGCATGAAACGGCGGTGGGTTTGGTGATCAGAACATCTGCACAAATCCGGGTTGCACATCGAGCCTCAAGGTCAGGAAAAGTAGTCGATTGCCCTCCGACTTCTGCTTTCCGTTGGCGAAGCGAGCTCAGAAAGTTACCGCTGAGAGAAGCGAGGGAAGATCGAGGCTGACAACTGGAGGATGAGCAAAGAATCTGGGGACGGGCGCGCGGATTTCCCACGCCAGGAAACACTCCCGTTAAGAAGCCAAGAAACGCCAACAACATTCCGTTGCAGCATCTCGAGAGCAAAGCGACGTGTCACTCCAGTGAATACCCCACGGCATCAGCGAGAGCTTAATACGGCCCCGCTCTTCACAGCGACAGCAGCCTGGCCCGCTAATGACCCGCGCTGGTCTTTTCCCTTCCTGTGCAGCAGTAAAGCCACAGTGTCACGACATTAAGCAAACACTCAGAGACGTGGACAAATAGCCAGGATTCAATGAGACCCAGCCTCTACATCCCCAGGCCAGCTAAGCACATTCAAACAAGCAGAGTGGTCATTGCGTGCACTCGCAAACTCGTCTGCTCTCTACGTTTGTTTATTTAAACAAATGTTTATCAGGGAATTGCTGAAAAGTTGTGCTTACTTTTGTGCAAATGTTCGACTAATACAGACGATACAGTTAGCTATGCATATCTGGTTAGCTGAACACACCTCAGGGTGCCCAAGAGATGGGCTTTTAGGATTGGCTTGTACATTTGGCTTTTCATTAAGAGAATTAATAAAATACAGGGAGTAGTGATCATCTTTTACCCAATATAAGTCACATTTTGAGACAATGCATAGTTCTAAAACACAAAATCAACAGGAAAAAATAAAATAAAAAAATAAGTGAATAAATACCATTACATTAATTAACCCAAGGAGAAATGAATGACTGATAAGTGGTGCGACTGGTTACCACAGCAACGAGAGAGAGAGAGAGAGAAGAGAGAGAGAAAGAGAGAGAAAGAGAGAAACAGAGAGAGGAGAGAGACAGAGAGAGAGAGGTGCCAAGGAGGGTTCTACACATTGCTGGCGGATGAAGGGAGTTTCCCTCCCTTCACAGTAAAGTGCTTTGACCTTTACGCATCATGAAAAGCACCATATAAATTCAATCCATTTATTATTATCATTATGATTAGAGTGAGGGAGAGGAAGATGCAGAGAGAGAGAGCGAGTGGAGGGTAAAGCAAAAGAGAGAGTGTGAGCAGGAGGAGGGAAAGAGAGAGAGAGAAGAAAGCACCATGTCTCCATTTCAAATTCTGTGATATGGATTCTGTGGTTGGGACACAGTACATAAAATGAAAGGTGCTGCTCATTGCAATTTGACACATAGCCTAACACCTCAACTAGGTCAAACCGCAGCAGCCAGCATGGGCTGGTGTGCTCCGTGAGGTGGGCTGGCGTGATGGAGGGTGAGTCCAGGTTGACACCCAAGGGCCGGGGTTTCTCCGTGGGGCTGCTGGGTGGCTCATCCTGTAAAGACGCTGTTCTAAAGTGTGGATTGGGCCCCGCGGTCCGGAATCAAATCCTGAACGTGCTAGTGCTGACTGCGCTCGATTGGTCACAGTCGCCACGGGGAGGCAGGGATTCGGTCGGCGAGGTGGCCTGGTCTTACTGCAGAGGGCAGAGAGGTGACCGACTGCAGCACGTTTCAGAGGAGAGCTCTCCTCGATTCACCGGAACGCATTTCATGCAACTACTTACTGGCTGGATCGTGCCAACCCGGCTTCCTTCTCCTGTTCAGGGCTGGAGTTGAGCAGCCCTAGCTCTACAGGTGGCACACCATCCAGACTGGGATGGGTGTGGCCACCTTCAGGACAGGGTGTGCTGGTTTCAGTTTTCGCCTTGAAATCACCCACTAATTTAGACCCAAGAATAGCAGGTGAGGTGAGCCCACCGCATAATCAACTGCTTTAGTTGATCAATTAAGTGGCGACAAACTATGAAAATCAGCAGATCCTGTGGCCCTTCAATACCAGGGTGGAGGACCCCTGCTTTAGGAGCACGTCTTTATTACCGGTCAGGTGACAGACGGTGCACAGCGGACAGTGTTGCAATCTGCGCTATCCCACCGTGAGGGAGAATAAAGCAATCCAGATGGGAGGAAACGACGATAGGCCTGGGAATTTAATCTCAGAAAGCTCTCAATTTACGTCTTCTCTGCTCCCCTGCCTGTTAGTTACAACACACGGCGACACTTCTCAGGCTTTTAGATTTTTTGGAGAGAGACAGAGAAAGACAGTGATAAACAAGAGGCAAAAAGACAGAGTGAAGTGCAAGACTGCTGCCCACCCGGCATGCGTCACACCGCAGACCCAGGAGAACGCCCTCTCTCACGGAGATGAACCATTAGCAAAGCCTTTTTCAAAGGAGGTGTGGGAAAGCGGTACCAACCAAGCCACAAGCCATTTGCAGCTCGGTGAGAATGGAGACGTGCTGTGTACTCATACCAAACTGTGGGCCAGGACATACTGCTGGGTGGTGGGAGGGATCCCCTGAAATTCATGCCAGCCAAATTAAACACTACTCCTGTTACTTGCACTGCCCTAGTTAGTGTACATGCAGTTGTTTTGACATGCGTTTAAAGAAACATTTTTAATTCCATATTTTAAAATATATCAGGCATTTGAATAAAGGGGTCACAAAACAATAAGCATTCCCTTATCAAGTGGAATGTGGGTTTAGAACATTTGGGGAGCCCCTGACCCACAATAACGGAGAGGAACGCTCAGGCCTGCCCACAGCCCAAACCCTCGCTGGGTAGCCCATGACACCCTCAAACAGGAAGTGCAGAGTTTAGTGAGTCTAATTAGTTTTAGCAGCACTAATCTCCTCATCTCTCCTCCTCCCTCCGGTGAGCTCACGTCCCACAACACACAGATTAAAAAAACAATAGGAAATCCTGGCGAGAAATTTTTTTGAAAAAATGAGAGAAAAAGAACAGAGGGTAGAAAAACACTCAAGGAGGAAAGAGGTAACGACAAAACAAGCTGCGTGATTATCCCTCTGGTGCCTCGCCCGTGCTTATCCCCCTCTCACAGGAAAAGAGGGGACACACACACACACACACACACACACACACACACACACACACACACACACACACACACACACACACACACACACACACACACACACACACACACACACACACACACACACACACACACACACACACACACACACACACACACACACACACACACACACACACACACACACACACACACACACACACACACACACACACACACACACACACACACACAGAGAGAGAGACCGAAGAGGCGTGGCCACGCGGCTTGGCGTTTCATCCTGCTCAGTCGCACGGCCGCCGAGCGCACGGAACAGTGCCATCCAGTCGCCAGGGGAACGCGCCAGGACCCAAACGCGCCACCTGGTATCCCTCCTTTCAAATGTGAACCAGGGCCTGCATGTCGCGTACTGTTCAAAACCCCTTCTCCTTACACTGGCCGCAGCGCCAGCCTCGCCATGCTCTCCCCTTCGCTAAACCCCAGGGTAAACAATGTTAAAGACGAACATGACACCCTTCTGATAATGAGATTGCTGGGGCACGCAGCAAAACAGCGAGCAGGGGTCAGGCCGGGCTGCTCGCTAATGGAGCCGGAGGGCATTGTCCTCTGGCAATCGCACAAAAGTGTTTTTGTAGTCAAGCTTTCTCAACCCTCCCCAAGCCCACAGTGCAGAGCCACTCGGTTTTAGCACAATTGGAACTTTCTTGGCCCGCCGCCTCTTCAAGATTAATATTAAGTTGAACAGTCAGGGAGCTGAAGGCAAGTGATTCACTGATAGACCGAATGCCCGACCCTCCCTCCCTCCCGCCCACCCACCCACCCACACCCCGGGGCTGCTACTTTTAAAGCCAGCCAGGACCGTTATTGTTTCTCTTTAATCTTTTTGTGCTGTGGTGTGGCCAAGTGTCTAAAACAGCAGAAGACAGGGTCTGTGGTAACCAACCACTTCCGCCCCCCCACACTCCCGACCGTTTAATAGCAATTTATGCCAAAAAGTATGATTTACCCGCACGGACATCAATTCCTCAACAAGAGCTGGTTCATTCTGAGAGGCTTAAAATAATCAAAACATCTTGCAGGGAAATATAAACAACAAAAAAACAAATTAATTCATTAATTACAAAATAAAAAGTACTGACCATCTTGGATTTGGTGGTTGTAGTTTCTACAATATCCTGCCTACCCTGAATTCCACCAAAAAAAAGAATATCAAAGTCATTCCTAACAACCCATCGTCTTTTCCTGTCCTTCAACTCTGAACGACCAGAATTGTGCGTTCCCTCTGTATCCAAACCAGTTATCGGCCCTTTTTAATTACTTTAACGCCTCCAAACATTCTCTGCCCCCCCCCCCTTCTCTCGTTATCCTTTTAAACAATGCAAAAAATAGAGTGCGGAGGTTGAAAATGAAAGAGTTGCATCCCATTAAAATTGCCCATATTCCCATGTCACGCGCATGTGCTACATCACGTTTAACGGGCAGGGACAGGAGGCCTCTTCAACAGCGGTGTGGCGCGTGGCGGAATTTACGGGGCAGGGGTAAGACACGCGGACCTCTGGTGTGAGACACGCGCAACAAAAGGTCCTCTCGTGATTGGCCGTCGTGGTCTCTGGAGACGGACAGGGCCACGCTGGCTGCTTCTTATCCTTGCCTCAGTCCCCGAGACTGCAGAGACGAAGGTCAGCGCGGCAGGGAAACGGCGTACGGCACAGGGACAACGGCAGTGTGGCACAGACACATACTTACAACACAGCACAGACACATAGAATAACAGAGAAAGAACAGCAGCCACATAGTAAAGACAGAGCACAGACGCATACCTACAGCACAGACATGCAGAGTAAATTCACAAAACACAGTACAGACACATAGGAAAATAGAGATAAAGTACAGTACAGACAAGGGGTAGACACAAAACATAATGCAGACACATATTCAGCACAGCACAGACATGCATACTACAGTGAACTAAGAGGTCTAACTGCACTAGTACAGAAAAACACACCATACAGAACCCATGGCTGACCTCAGCTCGCAAGGCTGAGAAAAGGGACAGACAGCCCAGACCCAGCATAGACAGAGACGCCATGCAGCACGGAGCCACAGACAGCACAGAAGACAGCACAAAGGGACCAGTCCACTGACATCCAAAAAAGTGTCAAGACAGCCCACACGCACAAAGGCCTACATGCAACCTCAGTGCTTGGATTCCCCTTTCCTGCGGTTAAGGAGAATGAGTGCACAGAGCGCAAGCAGAGAGCCGGCTGGTGAGGCCAGATCGTGGTTCATTTAGCCTGTCGGTCTCGTCCTGTTCGTTTAAACCCTGACATCGCAAGCATGCTCGTTTCCGTCCCGGATGACTAAACCATGGCACGCCTCGCAAAGGGTGGCGTTCTCCAAGCGCCGCTGGAACGCCGTGAGGCCACAGAGCATCGCCGTAAGCGCCTTGCAGCGTTGGCTACGGGTTATTCGATTAAAACAACCCGAAGGACTGCCCGCTCTCTTATCTCCGCGGGGCACGTGGAGAGACCAAGGCGCGAAAAGAGAGAGAGATAAAACGAAAGAAGGAATACGCCGGTAAACACTAACAGCAGATTCCCAGACAGCGGAACAAACAGACCCACCCCTCTTCTCAAAAGCTGCTTCCCGTCGTCGGCAAACACCGTGATTGCAGCTAGGCCGGCTTTGCGCTGGCACACTAAACGCTGTATTAGGAATACATGGGGGTCAAATATTTCCTCACACAAATACATGCAGAAGAACAATATTCCACTGAAGACCCATAAGGCCTACTGAGGGGGGGGTAGTGTACGGCTTAGCCAAAACAGTCAGCTTGCACACAGAGAGACAACACAGCTAATAGGATTATTGGGGAACCATTCGGCGTAGTGATTAAAGTCCACCCCATCACAGAGATGAGACAAAGAGAGGGACTGGAAAACGCCTCCTAAATTCCACCCGGAGAACAGTTCAATCAACAACAATCGCTTACCGTTATATAATCACTACCCTTTTCAAATGAAGACTTCCCTGATCCAGAAAATTGTTATTTTCTTAGTAAATGTAACAATGTACATTTAAGATACAAAAATAATAATATCGCCCTGCTTTCTTTGAGCTGAGCTTAGGGATGAGTCTTGGATACTGGACACAACATCTGAAGGGCTTCAATATCCTCCACATACAGAGAGAAGCCTTTTTCATAACCATCCTCAGTTTCTGGAGGAGGGGGGGGGGTTTAAAAAAAACCCCACAACCGAGCCCACAGCTTTAACGTTCAAAAGCGTAAAAGCGTTGTGTGGCTCATAAGGCAAGGGTTTTGAGTAAATATCAGTGACATGTGGGGGAACGGGTGGAGGAGGCAGGGGGGAGGGTCATGGTCCGGGTTGGGGGGTAAGGGGGGGGCTTAACCTAACTTCAAAAGGAATCGCTCAGTAGTGTACCCACTCCTGTTATCCCCCGGGCAACATAATCTCACAGCCTAGCCACCCTTGTGACAGTCACGGCCATTTTACTGAACAACAACTCCTGAACTCGGCTCCACAAAAAGACCACAATGTGTCAGTAAATGGGCACTGTCTCTTCCTTGCAGGAGGTTCACAAGTACAGCCCATTTTTATGGTTAAACGGTTTCTCATTCCATTGCTATGACAGAGTTTGGTTATCCTGCCTGGCCATTTCTACCAAAAATTGTACAATCCCAGTTAGTACGAAATTAAAGCGACCAATACACAAAATGCAAGCGAAGGCAAGCAACGAACGCTTGACGACCACACTTCCGTGGTTCCACTGCCCCAGGTTCTCAGTTCACTTCCCTTATGTGTGGTTATGCTTGTGGAAAATTGTTTAAAGATTTATGAGGCACTTTACCAGCACATTACAGGGTCTGTGGACCCTATATGCCCAAACACATTTTTTCCACCAACCAAGGTTCTCAAAAACAGGTTCTCCCAACACTGAACCAAGGCTCCAGGAGCGACCATAGTGACCAAGTCCCCTGCCCAATTCTTTTGCAAAATGCCTGCTGTCAATATGTTATGGATTTCCCACCGGATGCCTCAGGTCCTCATGGCCCTGTGATGTTGCAGTGGCACGGTCAGTAGCATCGTTGCAGTGCTGTCCAAAAGCAGATGACTCGACTTAGTGTACTCTTCCTTACCAAGCAAGAGGCGGCACTGAATCCTGGCTGCAGTGCATTAGAATGATGACTTTCTGTTTCCGCAATCATCATAACTGTAGTTATTTGATATATAAGTCAGTACTCTGGTGGTGGTGGTGGTGGTGGTGGTGGGAAGGGGGGGTAGTGGAAGAGGCAAGCAGCAATGATTTAAGCACCGGAAACGGGACAGCGGAGGAGCTAGCGGTCGGATTGAGTTAACCTCACATTAGCCTTCTAGTGTTTCAATTCCCCCATCACCCTTTTACTGACCTCAGGAAAGAAGGGAAGAGAGAGGAGAGCAGCAACAGAGGGAGAAAGAAAGAAGAGCAAGGGAAGTGGATAAGAAGTTTGGACAGACATAGAGAGAAAGAGCGATGCAGATGCATTTGTCTCGTAAGTCATTCCATCCTCCCAGTCCCACACCCACAGGGATTTCACCAGGGGGGGCGGACTCTGGGGCTCAGAGGGATTACCTGATCGAGGTGATCTGGCATCGAACTGCAAGTCGTGTTCCGAAATCGGTAATAATGTCCACTTTATATTACATGGATACAATTTTAAATGCACAGGCTGAGACAGAAGGACAACATGGCCATTCAAAAAAAAGTGGTCTGGGAAAGAACTCATGTTTCCAGTTGGTTGCTTCATGAAACATTTGTGCACTCTTTAAAAGTAATCTCCCAACAGTGCGTTTTCCCCCACAAAATGTTGTAGGCCTACAGAGGGAACTTCTGCACCCGATTTATGGATATGCAACGTAGCTGCTCTGTTGACACGTGTGCACACACTGTGCTATTACCTGAGACAGGAAGAGAAGGAAAGTGGCATACGTGACTAATGAGGGCTTGGGCCTAGGCTGTAAAAATCTAGTGTGGTGTGCCGTGTCCATCAAAAATAGACCATGCTGGAACGTCAGTAAAGTATGACGTGAGCATGCATTGCATTGGGGTGCAAGTGGATCATTGCCTTGCTGTAGGATGATCGCACATTTGTCATGGGAACTACACTTACATCGGTCATCCCCTGAAACAGAACTGGCCAGCCCTGGTCCTGGAGACACACAGGGCCACCTGCTTTTCCTTGTTACCGGGCACTTCATTGGCAAATTATCATTGATCATACAGTTATCTCACCTCACCTGGTTACTCGGGTATAAATTGGTTACTGATTCTTAGGTGACACCAAAAACCATCAGACACCCTTATGGCCCAGGACCCGGGTTGGGGACCCCTGCCCAAAGAGAGGGATAACAGAGACAGAGAGGGGGTGGGGATGGAGGTGGGAGGGGGTTGTACTGCCCCCTAGAGGTGGGAGGAGAGACATAAGGAGATATGCTGACTTCAGTAAATGGAACAGGATTTCAGCCACTGAAGTTCCAGGATATTGACCTGCGTTCATGAGGCTGCCCACCCAACGGTACAAAGAGGGCAGAGAAGTGCGTTTAACATTTACAGAGATACAAAGAGGGACGGAAGTAGGATCAGATGTGCACGCATCACATAGCAAGCAAATCAAGCACGTCTTCGTCTTGTGTAAGCACCTAGGACAGGGGTCATGAACCCTAGCCCTAGGGACCCGCAGGTTCTGGTGGTTTCCATCATTACTCTGCACTTCATTGATCGATTAAAGCGGTTTATTACACGGTTAACATGGCCAAGCTCACCCCAGTCGCATTAAGGACATAAACAGATAGAACTGTATTTCATTAGCCCATTTCAAATGTTAAGGATTATCCAGTTAACCTTTGACATCAAAGGCTGAGCTCGCTAATCACTTCAAACGAGAGACTTTTAAACTTCACGCCATCGGCCCTTTGAGAATAATGTGATTTAATCTGCTGAATAGCTAGCAGTACGTAAATATGTTTACCTCTCATTTGTTATGACTTGGCCGGGCAAGGAGCCCACAGCTTTCCAGGGTCAAGGCAAAATGGATCAACCAGCCTTTGACCCGGCAAAAATTTGTCAATCTGCGCTGACATGCTAAATGCAATGGAACATAATGTCAAAAATTACACCCCTGGCCCAATCCTTCTTTAAATTCATCTGGTCATATATTTCACTTTCTCGCTATTCCCATATTCTGCAATAATAATAATAATAATAATAATAATAATAATAATAATAAAAGGCAAGTTAAAGCATGCATAGGTCAACACAGCAGGTACTACGGGCCTGAAAAAAGGTCATTGTAAAAGTGAAGAAGCATAGAACAATGTAGGCTTTACACAAATCAAAAATAACGGAAGGTAAAAACAAAGTCAACAATAAGGACAAGTAGAACACAGACAGTGCCGTTACTCCCGAATGGGATATTTTATTGTGCAATCACAGGGACAGCGTTTGGGACCAACGGCGGTCTCCGTTAGGTGTGCAGAGGCACCCTCCGATACTTTAAACACAGACTGCGCTTAAAGAGATGACACAGCTCCTTCTCAAATCTCATAAGTATAAATGCCTGTTCGCTGAACACCATTCTGAACATGCACCTGTACTGCCCTTCAAGCCTCAGCCATTGCACTGTTAAACATTGGCTAAAAATAAACAACCGTTTAAAATGAAACTCCAGTCTGCTGTGGAGGATAAATTGACATTGGTAACACCCAACTTAACTTACGCCCCTTCAATTCAACATCCCCCTCAATCTCAGAATAGGTCACACTTTAGATCAGGGTAGGTAACCCTGGTCCTGGAGTGTCAGAGATGTTTCTGGTTTTTCTTCCATCTGAGCTTGAATGCACGGTTTGATTGATTATCAAGAGTCTGAATGGAGACACACTGAGTGCCACAAACACATGGTCACCTGGGTTCATTAAGCCTAATAATTCATCAAAATTATGTAGCTATGGGTTCAAATGGAACAAAAAACTGAAATCTCTTTGGCAGTCCTGGACCAAGGTTGGCTATGCCTGCCTCAGAGCATTTGCAGCTGGTGTCTCACTGACAGACAGACAGACAGACAGACAAACAGACAGACACACAGACAGAGAAGATGGAGCATGCCAGGAGTAATCCCTGAGTCATGTGTGGTATTTTAACTGTTTTTCTTCTGCCCTCTCCCCTTTCCAGACCACTCCTGCTGCCACTGTCAGTCATGACAAGCAGCTAATGACCATTCCTGGTCTACCTGAGGGAGGGGGACCTTATGACCTTATGGGGGGGCTAAGTCAACATGAAGCAGGCAGCCTAAAATGGTATGTATGGGTCAGAGGTTTTTAGGCTGCCTGCAATTAACATTAACTCTGCTACTGTATGCCTTCATGAGACAACAGTGTTGAAATTATACAATTATACAAACTGTTTGCCTACAATCTAGAACAATCTCTTTTCGACTTTCAGAATGGCACACACAAAATGTATACATTGACAACACATTGATTAATACACAAGAACACATTGGTGAAAAGCTGTCCAACCCTGGTCTTCACTGGCCTCAACGCTATGGGAAATGCAACTTTTTGCATTTTTTAACGCCATTTTTCAAGAGTGGCCCACAGTGCATTTAGTGAATACAAAACTATAGATATAGAAAGCAAACCAAAAGCACTTAATACACAGACGTGAAGAGGGGAATTACACCAAGATACCTTCCTGTTCACACCCTGAATTCGATTATTTCAAGAAAAAAATAAGTTTATTTATACATTAGGCAACATGGCACTGAGACAAAGCGATTATTGTTTTATTTTCTTTAACAAAATAAACGAAACCCAGCATGAGCATATGACGTGAAACAATGGAGGAATTCAGCGCGAGCTCGCCACAGCTCAGGGAATCTATAGGGCAGGGAGACGTCGAGAGTCTTGTCTTTGCTCCGCTAAAGTTTAGAATTCATTTGGACCAAGTTACTGGATTAAACGTTAACGCACTTCGGGACGGGGGGTGAAGGTGGTCGGTGTGAAGTTGCCAGGGCAAATAAAGAATGCGTAAAAATATATTTAACTACACCTAACGTTTTACAAAATCAATGATTAGGCTGCATTTACCGTGTGGATGGATCAAGAGGTTGTTTTTTATCATTTACAATCAAAAGGTCTCGAACTTGTTTGGCGTAGAGTTAATTGTCCTTAGCGACATTGTGGCCTCGCCACTACCTACCTCTCCCTCTCCCTCTCCCCGTCCAGCCCCCCACACACACATTTTTATAAAACAGTTGTCTCCCGCAGGAGCAACTGTTTCAACACGGTCTACAGACAAACATCAAACCCACCAGCAGCGACAGGTGCCGCCATGGTCACAAACTAACCCGTCACGCTGCGTTCTTTTCTGTCCATCACTAGGTCAATGTTTAATACCCTCAATAGACATTCGAAAGAACAAAGCTATATATAATAGTAGTGTACGGTACCTCCTGCAGAGATACAAACAAACAAATATATTTAACTTATTCCGATTCCCGATCAAAACGCGCTCTATATTTTTCATTATTGATGACGTCAAATCAGCGCAAACCAAGAATGACTATTTTATGCTGTGTGTGTGTGTGTGTGTGTGTGTGTGTGTGTGTGTGTGTGTGTGTGAGTGTGAGAGTGAGAGAGAGAGCGAGAGAGAGAGAGAGAGAGAAATGAGCAGACTGGATCAGATATTCCGGATCATTTTTGAAAATTACAACAGTTTCGGTTAACATCTTGAGGACATTAAACAAAAACTTGTGTATTTATCTAAAAACACGTAAGCAAACGGGAGCCATGTTTAGCTAATAATGATAGGCACGTTAGTCAATCATGAAATCCACTTCAATCATAAAGAATTTAACACTGAAATATATTAGCGATGGTATTTATAGTCACGTTTAATATAAACATGTTGCCTGTTGTCCTGCCAAGATTATAAATACTATCAAATATCAGTCGGGTTTGCGAGTAAAATTACAGGGCACTCGCTCTATACACAGCTGTTATAGAACAGCCGCACCAGGCAGAACACACACACCCACTCGCACCACAAAGTAATCGATTCTAATTTGAGCTATAAAAATGCCATAATTGAAAAGTTGTTTTAATGGCCCAAATCAGAAACAATTAGCCCATAACGGAACAAGGGACTGCCACGTAATAATGAAGTGCTAATGAGAGTATTACACAGAGATTAGATGTAAAATAGAGATTGGTCAAGCAATTAGGCTCGGGATAACCAACAGCCTGGTTGAATTTTCCGACGTAGTTTAGTGTAGCTAGTAACTATGAAATACTATACATTATATCATCAAATATTTGATTGAATACTATTCCTCAATTATTATAGAATGCATCGACTTATTTTAGTCACCTTGAATATCAACCACGCGGCTACCGTTAGCAGGCTGGTTTGCGATTGAACCGAATCAGAATTTGGACATCGTGACTAGACCGGGCTTTTGTATTTCCGAATATCAAGTGAGTCGCCGAGCTCAATGTATGTGCAGGACTTTAGGCAAACAAAAAAGCCATCTGTGCCCATCATTGTTTTCACTCCGGGTACTAGTCTGAACAACTAGTTGCTGTCGACTCTTAACACAAAGTCGGCCCTTCTCAAAAGCACTCATGCAGGTTTTGGGCGAATGTTTCCATGGCAGCCACGGGTCACACCATCAACAGAATCATTCCAGCACACACACACACACACACACTTTCACATAACAGGCAATAACGTTACTATATCACTGCTTTAGCAATGCATCTATCAATCATTCGAATCGACAATATAAATGTATACGGTCTTACGAGTTAGCAAATCAGATTGTCTGTTAACGTGATTAAACTGTTTGAATCACCATCAGCCTCCATCAAAGATTGCACGTAAAACTTTTTTGTTTGTGTTAGCTAGCTAACTAGCAAGCCATGATGTTTCCCGGCGTACCCGCCAGCGATGCATCTCTCCACAAGGTCCGCGTCTCATACGAACACGAGCTAGCTACCGTTACGTTTCGCTCAACTCTGGCGGCGTTAGCCATCTATCTGAACTTCTAAGATGGTAATTTCGATGAAGTTAAAACAAATTTGCCTACCTGTCGCATTGAATAACAGAATGAACATTGCAGCATTCAGTCCCAGGTGAAGCGGATAATTCCCGTAGCAATTAAATGACATTTTCTCCGCCATGATTTCAACACGCAAACTCGCTGGGTTTCTCTCCAAAGTCTAGTGCCTCCTCGGCAACTACTCCATAGGGACCTAGTTGCGTTTGGGCCGTACCATTACAGGGGTAGAAAAGGGGGAGGTGTTAGCACACCTGACTGTCACACAGCCGTTACACACTCGTAAAACAATCTGAAACACCGCTTTCGAAATATAAAATCTGCCTTGAATATAACATTTTGAAATGCAGTATCACATATTAATAACTTTATAGTAAAGACCACGGGGTTATGTTCTCTGAATAGCTTTGTTACATCGATACACATGTCTTTATGGTTTGTCTGGAATCCAGGACGTCTGTTACCGCTGATTGTTGTCGTGGAGGTTGCGAGAGACTTGGGGATAATAAGCGGGCATCGAACGAACGGCTTTCTTTAGTTTTTAACGATGATGTCATTGCCATGTTAGTATTTAATTAGGCCATACAGTTCGCAGTTTAAAGTTTAGCTTACATTTATCTGTTAAAGGATCAAATTGATAGACACATTTTGGTTTGATACAAGGTGGTGTATAAACCTCCTTGGTAGATGTAGCCGAAGTTATATAGGATAAGCTTTGGTGGAATTTGTTTTTTCTTTGTTTAAAAATGTATTATACTTACTATATTGTCTGGTTTGTTTGAGGGAAAACGTTAAAGATAAGGAAATTGTTTTGGTTTATTACACATGTTCTTCAAAGTTGCATAGCCCGCGATGTTTAGGTCTCGTTTGACCCTGTTGAGGCTGCATTTAATTTGACGTCGAACGGAGCACACCATGTAGATGATTTCGCTTTGGATATTTATTGCAGACAATAAGAGCATTTCCCGGGGATGGAGGAATTGTTCGGTTGCTGTAGCAGGGTTGGAGAACTCTGACTTTGGCTCGGAGTCCTGGGCTTAAGGTCCGCTGGTTAACAACAGAGGCGCATAATACAAGAGTATGGTTGTTTAACTTAAACGGAGTGGAATCATTCCACGTGATCATTCCAACGCAATAGTTTAAATCAGTTAATCGATTTCTAAATCAGAGACAAAGCCATTTTGGTCTTATAAATGGTTTGGACACAAACGAGAAGTTGGCACAGGTAATCGGGGTAATCAATTGTTAACCAGTCATTAACATAACCTTCAATAATTGGGCAAAGGTGGTAATGGTCCTTATTGATAAGGTCATATTTAACTCCTCAAATAAAGCAACTTAAATAACGTGCTTCATTTAAATTTATAGCACTTTCTTTATAAATCCCAAACGTCTCCCTGCATAAAGGCAGGTTTGTGACCTCCACATTCAATGAAGTGTTCATTCTTAGAATTACCATAACTCCTTGTCTACCTGATTTCAGGAGAGTAAAATTACCCAGATGGTGATTTTCTTTTATAGGACATGAGTAGTGTATCCAAAAATTTAACTTGCACAAAAAAGATGCCTGTGTCCCTTAACCACCCTTGAAATTGAGCTTGACGTATTGCTAAGCATTGAAGCATATAGCATTCTTTTAGTTTTATTTTCCTTTAGCGGCCCTTTTTAATGGCTATTTTCCAGTCAATGCTAGAGCCTTTTACATGTGCTGAGAGACCTGTCTTGCATAACCTTTTACCCAAAACTGTTTGAATTGAATTTTATTTTTCACATTCAATGGGGTCTTTTACTGTTCTCCTAATCTTTAGGAATGGGAAAGAGCATAGAGCACTCTTCAGGGCAGGGGAATGTAAGCTATCCTCTTTGAGTAAATTATCTAGATCTGTTGGTTTACAGCATAGGGAAGTAGTTAAACTATTATGAGATAATCTTACTTGTACATCTATAGTGTTACTCATTGTTGCAGTTAAGTTAATGGTATGATTGTGTTCAACTGATTGAGAGATTTCAGTATAGATCCAATCAGTCTTGCACACATTTATATTGATTTTTTTTAAATTCACCATTGAGATCTCTGTCAACTATGCATATGATGGGGCCCTGTTGCTACCTATTGCTGTTCCTTCTTTTGTAAGAAAACATCAGACATAACGGTAATGTAATTGCTGTGCAAAACAGAATGTGCAAGTTTACACACAAATCTGCATTTGTCAGGTAGGTCAGTTTCTCTTTGGAATAGGTAGAATCTCAGCCACTGCAATCTTTCATTATGTGAAATGGTGTCATATACACCAGATGCATCCAGACTAACTATACAACCTCATGTATGTTGTTAACCTTATTAACATGATTCAGAAAATCAGTTGCATCCTTTTGACAGGACAGCAATTTTTCAACAAGTGGACTAACTGACAGCAAACCAATGTCCAGAAATGATTTTCATTCTTTTCACTATCCATCCATTGGCTGTCACCACTTTTTTTGATGGTGTGAAACCTCCCAAAGTTAATATTCATTGGATCCGCCATTGATTGTGCAAATGTATTACACCTCCACAATCATTTGGTTCACCAGGCTACTCCCTGTTGTTTTTATCCCAGAGTTAAAAAGCTGATTGTGTCCGTATTTGTCAATAGGACAAATTGCCCTGCTGATTCTTTTTTTTTTTTTTAAACCCATAGTGTTCACTGCCTCCCATAAAGCCAGAACAAAAGAGTGTTTCCTACACGTTTGGTTTTATTTATCCATTTCCTTCTGTGCATTCCTTTAGCAAGCAACAGTGGTATAATACATAATAGTCAAATATATCCCTGATATCAAATGCTACAGTATGTATTTGAAAATATTGCATGTCAAGTATTCAAATACTTTGTATTATTTATTTAGTTTATTTATTAGTATTTAGTTATTGAATATTTTCTCAAATAAATTCCAGTAATTTTGAAATGTGAGTGTACACTACTGAATTGAAATACTCTTCATTTGAATTTTTTTCTTTATATGTCTAAACAGAAAGTATTTATAAATATTTTAAATGTGTACAGTACTTCATCCAGATCTGTTTGGAGCACTGTCTAAAACCCAAGGGTCTAGCCACAGACTGTTATGCTTTCTCTACATGTTAACGTGTATTAGTGGTTGCTATTTTAGTTTTTTCCAATATCATTCGTAATTCCTGGACCCCATTAATCCTCCTCAAATACTCCTTGAAAAATCATCTAATCCGCGGCATCCAATCTGTGCACTCACGGCCACATCTTAACGGCCGCATTTGTCCTTTCTGGGGCACCCATGCACTAATAAACTAATCCCAGCCAATGATGATTGTGGGATCCATCCATTTGTGCCTCCTCTGTAGGGGGGAAATTAAGCAAGGTCAGAGTTTTTGTTTCTGTGATCAAACTTGGTTGACCATTCACCTCACACTTTAGGAGGTTGCAGGGTTAATCATGTAACAGGGGGAACTGGGGTAGGAGTGGGAGGACCAGAACATGGAATCAGGAAAAAAAACTGTGAGAACCACTGGCATACAGCATTATCACCTGACAGCATTTAATGCACTTTTAGAATTTGGGGGGAAGAAACACCAAACAACAACAAAAAAACATGAAGGAACTCAATGAAAATCAAGCAAGTGGGTGGACAGTGGGCCTTACGGAAGGAATGCCTATGATGCAGTGTCTTGTGCATGACACACCAAGAGCATCCAGTCAATGGCCTGATTCAGAAACTCCTGTGCTCGGGTCATTGTGCTCACCTGGCACAGGCAGACAGAGACAATGGCACCTGAAGCGCTGCTGCTGGCCGCTGCAGAGCTGCACCATGTGACCTCAGAGCCATACATTCAGCATGGCTTCCATGGCACCATTCACCAGCTCCACCTATGGGTGGACCCTGTTTGGAACATGTTACCAATGTTTGTTTTTTTCTGTTTTTTATCTCATCAAAGACTTGCAGCAGCAGGCTCCCCAACCCTCCCTTAACTCTTCAACACAGAGTGTGTGTCTGTCATTGGAAAGTATTCTTGGCAGTTTCAGTGACCCATGCAGCTGAGGAGGATACTTCATCTGAGATTCACTCCCTCGCAACTAGCACTGGTCTCATTCTATCACTGTCTGTCAGACCTTTTTCTCTCTCTCGCACTCTGTTTACGAATCTATTTCTATTGCTCTTGTTATTCTCTTCTATTTTCAAGTCCTGTCTTTCTCATTCTCCACTGTTCGGTCTGTGTCTTGCGTACTCCCATTACCTGTCCGTTTCTCTCCGTGCCTCTGCGCTGTTCAGCTTTCCGTTTCCTTCCACAGCTCTTGCCGTGGCAACTTGCATGCATTGTACAGCACACCTGTCTCTTCCGTGAACACAGTAATTTGAGTCCAAATTATGCAGAAAAAATATCTATTGTTATTTCACAAAGTGTTGTTTTCTACCTTTCTATTGCTTCGCCTGCATACTCGGGACTGAGAGAAGAGACAGAGTTCAGCCATAATTCAGGAATTAAATCTTAGATTTCCATTGTTCAGATTCTTTGCATGCACACGTTTATGTGTGTGTGTGTCAGTGATATTGTTTCACTTTGAACTAAGGCAACAACCTTGAGATTCCTTTGGCTATGTATAACATTTGAAATATGAAATACAACATGAATTCCAATAACCTGAAGCCTTCAGTTGCCAGTGACCCAAAACAATATGTGTAATCATTCTCTGCTTCACACAATCCATGTCAATGTAATATTAATAATAATAATAATAATAATAATAATAATAAGAGATGGCATTTATATAGCACTTTTCACAATCTCAGAGCGCAGTGGATGGGAAGAGCTTAGCTCAATCACCACCAATGTGTAGCCCCCACCTGGGTGAAGCACGGAAGCCATTTTGTGCCAGAACGCTCACCAAACATCAGGTGGTTAGGGGGGGAATATTCAGCCAATTCAACTGCGGGTTGATTAGGTGGCAAATTGAGAGAGCCAGGTTGGGATGTTTTGCCACGACACTGTGTAAGTGGTATGGGGATCTTTAATAACCACAGTGTGTCAGGAGTTTAATGTCCGGAGTCACAGATTAATTCCATCAGCTCATGCTCCTCCAAAGGGACTTGCATTTTAAGGTAACCCCCGCACCCCCCCTCACATTATATGGTACCATCCCACAGAGTCTCCCCCACAGACTCAACTCCAGCCCAGATCCACTATAGTTACAGTTTGACATCTGCTGCACCCACACTGAGATTTGTACATATTCACTTAGACAGAAGTCTAATCATATTTATTTTTATATTACTGCTTGTATTTCTCACACACATTGGCATGGTAGAGGGACATTGTGTGAAATTTAGCATCAATATACAGGGGAAATATATATGTGTCAATTTCAATGAATTCATTCATTATTTGTCAGTTTTTGGTAATGAATAGCAAGAATAGCTTTGCACCAAATACAGCATGTCACAACCCAGCTAACAATTTTTGGTTTCCGCAACATCTCTGGATATATAGTTAAGCAAATGTATTTCATTTTCTTTTTTGTATAGATAAGCCTCTATTTTTTAACATTGTGACAGTAGTTTCATATCTATAAACAAAACAGACAAACTGTATTTTAATATTTT
Source organism: Aldrovandia affinis (assembly GCA_029706075.1). NCBI lineage: Eukaryota > Metazoa > Chordata > Actinopteri > Notacanthiformes > Halosauridae > Aldrovandia > Aldrovandia affinis. The sequence goes on along the minus strand of JAINUG010000065.1, from coordinate 3,878,591 downwards.
CAGATGCAAATATAGGCAGGTACATGATTTGTACATGCAGCTCTATATGTGTGTGTGTGTGTGTGTGTGTGTGTGTGTGTGTGTGTGTGTGTGTGTGTGTGTGTGTGTGTGTGTGTGTGTGTGTGTGTGTGTGTGTGTGTGTGTGTGTGTGTGTTTAATACAGAGATCAATTCCATTAAGGCAGTTTCTGAGGCAATTCAGGCCAGTTGGAGTTGCATTTTCCTATGAAGGAGTAAAAAGAAAAGACAAGGCTTGAGTACATTGGGGCTGTAAGAAAACAATTCATGTGCAACTGTCAGCAGACTGTTTTATTTTTGTTAATACAGTACCTCATTAAGACTGTTGCTTGGGGAATGTTTATATTGTCTTATTTATTTATTAATTATTATTATTATTATATTTATAATAATCTTCTAGAGGCAAGTCTTTTTCATTTAGGTGTTTTTCCCCCCTATAGTTGCACATTGTGTCAGCTACTTTCCAACCTAAATTTCAAGTCTGTCTTTTTTACAATTTAATTGTAAAATATACTTAGAAAACAGAAAACATTTAAGATCATATTTTTCAACTCAACCGCTCTGTAGAGAAGCACAAGTGAACGTGTTCTATGAATAGTTGACCATTACTTTAATGGACTCATGGCGCCATCTGCAGGTAATTGCTTTAGTTGACCAGTTAGCAGCCTAAATGTTGTAGTTCAGCGATTATAGCGATTTGGTTGAGTCGTTTAAAAACCTCCATTTAGAGCAGTGGTTTCAAACTCAGTGCCACAAAGGGCCGTGTGTATGCAGGTTTTCATTCCAACCAATTACTGCTGCCTTAATTGGCTCAACTACTCATTTAGCCATATGCATGAACCTATACTCACAGAATATACTCAACATTTATTATTTAGATAACAAAAATATTTAATTTCACTTTATATACATTATGTGCAAGCCAACATGATAATTTAGCAAATAATGGAACTAATTATCTCATCAAAAGCGGAGGCTGCAGTAAAAACCAGCATACATGGCCCTCCGTGGCACTGAGTTTGAGACCACTGAATTTTAGAGGGTAAAGCGCGGTATATAAAATCACTAAATGGTTTGGCTCTAAACTTTTAACAAGTTTAAGGCACTTTTTGGTTGTTTTTCTATTAGGCTATACATTTGACATTATTTTATTAACTTTAATTCAATATGCAGTGAACTTTTTTGATGTATTTAAATGAATTTTTGTCACAGTAGCCATATGTTAAATAAAAGTCAGTGACCCTTTATCTTTCAAAAATTGTTTATTATTATTATTATTATTAAATGTGTTTCCAATGATGGTTTAAGGTGGTAGATCCAGGCCCAGGGTTGGAGACCACAGCCGTTGTTAATGTCCTGTCCACTTCGGACTCCTTACTGAATATAACATCAAAGGGAAAACACAATTGAGGCAACAGCTGAAACCCAAGCTCTTAAATTAAGACCCTTCCTCAACAATTGTTCCGCTGCAAATGAAGCGAGATAAGGCCGCGGAGGTCGCATCTTTGGGTGGGCGCCTTCGGGTGCTCGTTAATATTGGCGTTGAAACACAAGGAAGATTGTCAAGTATTAGTAAACTGGCCTGCGCCATAAACTGGCAAATGATGCGTGATAAGATGGATGAGCTGATGACATAAAGGGTACCGGGCATCTCCAAAGTGGTTGAAATTGAGAGGGAGAGGAGAAACAGAACGGGGTAGAGGAAAAAATAACATGACAGTGACACTGTGAGGATTGAGTCCTTGAGGCCCGTTGCTGAAAGGTGACGGAATGGTGACAAAGAGCGAAATCTGGACGTGAGATGGGGATGTCTGGACACGACAAGCGCAAAATAACTGCAATTAACCGAAACAAGACTCTGATCCCACGATTCCGGAGTGTTCCGCAGCACCTCGCAAGTTCATTCACACAACTAGCCTCAAGAGGAGAGTGGTCAAGTTTGAATGCAACTTCGGTGTGTGTTATGTTATACGTCTGCTGCATGACTACAACAGTGCATAGCCAAACATGGAATATGTTGACACTTCCCACTTTCAAAACATTCAAATTCTCGTAAATTGAAGAATGGCCAAGAAAAACACTGCTTTATTGATTCTGCATCTGATTGCACATTAAAAAACATTTTATCCAACATTTAGTATTTACATACATAAGCTACAACGTTCACAGATAAAACTGAACACAGCTCAGCAGTGTCAACTTCACAACAGATGACAACAGATCCATGGTAGCCTGTACAGTACAGCCGTAGCCTGTAATTAGTTAGACAGTGGTTCTCAACCTGAAGTTCACACATGTATGCTGCTTTACGTTCCAACCGTAAATACAATTCCTGAAGTAGGCTATAATGAGCCGTTAATGATTTTTAGTTAAAACACAGGGCTAGATTTACGAAGATATTCGCGCTTTTGTTGAGGCTATTTTGCGACACATTAACGACCAATTTGCTAAGATTGGTTCTAATTACGCAATCAAATAAATGAAACGCCCACATTCGCAATTTGCGCTAGGATACACCCATGAAAAGGGCCCGAAACAACATGGCACGCTCACGCGTCCAGATCACGCCAAGAAATGGATACGCAGCAACCACGCACTAATACCGACGGACCAACGACAAAAATAAAGCATTTTATAGATCAGGAAATAGAGGTATTGGTCAACGAGGTACAGCGTCACAAAGCCGTATTACAGTGTAGGAAAACCACACCAACGGAGAAAACATTTGGAGTGACATTGGGAAATAAATTAATTCATTAGGCATAACAAAACAAACAGTAGACAAAATGAACAGTAAAGAAAATGACGACGTTATGCGGCGTCCAAAAGAAAACGTTCCTTCAACATAAGACCACAGAACATCTGAAAGTAAGTGTATTCACGATTCATTCTATATACTCCTGACGGCATAAGCACAATAATTGCTCAAATTCAGAATAGCTTTTTTATAGCCTAATAACTGCTAGCTGATGACACATTGGTTAATAGAAATCCTGCGTCCTTTCATATAGTTGTTATTTCAAGTTCTAGTAAATATGTATGCTATATACAATGCATACAATTCTCACTTAGCCGTCTGTAGATGCAGGTATTCCTGAAAATAAAGCTGTGGTGACATGAACCAGGGAACTTTGCAACATTGTAACATTTGTGATTATTTGTTTTGCATCGCTGAGGTTCTAGCACATCGGAAAGCACAATACAAAACGGGAATTGTGAAATACCTACGTGCTGTCAGCGTTCATAAAATACAGCCTGGTTTCAAGTTCTTAAAATTCTCAGGCAGAGGAGTCGCAATTAAGGCCTGCTATAATAAATCACAAGGAATACTTAATCGACCTAATTTACAAAATATTCACCCTGTTTTAGGGCGTTCACCCCAGGTATACATATGCATGCAGAAATCTAACTGTTCATCTAAAGAAAAGTCGCAATGTGACCAGAAATGACATCCTAATAGTGATTTTACCCCTTGCGACGGTTTAGTAAATCTGACATAGATACTTTGTAGCGTTGGAAAAGCAGTCGCAATCCTTCAGTAAATCTGGCCCTTAATGTCTGAGGGGTAATTGGATGTTAGCCTCAACGCCACATTATGTCACTGACACATTCACATAACAAAGAATGAATATTCTACATTTATTGAAGGACTCTTGATGAGTCAGACCAGTCCTCAGACTGCTAATGCTTTCATTTTCTGTAATGTGCTGTGGCAAATGATTCATTTTGAAAGAGGTTACATTTTAAATGGATTTATTGATAGACCTACAGCTGAAATCTGGTAAGTCCTAAATATTGAGTGTGAATACCTGGTGATCATTGAAACTAAACCATTTGTGGAAAATAAGAGTTCAAAGGCAAAGTAAATGGTAAAGAGCCATGTTTTCAACAACCTTAATCAAGATATTGGTTGGAACGAAACCCAGCATATACAGGGGTTGTCCAGGACCAAGCTTGAGAACCACTGGGTTAGAACATCTGACTCACTTTACCCTTTGGTGTAGAAACAAACAACAACAAAAAAAGTTTACAATTGGTGACAAATACAATTGCACTTGGTCATTTTCTTCCTTTAGCTTCACGACACGATCAGACCTAAATTAGATGAAAAACGTATACATCAACGTAAGCGCTTCGTGTGTTTGCAGTGTAAAGCACACCAAAAGTAAACCCCTACTTCCCTGCCTTGCCCACAAAAATGAGTTTACTGTTTACCAAAAAAGAGGATACTGCTTCAGCTCAAACTGCTATACAAGTAGGGCCCCCTTCTCAATTTGATTACCTGGATTGTACAGAGGATGTCCATTGGCAACCTATTGCTGTTAAAGGCATAAGGGGATGAGTGTATGGGTGACGTGCGAGGGTGAGTGTAAATTAGATGGATGTGTGGAGTTGAGAAGAGGAATTCCTAGATGATTATCAGTGTGCAAGGTATTCAAGGGGGGTTAAGGCCAATTTATGCTTTACGCAACAAGTGTCGCACGACACATCGCAGGACAAAAGTGATGTAAAAACGACAGAAATGTGTCGCGGAGGGTGCCGCGTATCTCCATAAAATGAAAGGTCGCACGAGGTAAACTCCATCACCATGGAGATACAGAATACTTCCATCTGACTTTGTTTTTATATTTTGATGTTATTGCAATGGACAGCTTTGAAGAATTGTTAGCGGAGCAGGTATCCTCAAATTATAACTCCTCAAGAAATGATTATATGATAATGATTAGATTCAAAGCCTCCTCTTCCTCTGCCAAATCCAACTCGTCTTTCTCATACGTTGTTAACGTTAGCCTGTCGACATAAATAAATGTCAGTTTGCTCAGGCTGGTTATCACAGAGAGACGACGCGACGCTGTCGCGAGTATGAATGCTCAAAACTCAAAAAGTCGTGCAACATGTCGCGGGACACTTGTCACGTAAAGCATAAATTGGCCTTCAGTCTTCACGCAGGTACGCTTCTGGAATGTCCTCCTCAACAGCTTCGGAGGCTAACGGTGGGGTCCTCTTCATCTCCTCGGCCTTGGTCTCCACCAGCATCCTCTCCGCCTCCAGTGACTGCTGCCGTATATCCTCCACATGCGCCTGGGCCACCTGCAGGTTTGTCCGTGCCGTGATGGAGGCCTGGTCAGCCCCTGGAAAGCATATAGCACATAAGACCACAGTAGACCGATGTCAAAACAATGTCTGTTTTTTTCTGTAGGGGCAAGGATGAGTGGGGAGAGTGAGGGGTGAGTTCTTGAGAGTGAAAGTGTGAGTGAGTGGTGAGTGATGAGGGTGATGAGTGAGTGGATGTATGCATGTGTGGGTGAGAGTGAGTGAATGAATGGGGAGAGAGTGAGGGGGTGAGTGAGTGACTAACAGAATGAGTGAGTGAGTGAGTCAGGGGGTGATGAGTGGTTTGTTTGAACAAATCCACTATGTAGAACGAAGGAGAGAAGTAGGAGCTTTGCACTGTTCTGTTATCTCTGGACACCAGTTGAAACCAAGTGGAATCCCTGCCCTCTATATTTAGGTTCTTTCAGTTGAAAGGTGAATGACAGGGGAATGAGCCAATTAGGAGCTGCTATAGAGAAGTGGGCTGGAAAAGTACATACTAACAACATAGAGGGTTAATCCCCCAAACATGCCCAGGCATATTCCGTTGCACAAACTTATCCTGTTTTACAGGTACTCCTCACTTAACGGCCAAGTTCCGCTCCTATGACTAGGTTGTTAAGCGAATTGGTCGATAAGCAAGGAGCCGCCACTTACCGATATTTCAAGCATACTCAACTGTTAGTGGGTAGTGTAGTCAATACTGACCGACTGCGGGAACGAGACTGAGACTGAGAAAGGGTGATGCAAGATGAGATGCTTGACGCTGAGACACTGCGCTGCCGTTTCCATGACCAAAGTTCTCGTACAGCGTACAATACCGACTGGTCGGAGAGTTGGTCATAAGCCCGCGCGGTCGTTAAAACGGTAGGTCATTAAGTGAGGAGTACCTGTACAGTACAGCCTACAGTCACTTTTCCTGTCTACAGCACAACCAACTTGTGCACTCCATTGTAAAGCAAGCAAAACACAATCAAGTCTTCATTATTACATCATACTGACCTTAGCGGACAACGGTTCGGGCACACCTACTCGCCATTTGGCCAAGAGACCTCCACACTACGGTCCTGAGGAATTTCAGCCTCTCAAATAGCTACAGTCTACTCCCTAGCTAAAGTATTTTTCTGTTTTGGTAAATTCTCCAGTAGGATTATAGCTCATTATTCAGCACCCCTTATCATACCTTTCTGGAACCTGATAGCTTGGTTGTTCAAATAATGCAACCTGGCAGTTCATTTGCATTCTAATCCTTCATCTCCGACCACAGAAACATCCAGAAATAGGATACTGCTGCTGACAGCTCCTCCAAAGAGTCACAACCCCTCTCAACATCCATCACTGTGATGACACATTTTTTGAACCATCAAAATCCACCCACCTTCCCATGTCTGTCACATTCCCCATAACTCACACATATTGACAGGGTTGTTATAAGTTACTGCTTCTAATAGTTACAGTGAGCAAGTTTAATGCTCCTCCAACTATAGCACTTGGTATATACCCTTAATCCTAAAGGTATATAGGTCTGTCACCCTTACAAGTCCTGGCCTATTCCCCTGTAGGCCAAATCAGAATGTTTGTGAAAATAGCCGTTAGCAAGCTAGCTCAACATCCAGAGAAGCATCGTTAACATTCTCAAAAGACAAATTGTGCATCGTAGCAGGTGCAATTGCATTCAAAGAAGATTGCAATGTTATTTTTTGGGTTAACAAAAAAAGTAGCTAACTGGCTAAACATCTGGCCCTTTAGACAATGTTAGATCCACAAATGACATTACTTGAAACCAAAACTTATTCAGGTCTTTGTGAATTGTGTAATGCGAATCTGGAGGTTTCTTATTCATTTTTATTTATTTAACCGTTCTTAACCAGGCAAGCCAAAAACAAGTTCTCATTTGCAATAACAACCTGGCTAATAGGTCAAAACACAGCAAAATAATGAAAAGATTAGACAAAACAGAGACATTAGACAAAACAGTGATTTAAAAATACAGGGTTACAATCAGGTAATGATACGAGATCAGCATAGACATGATCAGGCATACTTTTGACATATTGCTTTCATTTTGATATAGAATAAATGCTGTGTCCTCATTTAACAAAATTTGCAAACTCTGTCTAGTAGCTGGTTGGCTAACTAAGTGAAGCATTGTTCAGCCAATGGCAATTGGACAGCCTTATCAATCCACTGTAGAAACAAGCTAGCAAGCCAGCCAGCTATCACTAAGCCTGCTACAGTTCATCTCTTTCAACTGCTAAAATAGCAGGTTGTCAAAAATACAAACTATGGTCGACTACTGATCTCAATTGTTTTGGAAATGCTATTCAATTTTGAAAAAGGATGGCAAGCCGTTTTATCATTTTGCTTCACTGTGAAACCCACACATAGCTAATGTCCATTGTGAAGCACTGCTCGACAACCAGTTTGAAAATTGTGCTCCACAAAGTAAAGACTAACAGGTTGATCGACTTATCCAAACAGTGTACTAAAAAATAGAAGCCAAAACCTAAAACACACACACCTGCATTGTATGCTACCTCAGCCGCCATCTTGGAGAGGTTGATGGCGTTCATCCAGTTGGACTCAAAAGACTTGTATTCATCCCGTCGGTCGCTCACCTAATGACAGACAGAGACAGAAAACCTTATGCTGGGTTGGGCTTCTTACACAGAACTTGCAAAGGACCAAAATTGCCTCATTTGTAAATGAACTAACAAAGCTGAAAAAAATATGTATTTGGCCTACAGAACCTAGGCTAAACTACTGTATTTATTGATTGTTCCGACTGATGTTTGGAAGAAATACGCATGCTTTTGTTTACAATTCTCAAGTTGGGGAATTTTATTGAAGTCAAAGACAAACTCTCATGTAGGTCTATCTGATATATACATACATTATGGATCCATCAAAAATAAAGGATACATATGATATGATACACATCACATTAGTAAAAAAGTTACATTATGCAAGGTAAAGAAAAATATTAAAATTAACAGTCACTTGTATTATTTATGTAGTCATTTTAACTCAACCGATACTATCATTTAAGGGGCCATCATTTGCTTGTTGTTTAATGGGAAACCTACAAGTCACAAAGTCCTTGACCCAGTGTTTGACATAACCTCTGACCCATCGGTCACGTGACAAACAAGGGGTGAAACCCACCTCTGCACGCTGGCGAACGATGATCTGCCAGACGGCCTCCTCCTCCATGGAGTTCAGTTTAGTGACAGAGGTAACGTAGCGCTTCTGCAGAGCAAGGAGCATGTGCACGGCCTACGCACATGGAACAGAAGCACACTGTCAAAACTAGTCAGGCTGATCACCTACTCCAGGGTACAGCCATGCTGGGCTCAGAGAAGACATAAAGCATAAAGCGTAACAAGGAATATGGGGTCGGGAAAAGCAAGGTGAAGAGAAATAAAACAAATTAAAAGCGAGAAATGGTAGGTAATTCTATGGAGGGAAAACATATGTATGGTATGGAAATTAAAAATCCCTGCAGACATGGCAATTCAATTCTGGACAAGGGTTAGCTTGGCTACAGTCATTTGATTAAGGTCTGAATTCTGTACTCAGACATTAAACAATGTATTGTATTTTGTATTAATTTTCTATAATGACTGAGTTGATCATAATGTGACTGAAAAGGGTCAGGATGGCCTGCAGCGAGGTACCTCAACATTTTGGGCATTCAACTCGTACCTTGACATACTGTGTGAGGGAATCCACCAGGGCAAGGGTTGTCTGGGAGAGGAAGGTGTTAGTGCTATCCGTCACCAGGGATGATGCCCTACGTATAAGAGTTTCGTGGGAGAGACCCTCCACTTGTTTCTGGGGGCAAAAGAAGACAGCACTCAGTCAAGAACTGTGACACAATGAGTGTGATCAATCCAGCGTTAATAAAACAGGATTGGAAAAACACTGACGTAAGCACGCATCGAAACCGGAAGTAAACTAGCAATTAAACCAATTGAGCTTCTCAGATTCGGTTTGGCACAAATGCGTGAATGCTTCAACTGTACGAACCCAATCTGTTTTATTAACCCTTTCTCAAATGAGCAAGCAATTTCCAATAATACTAAGTTCGTGTATGTTAAGTGTATTCCCTGACCATAACCTAAATGCCCGGGCTTACGTTTTATACATCTAGCTAGCCAGCTTACTTAAAACAACTAACCTGCGTGAAAGGAACCGCGCACAGTCCAGCACCCGTGCAGAGAGAGATCCAGTTCTTCCTAATCATCGTAGGAAGCCCCGCCAGACGCTGCCTCGTATAGCTGTTGCTGCCATTCAGTACGCCCGTCAGTGTACCTGAAGGCATTGAGCGACCTTACACACATTTCGACAAACATAGCTAGCTATCTAGATTAGTCAAACAATAATTTCAATAATGTAAAATATAATAATCTGAATGACAACCTAATGTTACATGTACACAAAATAAATAAACTGAATAGACGCTGAAAGTAAAAGGAACTAGCTAACATTAACTATCTTATTGTTGACGTCATTTGTTTTGGTTTTCGCTACAGAGCTAGCTCATCGTTGCACTATACATATAGATATGTAATACTATACATATTACATATTCGGTGAATGGAATAATCAAAATACATTCAGAATAGAGTAAGCCAAGGCAATTTTAAGGTGAAGAGTTATATAAATATGCAAAAATGCTTACATACCTAAATAAACGGAAAGAAAATATACCCCTTCTGAACGCAGCCATATTAGAACGGAGTATGAGGAAGCTTCGGTCTGTCCGTGTAAAACCTCCGGGGTGGTACATTAGCGAAATTCTTGCATCCTTCGACAGTTGTGTTGCTATTTGTAATATAGAAATGTTAGGCACTAGACAAGCTTATTTTAGTTTTATACTAATTATATGTTGATATGTTGATGATTATATGTTTAATACGCATTAAAGACAAATGGCTCTAAACCACTTCCAAAGCAGTTCTACAGTTCCATTGGCCTTAACAGGACTTCATTCAACAGTCTTCACACTTGTGACATACCTCATGAGATAAACAAAATGTTTGCTGCAAACTTGTTGAAAGTCAGGGCCAAACCATTTTGTGATTTTTATACTTTGACCCCTCAAGGATTTAAAACACACAAACCTAAATACCTTGAGACGTCAATCGCCATAGCACTTGTGATTAATTTAATTAATACCTGGAAAATAAACAAGTAATTTAGGGTATTGAAAAATATGAAACAATAATTTAGAAATGCCGCCCTGTCCCATGGGTCCAGCAGGGGCGCCATTCTGTCCTGACCCATGGGTCTAGCTGGGGGTGCCACACTGCCCTGTCCTGTGTGTCCAGCAGAGGGTGCTACTCCACACTGTCCCGTGGGTCCACGGTGATGCAGGTGAAGCAGATGACAGATACCTTTTTCATTAACAGTAACAGATACTGGTGCTACAGTAGTTACTTGAAAATCGGAGGCAGGCAATTCTGTGTGCAGCCCACGCTATTGTATTGTAAGCGTTTCCCCTTCTCTTTAAGTAGGCTACAATACAAAAACACAGGGAGTGTCGATTGTTGATAAAACAAGACCTGCAAGTAGCCATAATCTGGCTCTGCTCCCAATCGGCAGGGACATGTGTCACATTCAAGTTTCAGGTAAAATTCTACTTGCACTATTGATTTCATTTCTGTTTTTCTGTTATCCATTCAGGTAAATAATCATTCCAGAAATGTTGTTTTAATAGTTCAGAAGAAACATTCTAGTTTGGAACTTGGAGCCTAGGAAAGATTCAGTCCAAGGAGATTCCAAATCCACATTTAATTCTGTTTCAATTAATCTGGGGCAACTATTTCATTTCAAGGGAGTTTTCAGAGACAAGTGTGCTTACTTTCCATTCACTCAACAGGAAAATATTGATGATAGGTAACACAGGAAGTAAAATAGTGTTGTGTTTGAATAGAGCCATTTAGCTTAGTAGATGGAGGCAAAATCATGTCACTTCTGACCATGTCCGACCTCTCCCTATGCACTTTAGGCTTTGTTATGTGCACTTCCTTGTAAATCAGTCTGGACAAGAATGTGCGCTAGGTGTTTAAATTTAATGTTGGCCTTGTTCTGAATGGTCATTCTTAACAATAATATGTTATATGTGATGTGATACGTGCATATGTGATGTAATATTTATGAAAATACATTATTTGTGAAATAAGACTCAAAACATCCCAGCTCGCAAGTATACAGTGGTCCACTAGTGGCCTGTTGTCGGCACAGCTGTTGGTCGCTAGCGGACAGTTTATTCCAAATACACAATACTACTGACAAAATCTGAATGTCGCAGAAACTAGCACACCTAACCTGAAATGAAAGGATAATTCCTATAGTAGATTAAGCAACATAAAAATTATTTCATACTAATTAATGTTAAAACATTCTACTAAAAAGGTACTACTGGATTAGGAAAATCATGGGTATGAGGGGTGGAAGGTGGGGGGTCATCCTTCTGCCCAGATCTTGTCAAGGGGGAGCCAGCCACCCTCAACTGCAAGGCGGAGGGGCGCCCCACCCCCACCGTGGAGTGGTACAAGAACGGGGAATGGGTGGACACAAACCAGAAGGACCCCTGCTCCCTCCGCTTGGTCCTCCCCAGTGGCTCCCTCTTCTTCCTGCATATTGTGCACAGGAGGCAGAGCAAGCCCGACGAGATAGAGAGAAAGAAAGCTGACACATGACTGTCACTTCTTCTGCATCAGAATTCAAACAGAAGTATAATGACACAGCATCAGCCCTTAGACTCAAACAGAATCATGATGAAAGCATAGAAACCACCCTTTTCTGCTGATTTTACACAACCAGTGTTTTATAGTTCTACTCCTATGCAATTATTATTCTCTGTATAAGATATTGAATCAGAATGTGCTTAACTCAGGAATCAAAAACACACACCCTTTTCAGTGAAACCCTCGCACACTTTCCAGTCAAGTTGTTTTGAGTTCATAGAAAGCGAGAGAGGATTCACAAACTGAATTTCCACTGTTCTGATTTGGCCCCTGCTGTGTTTATGTTCAGAAGTGAAACATTTATTCAGGCTTTCAGAGGGTGTGTCCAGACGAAGCACTGGTTTTCAGTACAGTGATGTGTCGTGTGGTCTGGAATCTACCAGCACTGCCTGTAGTAAGCAGTCCGGTTGTATAATTTGTCATAGCATTGCTCAGGTAGGGCGGCACGGTGGTGCAGTGGATAGCGCTGTCGCCTCACAGCGAGAAGGTCTCGGGTTCGAATCCAGGCCGGGGGCCTTTCTGTGCGGAGTTTGCATGTTCTCCTGTCCGCGTGGGTTTCCTCCGGGTACTCCGGTTTCCTCCCACAGTCCAAAGACATGCACGTTAGGCTAATTGGAGAGTCTAAATTGCCCGTAGGTATGAGTGTGTGAGTGAATGGTGTGTGTGCCCTGCGATGGATTGGCGACCTGTCCAGGGTGTATTCCTGCCTCTCGCCCGGAACGCATGCTGGGATAGGCTCCAGCACCCCCCCGCGACCCTGACCAGGAATAAGCGGCTTAGATAATGGATGGATGGATGGATGGCATTGCTCAGGTAGGGATGGCTCCAGTCAGGGTGTTCCCCACCCAATCACACAATCATGATTCCTCTGGTTTATTGGGCATCTGCAGTCTGCTAGCACCATCTGCGCAAGATGTACAGTCCTTGGCTGCGCAGCTGAGCTGTTGGACTGCAGAGTGGAAAGAAGGCTGCCTGGATACATTTCAGCGGATGTGCGTGCTAGCCTTCGCCCTCCAGAAATGAGAGGATGCTACAGTGGTGGGACAGGCTTACAATACATCTAATCAGGGTGATGTAATTTATGACCAATCCGACTGCATTTGGTTGGTGGGATCTAATTTGCCAATAAGAGGCTCTGGTCAATAATGTGATTAGAGGGTTGGTGACCATGCTTACAGGAAAAGGCATGCTGGAATGTTTCCACTCAAATCTGATAATGGTTCAGATCAGATTTTCCATATAGCCTTTTCTTGTTCAAACCACAGTCAAATCAAAAATGTAACATCAATGGTGTGGTGGCTTCTTTCCACAAGTTCAATAGCCACATTTAGACACCAGTAGCATTAGCTCCAGATGCACCATTGTTGTAGTAATCAAGTCAGTAAAACAGGTTGTTAAGTGAAAATATAAAGTTGATATGTTTACCAGCTGCCACAGGCAGGTCCAGAATGATGATGGTGAATAATCCAGTATGAAACATTCGGTTGCAGAATGATATTCATAGAAAATAAAAAACTGCTTTGATAAATAGTGATAGTGAATGATAGTGATAGTGGAGATAGTGGAGGTTGAAAAACTGTTGCTATCGGCGTCTTCCATGTACCAAGTTCAAAAATTTCACTTTTAACCATTTGCAATGGCACCTGATAGGTTTCTTAAAATTACACATATATCAACATTTTTAATGTTTTCTAGTTCTTCCAGAAACCCTGGGTTTCTCCAGAGAGGTATAAATTATAAACATTTAAATGGGAGATATTTGGAATCTTGGCAGAGACAAACCCAATCAAAGAAAGATGGTGGAAGCAGGAGTTTTATAGTGTTTATATTATTACTGCTCCATACCCTCTTCTGTGAGTGGCCCTTGCTGTAATGTTTACAAGGAAAAAAACAAAGGCTGCGAGAATCTTACACCACACTTGTGAGACATTAAGCATGAAACATGCATTAAAGCAGAAAAATTACACCTCCCTCACATTTCTTCTTTGTTTACATTACAATGACAAAAAAATACATTATACTGCAACATTAACCATAGCTCATTATGTAGTCTAATCTAAGTGTTTTAAATAAAAAGCTATAGATAAGTAACTGTAATGGGTTATGCATTTGTTTTCCTGAAAACTAGGCTAATTAGCTTTTGTAGAAACGGAAGGTTGTGAATAAGTTACTATATTTCACTGATCATTAAACATTGTTTTGTATTTTTGGAGCATTGTAAGTCGCATTATCTGCAAGCTATTTAAACTGCTTGCAAACATAAATGTTACTAAAAAATGATGTTTACGTACAAAACCTAAAGTTGTGAAGAGATCTCTACTCACACTAAATCATAACACATTTTGTTCCATCAGTCTTTGTGATGTTGTTGGCACACTGTAAGAGTAAATGTATGTTGGTATTCCTATTGTAGTGCTAAAATCAGTTACTGTGATAATCATCTACAGCCCATTACAGGAGACAGTCCTTAGCCCATAAACGTCTGGCTTTTGAAACGTACAGCATCGGATATATATTGGGGGGACGGTTCGAGCGTTTTCAGACTTAATCAAGGCTTACGTGAATATCTAATATCAGATCGTTCAGAAAATTCCGAAATAGTAAAGAGAGAGAACATAATTGAAGCATTATGCGTGCGTTTCTGGAAGACATGAGGGTGATTTTTTTTACCTTGTCCTTGTAGGGGCGCCGTACATTCTCCCTGAAATTTTAGGCGGGGCTAGCCAGTTCCAAATGACATCTGCTCCGGAGTAAGATGACTGGAGAGAAATAGCACACGTGTAACGATTGTTTGGCAGTTACTGCATTACAACGAGAGGGAAGTGTTTCAGTATCCGAAATTAAGAGCAGTTTTGGTGATTTCATAAATTACATGTATAGGCTCGTTAAACTTCAGCGAACTAGATAGATAGCTACATAGCCGAGTCGGGCAACCTCAGTTGACAGTTTCCAAACTCACTGCGCCGTTTGATTTAGTTGCAAGAGTCCAGATATAGATCGTGCTGTTAGGTCTCGCTGTGGAGCTATGGCTGGCTCAGAGGTAAGACAGGATGCTGTGTAGTGTGTTCGTTTGTAGGCATAATGTTGCAATGTACTTAATGGCCCGTTCTAGAGATCCATTTAATTGGAAGTCATGCTATCCGCCTGTCGTCTCTCTGAACAGGGAAACAAACTGTGGGGTGGAAGGTTTGTTGGTGATATTGACCCAATTATGGAAAAGTTTAACGCCTCCATCTCATACGACCGGAGGATGTGGGATGCCGATATTCAAGGCAGCAAGGCGTATGCGAAGGCGCTGGAGAAAGCCAAGCTCGTCAGCACAGGCGAAATGGAGGATATTTTGGGGGGACTTGACAAGGTAAGTGGTCAAAAATGAAGACGACTGAATTATCCACGTGCCACTTCCCACGAAAGTCTTTACTTTCACATTAAACTATTTCCTCATTGCATGTGAAATTGCATCACACAATTTGCTACGTCATTTGCACACAAGTTTATACTTGCCAGCCCATACACTTCTAGAATTGTGCTAGAACACTGGATCTGCAGCTGCACGTTCACACCTGCACTGAACAATAGGAAGTATTCCATCATGTGATAGCAGCGCAGGAGCAAAAACCATTGTTTTTTTCCATCGCTTTCACACAATGTCTGAAAATGCATCTCTGTCTGCTTTTATTTTGTATTGCTAAATATTGTATTTCCTATGAGTTATTATGCTGACCAATTCGAAGGAACTTATCACTCACCACCTGCTTTCAGAAAAAATGACGGTGGAGATGTTTAGGATATTGATTAGATCTTTCTGGCGTACGTTTGACTGACAGCAATAGGTTTCAGTGGCACTGACTGTTGCATAGGCACTACATCACATCATATCCATAGTAGTTAATCTATTGAATGTCAAGCTTGGTGAAAATCAAGGAGGAAAAAAGCCCCAAAACATAAAAAGAAACCAGGACACCCTTGTTATAACAGTCCTTGTTATTATTTTAGTTACCAAACACAAGAACTGAAATGAAAAAAACAATGTCCTATGTTCTTGGAACACCATCCAAGTTAAACAATCTGACATCTCTAATTGAGTTCAGAAACATAATTTACACCCACTTTGAGGATAATTGTGACTTTTAAATGATCCTTTTTGTCATTGTAATCTTTGTCATTTCTATTTGTCATTTATGACGTTTTTTATGTGTAATTATCTAGGTAACTAGTGCAGCTGCTGTTTTACCAGGTCTCTCTTGCAAAATAGATTTTAATCTCAGAGACTTCCTGGTTAAATTAAGGTTAATTCAATAAATACATTAGCGCCTGGGCTGAGTCATTCTGCTGTTGCCTGCTGTCTGGGTTGTTTGCAGTCAGCCATTTCTCATCTGGCAAACAGCCATCAAAGCCAAATCACAGTCCGCTAATGATAGGGGAATATCTGGAAGGCTGCGAGTCACAGCAGCTCACCAAGATTGAGAGATAACTGTCTGTACTGTAGGAGATGCCATCTGTCTGATGAGACATTTGGGAGATGTTCTTATCCAGAGTACCTTACACAGCTTAGTTTTTACATACAACTACAAACACAAATTTCCATTCTATTTCTCACCACCATTCTCCCAAAAATAGTAATACAGGGAAACATCAGAAGTTTACAGTATTGTAAATGTAACTTATCTTTTAGACACTTCAGACAGTGTCTTGACAATGACTGGGTTTGGTTTTGGGGCTTTCCAGGTTTGGGAAGAGTGGTCCGGGGGCGTGTTTGAGATCAAAGCCGGAGACGAGGACATTCACACAGCCAATGAGCGGAGACTGAAGGTGAGTGGCTGAGGGAACTGGTCATGTAACCAGAGGGTCACTGGTTTGAATCCAGACTGAAGCTCAAATGTTGTAACCTTGAAGTGTTTAACCTGAATCATTTCTGGGAAATGTCTAGCTGTGTAAACTGAACTTATGTGAAATGTAAGCAATGGAAGTAATGTGTTGTGATGAGAGCAGGCCTGACGTGCCTGCAAGTCTTGTGTTAGAAAGCTTTAAACATTGATGTAAAGATCCTACATTGGGACACAGCATTGTCTGTTTGATGTGTGTTTCTGTTTCCTGTTCAATGTGGTTTCCTGAATGGTTGCCAATGGAGGGTGCAGCCCTCATGATATGACCAACTTAACTGTGTGCATCCGATGATTGTATCTGATGAATGCGTCGGATCTAGTTGTTCTATATCTGGCAGGCTTTTCTCCCTCTGCTGTCTGCCATTGTAGGAGCTGATTGGTGATGTGGCGGGGAAGCTCCACACGGGCAGGAGCCGGAATGACCAGGTGGGCTTTTTTCTCACTCACACACTGATCTTAGTGCCGTTGGTTTTTTAATGAGGTAGCGAAATATGTTCCATCTTTCTTGCTAAATCGCAAACCTCAGTGAAGTGAAGTCTAGTCCTGTCAGCATACTCACATTGTTAACATATTAGCGACTGTAGCTCAAAGGGTGGCAGATCCCTTGTGACTGGTATTCACCGCATAGTTTACCACTGCAAGTGCGTGTCTGTGCAGAAACAACATATTTTGCAAGTAATGGGTCTTATAAAAGTATTTTCCTCCTGCAATTACATATTCAAAGCAACTTATTTTTTTTTTTTTTTCATTACAAGATTTCATTTTTTACATTTTTACTTTTATGAAGTAATTTAAAACCCTGGAAAAAGTCAGATTTTAGTGGCACTGCTGTGGGAAGGTGCCTCCTTCCTGTAAGTGACGGTTAACGGAGAGGATTCGAGGGGGCAGAGCCTGGGGTGGACTTTGCTCTCTGACAACTCATTGGACCAGTTACCAGGGGTCAGTGAGGTCAACCAGCTGATTCTCCTGCTCAGTTTATTTAAATTCTGCCCCTTTGCCACACTTCAGTATAAACTTGAACCAAATGTTAATGTGTAGCAAACATGCACTAGCCAGTGCAGAACAATACCTCTGCTGCTACTTTGCTATTGTGTTTTTAGAGAGAGAGAAATACATTTTACTGGCTCTATTCTGAGTCAAAGTTTTTCTGCTTTTTGATTGGCTGAGCAGGTGGTGACAGACATGAGACTGTGGATGCGGGATGCAATCTCTACTTTGAAGGGTGACGTCATGCAGCTCATCAACACCATGGTGGAGCGGGCTGCTGTGTGAGTAGACACACACCCATATACACATGCAGACAAACACATATACACTCACTCACACATACACACACACACACACACACACACACACAAAATAACCAAGTATATGTATTTGAGTGAAGTATATAATGTGAGTGTGTTGTGTTGTGAGTGTTATGTAATGTGTGTGTGTGTGTGTGTGTGTGTGTGTGTGTGTGTGTGTGAGTGAGGGAATAAAGTTTGTGTGAGTGAGTATTGAGCTGGAGGATGAGCTGCTGAGTGAAAGTGGGCATGGTGGTTTTTCTGCTCATACCAAAGAGTGCAGCTGTCTCGCCCCTCAGAGAAATCGACGTCCTGTTTCCTGGTTACACCCACATGCAGAGAGCCCAGCCAATCAGATGGAGCCATTGGATCCTCAGGTTTGTATTGTCACAGTAACCTGTAGCTGGAACAGGCTCATTATTCTGTGTTAGATTGGATGATGGCACAGTATACCTGAGTTCCAGACACTTGTCAAATCTATGCCAAGGAGCACTGAAGCTGTCCTGGCGGCTTGTGGTGGCCCAACACCCTATTAAGACACTTTGTTTTATTTTGACAGTTACCCGTGTATGTGCACTGTTTTGTATCTGTTGATTATATTACATTACATTACATTACAGGCATTTGGCAGACGCTCTTATCCAGATCGACGTACAACAAAGTGTTAACCGTAGTCAAGAACAGTGTAGCTGAAAGCCACCCTAGAGGGAAGTACAGTTCCTAGGTGCTAGGAGCAACCACATAGTTAAACTAGGACCCTGTAGGTAAATCTGTAGCCACAATTCAAAGGTAGCAATAAAGCACTCAGTGTGGAAAATAATGCCTAAGCCTAATATATACCTGTGCTGTGTTAGATCTGGTGATGGTACAGTAGTAGTATTCTGTGTTAGACCTGGTGATGGTGCATTTTACCGGCACTGTGTTAGATCTGGTGATATACCTGCCCTTTGGTGATGGTATACCTGTGGTCCTGTTTTGGTTCCTCCCAGCCACGCGGTTGCCCTGACCAGAGACACGGAACAACTGGAGGAGATTCGGGGACGGGTGAACGTCCTGCCCCTGGGAAGGTAACCCTCCCCCCGTTTTAGTTGTTTATTTATTTTGAAGCTTTCAATCCTTCCACTCCCCTGTCTTAGTATCCATGCGTTCATAAACTGGGGTAAACGGTACAATGACGTATAGAAAATATTGCACTAATTATTCTGCAGCTCATCAAACAATATGACCATATGAAACTAGGATGCATTTAAACTTAAATAAATGGTTTTTTTTTTTCCTTTTTTGTGTCAATATGTGTGCGTGTGTGTGTCTTTTTTTTTTTTTTGCTAGTGGAGCTATTGCTGGGAATCCATTCGCCATCGATCGCGAGTTCCTCCGTAAAGGTGAGTGATCTGATTGGGGGAGAAGGGTCGTGGAGGGTGTGGGATTGGATTGTGCTTTGTTGTGGAAGGTGTGCAATTGGTTTGGAAGCCATGTGTATGCAGTGTTTGGATGTGCTTTTGGATTGTAACTCCCTGTACTTCTTGTGTCCATTCCAGAGCTGGGCTTTGATGCCGTTAGTATAAACAGCATGGACGCCACTGGACAGAGGGACTTTGTTGGTATGTCCGTTCATTGCAACAGTATTTACAGGGCCACATTAAGCCAATGGGCTACCAGGGCTGTAGCCCAGGGCCACGGCTCTCCAGGTACCAAAACAAATTAAATGTGCAAAAAATGTGAAACACGAACAAAATAAACTGCATTTAAATAAATACTAACATTTAAAAGAGTAAACCAAATACCATTTCTCAGACCCAAGGAACAGTTCCGTAATTAAACGAAACGAGTATAATAATAGTCCTTTTCAGCAATTACGTTATCGTTGTGAAGCGCTTTGAGTTCCTTGGAAAAAAGCGCAATGTTCATTCATTCATTCTACTGGGAATGCATCAGTTGTTGCTTCTTTCATACATAATGTATGTAGTCTTCTCGTTAACATACATTAGTAGGTGGTTGTGTTTTGTGAAGGTCTTCCTGCTCTACATGTGTTTGTGTTGTGTGTCTGTGTCTCGCTGCAGCGGAGTTCCTGTTCTGGGCCTCTCTGTGTCTCACTCACCTCAGCAAGATGGCAGAGGATCTGCTCCTATACAGCACCAAGGAGTTCTCCTTTGTCACGCTCTCAGATGCATATAGGTGACTCTCAGCAGTGTAGTATAATTGTTAGGGAACTGGGCTTGTACTACAACGGTTGCAGGCTCGATTCCCAGATGGGGGACTGCCATTGTACCCTTGAGCAAGGTACTTAACCTGAATTGCTTCAGTAAATATCCTGCTGTATAAATGGATTGTATGTAAAGAAATGTAAACTGTAAGTCTCTCTGGATAAGAGCGTCTGCTAAATGCCTGTATTGTAATATATAACCTGTCCCTCCCCAAACATGACACCACTGACTGCTTAGGTTGGGTTATGGGTAGCGATGATTGTGACTTTTTTTATTTGGTGTCAGTCATTATGGTAGGTACTGTTGTTGTTATGAGTTGAAATAGTGATTGTGGTGTTGGCTTGTGTTACGGTAATGACTTATTGACAATGGTTACTGTATTGACTGTGTTGTTGGCAGTTACAGTGGTGACTTGGTGGTGGTTATGACATATTAGAGTTGTTGGTCACTGTATTGACTTTGCTGTCGGTGATTACAATAGTGACTGTTTTTGGTGGTGTTTGTTATGGTAGTGACTGCATTGTTGGTTACAGTAGTGACTTTGTTGGTGGTGGTTACGGTAGTGATGTGTTATTGGTTACAGTAGTGACTGTTGCTGGAGATTACGATAGTGACTGTTATTGGTTACAGTAGTGATTGTGTTGTTGGCAGTTATGATGGTGACTATTGTTGGTAGTTACAGTAGTGACTTGGTTGTTGGTTACAGTAGTGACTGTGTTGTTGGTGGTTATTGTAGTGGTGTGTTATTGGGTACGGTATTGACTATCTCTTTTGTCTGCAGCACTGGCAGCAGTTTGATGCCTCAGAAGAAGAACACTGACAGTCTTGAGCTGATTCGCAGCAAAGCAGGGCGGGTTTTCGGGAGGGTAAGATGTGAAAACAAAAAAGTATTCTTCCTGGATTTATATTTTTTTTTTGTAATAATGTGTAGTTCTGTCTGTCCAGTGTGCAGGCTTTCTGATGACACTGAAAGGACTCCCCAGCACTTATAACAAAGACCTACAGGTACTGTTTTCCTATTAGTGCTGTATTGTGTAATGCTCTACCTGTGTGTACTGTAACTATACCTGTGTGCTGCACACTGTAACGTCTGTGTGTGCTGTATGCTGTATCTACCCGTGAGTGTTGTACACTGTAATGTACATGGTTTTTTGTAAACAGTTTAGAAGCCAATGTGCGAGAGAGATATAAACTAAAGATCGAAAAATGTAATGGAAGAGTTCCGTATTGTATGAAAAGAATGATTTCCCACTGTTGAGTCTGGATATAGCTAACTATTTGTTCTACAGACGTTGTTTTTCTCAATCCACCACCAAATATCGAAGCACGTTTCGGTTTTTTAGCTTATTGTGTTTGTTACGTATTGATTACAGTTACGGATGCAAACCCTAAAGTGGCCATACATGGGAGCCTCGCCGTGACAGCTGCAAGTTGTCACTTGCAGCTGTCACGGAACTGGGATTTGTGAAATTAAGGTAACATTGATTTGAGTCAAATACAAATTGTGAGCAAAACCCTTTTTGAGATTAGTAAAATATCAACGTCTTTGAGCATATCAACAACTAGCTAACATAGCAACAACTAGCAACTAACATTAGCAACAACTAATGACACAACATAACACGTCAACTCATCACCGACGTTTTGTACTGTTGTTCAGTTCCAGGGAAACGAAGCTACAACTGCTAGTGTTATAGAATAAAAGAAAGTTTAATACTTTCCAGAGGAAAGGAGCAGGTTTGCCAGCCATATCTCCTGGTGTTTAAAAACATTATATATATATATATATATATATATATATATATATATTTTTTATTATTTTATTTTATTTTTTTCCTCCCTCTCCCTTTATGGAAAAAAAACTTTTGGTACGATAAAAACGTCTGTTTCTTTCTCGGTTAGATTGATTCGAACAACCATAAACAACACAAGCATACAGCATTTTTGTGTGTGACTATGCCTCGACTCCACTACTCTTGTGTTTACTTGACCACCATATGGAGTTCGCACCACTGCAGCAACTACAATTGTAAACTACCTATGCTTCTGTCCTTATAGGAGGATAAAGAGGCCTTGTTTGACTGCTATGACACTGTGCATGCAGTGCTGCAGGTAGCCACAGGAGTCATATCCACGCTGAAGGTGAGGAAACCCAAATACTGGAGCGAAACCCAAAAATTTGAACAAAACTCAATTTTTAGCACCCCCAAAAATGCCCCTGCAAAGGAATGTTTATCCAGACACCATAACTTATTCAAACTGAATTATTTCACTTAACTGCCAACACCACAGCTGTAGTGAAGTCCTCTGCCTGCCTGTTTGACACTTACTGTTTCCTGTGCAGATCAACCCCAGCACCATGCAGGCGGCTCTCAGCCCTGACATGCTGGCCACTGATCTGGCCTATTACCTTGTCCGGAAGGGGGTGAGTGTCACCCGATCTCCAGCCGTCCAATAAGAGTCCTGATCCCCAGTGTGGGCCTGTCGATGGTACTGAGCTTTAGCATGGTGGTTGTTGGTGTGGTTTTTAGCACAAGGGACTATGTGGGGGTGTGGTCTTCACTGGAGAGGGTGTGTGGGTGTGTGGGTGTGGCCTGCAGCAGAGGTGCGTCTGGTCTTCAGAGTTGGCTGTGGTCTCTTTGTCCAGGTGCCATTCCGAGAGGCTCATGGCTGCTCTGGAAAAGCAGTTTTTCTGGCCGAATCCAAGAATGTTTCCCTCAACCAGCTGACCCTGGAGGACCTCCGCACAGCCAGGTCTTGCATAGCCATACAACTACTAGAGTCTCCACACATGTGCACACACCGCCACCAAACGGCAGTCTACACACCATACACCAGCAATCTCTGCATACACACACACGTCATATATACACACACACACACACACACACACTGCCATCAAACAATCTACACTCCCGCCCACCAGAAATTCTGCATGCATACACACACACACACACACACACAATTATGTCTGTGCTGAGAGCCGCACTGTTCTGTGTCTGCAGCCCCCTGTTCGACAGCGACGTGTCTGCAGTGTGGGACTACACCAGCAGCGTGGAGCAGTACAGCGCCCCCGGTGGCACGGCCAGGAGCAGTGTCCTCGCACAGATCCAACACCTCCGCAGCTGGCTTACAACGCATGGAAAATGATCCCAATGTTGCCCCCCCAGCACCTCTCACATGTTGGGCACTTTCTTTGGGGGGATAATAATGTATGGTTTGGGGGTGGTTGGAGGGAGAGGTTGTTTTTGATTGGTTGTAGTGCGGCGGGTGAATTTTGCATGCCGTTTCTGTGTTTGGTGAGAGTGAATCATGTAAAATGTGCATCAGTGCTGTATGTGCCATTGGTGTTTCATATTGCTTTCTATTACATTACATTTTACATTTTAGGCATTTAGCAGACGCTCTTACCCAGAGTGACTTACACAGTTTAAATGTATTTTACATACAATCCATTTATACAGCTGGATGTTTTACTGAAGCAGTTCAGGTTAAGTACCTTGCTCAAGGATACAACGGCAGTGCCTCACCCGGGAATTGAACCAGCGACCTATGAGTTACAAGCCCAGCTCCCTAACCATTACATTACACTATTAAATTGTAAACCCTTGGCGCTTTGTCCTTAACCTTGAGAAACTGATTCAAATCAAATCAAATCAAATGCATTCAAGGCATTTCCCCACTCCCGGTCTCCTACTATTTTGAAATCTCCAATAGTACTGTGATCCCACGTCACCATTGCTCCACCTGCAGCTTCACAGGGAGCACTGCAGGTGAAGCTTACATGCTTCTCACGATTACAGTCAAACCACAAACCAGTTTCACATTCTAGAGGCCACTCAGCATAGCACAGGAGAGCTCAGCTCAACTGATGAGGACCAGTAACCTGTAAACAGCCAGCTTCTCACCCGAGGGACCCTGGCCAACTGCTGGCAGGACGGAAGCCAATTGTCATAACATGAGAACAAGGGTTCTGTGTGGCTCAGTAGGTAGAGTATGGTGTTGACAACGCTTAGGTTGTGGGTTCAATTCCCATTGGGACCACATATACTGAAAAATGTATGCATTCACTTACTGTAAGTCTTTTTGGTTAAAAAAAAAGCGTCTGTTAAATGGCATATATATATATATATATATATATGAGTATATAAAGGTTTGATGAGTAGTCCATTCAGCCCATTTAGGTTCATGTTAAGTACCACTGTTGTGGACTGCCAGTCGTAGTTGGCACAGCATAGACTTGACTGATACTGATTACAGGGCTCTGCCTGCTCTCAGAGCAAGTGCATTTACCCACATATTGTCACTGAAATTTAAAGGAGGGAGGAGATGAATTTAAGAAATGTAATCGTTCCTTAAATGTGTTGGTTAGAGACAGTGTTACAGCCTGGACCACAGTCTTGACTGAGTTACAAAAGTGGTTTGAGCGACAGCCCTTTTTATTTATTTTTTTAATAAAAAAATATTTTAAAAACCTCACCCCTGGACAGTCAAATGAGTTCCCCACCAGGGCCAGTCTGGTACAGTCGGGTTTCGAACCGTGACCGTGAGCACAGCCCTTTTTAAGATTGTGCTGGTGATGACCTGTTACTCCATGACCTGACGGGGGCGGTAGAGTTCTCCGTTGCGGCCTATCCACTACCCCTTTGCTTTTCCTGCTTCCTGTTACAGTTGGAGTTGTGACATTGGAACTCCCAACTAATGTTACAGGTACTCAGCATACACACTAACTCAAGAAAATAACACAAGCCTTGAAAATACTCAGCTGATCTAAATGCTAAATATTTTAATAAAACTTATCTGGAAAATGTTCACCAAACTCTTTTAATCCACAACATGTAGTACGAACAGAGGCAAGTTGCCATAGTAATACATTGAATCACCCATAGGTTTTTACAAAGAAGGTATGTAAATAATGCATCTTTCATAAAGGAATAGAACAGAAAATCATGTAGGGAATTGGGGGCACTGTACACCTGTTTGTTTTTCTGAGGAAATGCGTACAGACGACCTCTAAAATAAAATATGTTTCATTTGGTCCAGAAAATGGCAGAGCTTGTAAACCTGTTCCAGCTGGTCTGAAAACACAGTCGGGCAGCAGGAACCAGTTGTGTATGTGTGTTTTAGATAAAGCTGGCTTCCACGCCTGCCCTCATGGTGGCGCTGTTTCCCTAGTCCTGTGCCGTCAGTGCCTGTTCCAGTGCCCCCCTGATACAGCCAGCGCACACAGCCACAGGGCCAGCGGGCTGGGCAGAAACGGGCCCGCCCCAGACCACAACACGGAGCGACCATTCAAGCGCTGCGTGGGCCGGAAGATGTCGGCCATGGGTTTCCCTGTCCAGAACACCAGCTCGCGACTCACAGACACCAGCTAGGGGGCGACAGAGAGAATTGTTTTGCATTTTTTTCATAGATGTGGATTCTGTTAAACGTGGGGGCAAAACAAACTCAATATAAGTTTGTTTTCCTGGTTTAAAAATAGACATAAATGCAATTCATAATCAGAATTTTTTATGGGTGGGGTTAATGGCTACAGTTATTGTATTGCATTGAGCCAGCGCAATGTTAAGTGTATAATCGGTGCACTCAGCGTGTTCTGAGGAAAACCTGGGAGGGGACATACTTGTTTGCGGCTGACTGGTATGGTCCTCTGGAACACAGTCCAGACCACGGCCTGGTCGCAGCCAGGTGTGGTCATTGATCCGGCATAGCGGTAGTAACCATGCAGCTCCTGTGTCGCTGGGATGATGTCAGACAACCGCAGCTTCGCGACGCTGGAGCTGTTTCCTTTGGTGAAACAGGAGACAGATGGGTTAACTGCATGAGCCCATACAGTCTTGACGGGTAGCGCCCTTCTGTCTTCCATTACAGTGAATGCCTAGCGTAACTGCCTACTCTTGCCAGTTTACACTGCCAGTTTACTTTTCCATTTTAATCAAGGCCGAAATAGTTTTAGCATAAACAGATATGCTCAAAATGTCCCCCAATATATAGCCTAGCTGATATAAAAAATATAAATAAATTGATTTGGTCCCCCAATGTTTCCAATTTGATTTTAATCATACATTTTTCTGCAGTTTGATATTTACTGAACATAATTAATGCTGAAGGGTATCCTACAAGCCTACAAGGGAAAATGATTAGGTTACCCATTCACCAAATCACCTAAACCCCACCACCAGGAGGGTTCTGAGGGGTGTTAAACCACAGACATTCATACTACAAACTAAACTCAGTGCTCAGAGTTGCTGCAGTTGCACTGAAATATATTGTATATATATACACACAGGTATATGAAAAAAAGGAAACGCTAACATAACTTGTCTTAATAGGGTGTTGGGCCACCACGAGCTGCCAGGACAGCTTCAATGTGCCTTGGTATAGATTCTACAAGTTTATGGAACTCTATTGGAGGGATGCAACACCATTCTTCTACAAGAAATTCCATCATTTGTTGATGATGGTGGAAAATGTTGTCTCAGGTACCACTCCCAAATCTCCCATAAGTGCACAATTGGGTTGAGACGGCCATGGCATATGGTTTACATTGTTTTCATGCTTATCAAACCATTCTGTGACCACTTGTGCCCTGTGGATGAGGACATTGTCACACTGAAAGAGACCACTCCCATCAGGATAGAAATGATTCATCATAGGATGAAGGTGATCACTTAGAATGGCTTTGTTTTTATTGGCATTTACCTTGCCCTTGAAGGGGTTGAGTGGACCTAAACAATGCCAGGAAAATTCACCCCACATCATAACAGATCTGCCAGTAACACTTTGTTGTACGTCGCTCTGGATAAGAGCGCCTGCCAAATGCCTGTAATGTAAATATAATGTAATGTATATATATATATATATATATATATATATACTGTATATAGTTTGGGAACCCCTGCTGCCTGTGTACTGTATTGCCATGCTATTATCATACAGAGTGAAAACTGCATCCTATAAGTGGTCATACCCCTGAAAATGCTGATGGAAGTAGGGGAGGAGTCTGGTCTCAAAGTCTTAGAAGCCACTTGTTCACTTCACATTGGGCAGCCATAATGTGTTACCAGCTCAGCCAGCTGTGTAAAATGTCCCAGTCGCCCTTCAGTAATTATCAGCCTCTTAATTCACGCTTCACGTGACCAAGCAGGCATGGCAGTCCTCCCACTCAACGTGAATTTCAAACTGAAGGAAGTTTTTGTATTTTGCACAGTGTGCAAGTGGAAATGGAAAAAAATAACAACACTTCCTTGAACGTGTTATTCCAAACATGACGCAATGATCCGGACACTCACCGTTGTATCGGACACTCTCCAGCGCCGTCTCCACCACATTAAAGTACACATTGTCCTCCGCAGATTCCTTGGAGAACAATGGGACATGCACTTTAGTTAGAATACATTTTATTTATGAAGAGCTTTTCATACAACCACAACAGTGCCACAAACAGTACATGGTAAACAAAAGCAAAGCAACAAAAATCACATTGGCAAGTCACTTAACGAATACAAGCCACTTTTCTAGTACAGGAAGTAGACTTTAATACTGAAACCCAATGCCATATTCCAGTAAAGCTTTTTTTAAATAACATTTTATCTGCCATCTTTTAACTTATTCTCAAATTCGTAATGTTCAATCTCAAAACCTTCCTGTCACTGAAAAACCCTCCGGCAGTTCGAGAGAGCTGCAGCACACACATCCTCTTGGGCACCTTCTGCCTGCCACTGCTTATTTTCACCCCATGGTTCACCAGCTTGCATATGCAGACCGCAATCCCCCAAATCAATTAGAGTCGCAGCTAGTGTACAGTGGGGTAATATCCTGCCGATTGCAACCCTCCCTCCCTGGGTGACACTATGGCCAGTTGTGCTTCACCTCACAGAACTTCTGGCCTCTGTCTGCACTGGTGCAGTCGAGATGTTGATTCGAGACTGGGGGGGAACAGCCCTGCACACAGAACTACACAGGAGCCCCTGATTACAACTCCTCATAAGGGACATTCTCACCTCGAAGAAGAAGGCGAGTAGGGCGATGCCAGATGTGTCGTTTTCAGCTTCCTCCAACGAGCCATACCTCTCTTTAATGTGCACAATGTGGAGCTTCACAGAGACAGGGAGAGATGGTGCAGAACGGGGAGAGAAAAGGTTAAGATGGCAGCCTTCTGTTGAGTCACAGTTAACAGAAGATTGACGGTCAGAGACAACCATTAAGAAAAGTACAAATTTGATTCCACTGGTCGTGCCAGTTTCGGCTCTGGCTGTCTGCCCCTGGGGGGAGGGATAAAAAGCCAAAGGAAAGACTCGCTGCATATATGAGTGGTCATGCATCGGTAACAGGCTTTGGCCTAGGCAGGCACTGGCTTGAAGGAAGTAATGCAGCACTGGCTACTGGCCAGACTATGGCAGTGAGTTGTCATATGTGGGAGGGGATCATTTGCACAAAAAAGAGAGAGGGAATTAGATACTGAAAAGTGGGGGGAAAACGGGGGAAAAAACAACAAAAATAAAAAATAAAAGTGAAAATGTGATATTTTTAGACATGAAAGAATACAAGATGTATATATTTTTTACCAACCAATTTTATTAATATATATTTTTTTCTTCTCTCTTACCAACTGTAGGCCCATTCCATCATTACGCTTGAACAGAAAGCCTCCACCCCACCCTGCCAGGTGTAGTGATGTGTGAGGGACCCACCTCCATGGGGAACCTCTCCCCGTCCAGGGTGTGCTCAGACCCGGGGCCCGCGTCAGTGCCCCAGTGCAGGTGGAACTGCACCGCCTTGTACGTGTCCGGCAACCCGCCCCCTGAGATCCGCACAGAGGGGGGTAGAGCGAAGTGCGCTACCGGGAGGAACAGCCACACCCTGACTATTACTGCCTGCGTAATTACTGATAACAGTTATCCTTACCGATACGGTGCTCATAATATCCGCTAATGATTACCCTTGCAGTGCTCACAATCATTAGGCGGCAGTGTGGCAGAACGGTTAGGGAACTTATATCCAGATGCATAAATGTTTTGTATATAAACTGAAAGCTCTGGATAAGAGCATGTGCTAAATGTAACCCATCACTAATAATTAATAACACTTTATCATCACTGCCTGCACAATTACTGCTAATAATTACCCTCATCATCACAATGCTCAAAATTACCTCTAATGCAAGCCCTTACCATCAGTAACAATTATTACCATTTAGCATGTCCCTTTATCCTGGCGAACTTGTTATTAATGTATAATTTATGATATTAAGTGCATAATGTATGATAATTAAATTTACAGGACAGACAGAGGTTTTAGGGGCTCACCTGAGTGGCCCATGTTCTCCACGGTGACGTTGTGGGTGTCATGGTAACCCTGGAAGCTGAGGGCCGTCAGGGCGGAGTCGCGTTGGACCTTGCTGGTGACGATGTTGATGGGAGACTGTCTGTCCCCACCACATTTTGGAAACAGGGTGAACCAGTCGCTCGGAGCTAAAACAGCGGAACACCATTGTAGTGCCTACCACTCTGTCTATAGTGATATGTACAACACAGCTTTGTTTAACAGTGATATCCATAGTGTTGTCTAATAGTTATTCCTGCTGAAATATCTAATTTCCCAAGGCAAGACTGGTGGCAGAAGAACATCACTGCACCAAGAAGTGCCTCAGCAAGACAGTTCACCCGGAAACTCACAAAATCACACACCTTCACCACTTTTGGGGTGTAGGGTTAATGTTTTGAAAAGGACAAGAGATGAGCGCTAACATATTCAGGTAGGAAGGTTTACCTCTGCATGTCTCATTGCAGGAGTACTGGCCCTGGTAACACCACTGGGCTGGAAGAGAACAGTTAAAACAGGTCGGTTCAGAACACACAAGGGTCCCCTCCCGTCACATATTCGAAATCCACAGATGGTGGGTTATCACAGGACAGCCATCTTGCCCCTTTATGGTTGTATTTGGTCACATTAGATTTTTTTATTATTATTTTATTTTTTACCGCTCTGGTCCAATAACCCCCTGCTGTTTCCTTGATGTCAGCGACCGTTCCACCTGACCCCCTCTGTGGCGGGCATGTGAGTTCACACAATGGGAGAAAAACAGCTTAGCTCAAGGGCGAGCGGTCATGTGCCTCAATGCATTCCCGAGCAGTGCGACCATTAGCCTCATTCGTCAGGCTCATAACCTTACGGTACTATGAGCCTGACCAGGTTGACAAAGGAGATAAGTCTGCCCAAACAAAGCACATTCTGGGATGTGCTTTGCAAATAAACCATTTTAGAAGGTTCAATTTTAGGAGGCGATTTAAGTCAATTCAACCACTATCCTACAACAGAAGGCTGGCTAAAATCAGAGTTCAGGAAACCAATCTCACAAAACCTCCCTCTCCAGGCACTCTAGCAAGAGAGCATAATGTGACCATTAGCCCCGCCCCCTTAAACTAATGGGGTTGTGCCACTCATTCCTGACCAAACTAGATCCAGGGCTGAATCACACACTCAAGAAAAAGGTTTATTTAGCTCTACCACTAAGAGATTCCAGATAAATTAAATATATTAAATAAAAATGCAAACAATCCCCCCCCACGCACCACTGGAACTCCATGTTAACCAATAACCAGGTAATGACTGTTAACGCAGTGTTAATGGGAGGGTTGAGTTGAGTTGAGTTGAGTTTATTTATCTCGAACAATCAACCATATAAAATTACAATAGAAAGGATAAAACACAAAACATAAACAGTTAAATCTGACAGTCTTAATCAAAAAAAAAAAGCTAAACAAATGATGAGTTCGAGAAGGAGCAGAAGGAAGCAAATGCTTATCTAGTCCTGCCCCTTCCACACAATATCATAACTTATAACATAAAAATCTCTTACAACCTAAAATAAAAATAAAATAATGAAGAAACAAAGCATCAAAAAATAAAATAAAATAAAAAAGTTTTTAAACATGATCTAATTACAATTATAGAGCTCCTCATTTTTGTACTTATCATTGAGTATTTTCTTATATCTGTTTTTGAACTGTACAATGTTCTTGCTCCTTTTAGTTTCCTCGTCTAAGCCATTCCACAGGGTTACCCCACAAACTGAAACACACAAGCTTTTAAGAATAGTGTGGACATAAGTTTGTTTTAAATTAAGATTCCCTCTTAAATCATATCTTCCCTCTCTATTCATGAACAATTTTTGAATGTTACCTGGCAGTACATTATTCCTTGCTTTAAACATAATTTGTGCAGTTCTAAATTTCACTATATCCATAAATCTCAAAGTCTGTGTCTTTAGAAACAGTTGATTAGTATGCTCACGATACCCAATAAGGGAATAAGCCCTGCTATGAAGCAACACAATCCAGCAGATTCAGCCTTCAGTCGGGGCAGACCTGAAGAGCACTATGCATATGTCTGCTCTGGATGAGAAATTAAAATGCAAAATAGTGCCCTCATGAAAAAACGATGTTTGGACATAACTGTTTAAAATATGCCTGGGGGTATGCAGTATGTAAAAATATGAAAAACATTCATATTTGAATATCATAGGATGTATCCTATAGCATATAGATATCATAGAATTTGATTTGTTTTTCCATATATTTGACTACTAAAAGTTTTAAAAAACTAAAAATGTGAGCAGTTACACTGGGTGTTTTGTGAACCTTGTATTCCTCTCTGTTTCAGCAGTGTTGTGGGGTGTATCTTGTGACAATGAGCAAGATCTGTGAACAATAGAGCAGGCCATGTTAAATGAGTTTTAAAAATGATTACAAAATCCACCTCAATCCACACTAAAAGCATGTAACACCCCTAATGTAACAGCTACATAAAGCTTTTTTAACAATGTAGGCTATGAGTTATTGAATTGCACTGGCAAATTCACAACTGCATGTAAACATGATGAAAATAAGAATTTCCATAAACATTCACTCGTCTCTGGTAACAAGGGGTAAACATGAGAAAAAGGTCAGACATTGAAAGTCGAGTGTTTTTTTCTGATGTTTTTTCTTCCTTTTTGGTAGACGCTCCCCTGAGTGATGCGTGTGTTCCTCGAGTCACAAGCAGGCAAATCGCGTCAACACGGAACACACAGGAGTGAAACATGAAATATAATCGGGGGCATCTATCGTCAACGAGCGCCGAAATTCAAAAGCACAGCATGGGAAATCACTCAGGTTTTTTTCCACCTGTTATTTCATATGATGCTTCTCAATTCCCTGCTAGTACAAAAGAGTCGCTGTGCATTTCTGTGCCACTGAAGGTACACTCACCGACCAATTACCTCACCGCTAACAACGGTTCCAATTATCACAGCGTGAGAGAGAGAGAGTCGAGCCCAGATCCTGCTTGTTCATTCTTTATGACAGTTCCCATTTTAACCAAGGGGAAACAAGCCACAGTGCCACTGACACAGGCAAAACATGACATTCAAAAATTACTTTACACTGAATGAATTCAAGTGTATCAACATCAATATCAATATATATATATATACCTTGGGTAAATATCTCAATGACTCTTCCCAAAAGGGGATGTTCTACAGGTGAAAACACTAGTGTGAAAGCACTCAAACTGTGCACAAACTGCACGTTTGGGCTGTGATGGTCAGCTCTTAGCATACAGCAGCCGGGGAGGTAAGGGTGAGGGGGCTACCGTCTGTAGCATTCTGAGTGCAGAGGTATTCATTGAATAACTGAACTGATCAGTTATGTCAGCAAAAAGGACATGCGTATTCTTGGTGCACAGGTACTGCACACAGGTACAACAAATAAAAACGCCATCATGCACAGAATGTGCTGACATGTACTAGCCAGGAGACAAAACTGACATGAATAACATTTACAAACATTTACGTTTACACCAAGCAGTCACCACAGAGCAATAGCTACCCACCCACCCAAGTGTACTTTATATGTGCGGTAGTCTTTATATGTGCGGAGTGGAGCAGTCTGCTTAACGGGAGAGTTGTGGCTGTTTCAGTTTAAGTGTAGCAGTCTGAACATGAAAGTCTAAGTGGTTGTTGATTGTTGCCATTCTGAGTGTAGCGGTATCTTACCTGTAGAGAAAGACAGGCTCCAAAGTAGGACAGAAAGATGAAGAGAGAATGTCATAGTGAGACACAGTGAAGACACCTGGGCATGCTGTCTCACCCTTTATAACACAGCACAGGTGTGCACCTCAAAGAGCCGAGAGAGAGCGCGAGAGAGAGAGGGGGAGGGAGGAAAGAGAGAGTGAGAAAGGACAAAGGGAGAGTACAAGACGGGGGAGAGAACAGGAGTTTATTTTATTTTGTCTTGCTTTGATGTAACAAGTGCAAGAGAGAGACACAATCTTATCAACACACCGTTTTCACTGTGTCCTTTGATTAATTTAATTGTTTTATTCACGTGCATTTCTGGAGTGACACACACCACTCCACATCTCACACACGAGGAGAAGTGAAGGGACGGGATGGTGTTTAGTCTTGGAGGAGATCAGAGAGGTAAATAGGTGCTGTAGGTGAGGAGGAGGATTTTAAAATCAGTGTGGAATTAGCCAGGAAACCAGTGGAGTTTGAGAAGAACCGCAGTGATGCAATCATGGCATCTGGGGACTGAGAGAACATGTGCAGCAGATTTCTGGACCTGTTGGAGTTTGTCGAGAAGTTTCAAAAACCAAGACCAACAGGCATTCTGTTCACCAACCAATTGACTTTGTTGAAAATGACGTAGGACTGTAAAAAAAGAAACCTCTCACATTCTATAAATCTGTATGATATATCAATAATCTGCGCCTCAGGGAGTGCTGTACACAGGTTTGTGTCATTAAGCCAACCAAGTAAATGCACTTGTAGGAATTATTTAAAAACTCTGTCCATGCCCATGTCCTTCCCTGTATCAATCATAAATTATCACTGTGGCAAGGTTATTATCATGGATGTAAGCCATTAGGAAATACAGTAACTATGACATTAATCTTAAATTTTTTATCCAAATCACTACATGTAGTAGTAAAACAAGCACAAATAAAATAAGCACTAGATGGCGCCAAAACTGTCGAGTGGAGCACTGCGCATCAACGACTAACGTGGAGCAACATTAGCACACACAAACCAACTGATTGTTCGTTCCGCTACAGAATGCATCCATACGTTGAGAGGCCTGCTACTTACAATTCCCATATGATTAACTGTGCCTTCTTCTTTGCTCACAACAATGCATCTTAATAGATTAATGTAGGCTATTACTGTTAGCTATGGCTATAGCTATTGGCTTTATTGTGTGGTTTTGCTCTACCATTTTAGGCAATGTTTTGCCCATATAGCGGCAAACTGTTCACACATGGAAGGATTCTGCAACTACTTGCGTTATGATATATACAATTTACAGAGTGACATAGCATATTTTTATCATGTCAAACTGTAATATACTATGCACAGACTATCAAAAATCTCCAGATTCATAGCCTAGAAATGTATTTCAACTGGATATAGAAATCAACAATGTTCTCCTAAGTTTGAAGAGCTTCAAGGTGGTCGTCTGCCACTACCTACTCAAGGAACACTACGCGGAACAGGTGTTTCAGTGAATTCTTCAAAAGTTTGTTGTTCAGCTTAAAATCCACGGACTCTTGAGTCAAATCAATGAAAATAAAAAAGGTAAGTACATAAAATATAAAACTAAAATGAACAATTAGCCAATCCACCTGACCTGCCACAAATAATTCATTAACTAGCTAAGATCTAACATGATTACATTCCAAACTATTTGATATTTACTGTAACAGGTGGGGCATCCTTTCCCTGTACCCATTCTGCACACCTGAGGCCAGACCACATATTGTGACTTCTAATAATTGACAGAAAATCCAAATTTCATCCAACTTGGATCCAATTTATGGCCTTTGAAGCACTGGCGGTAGTCTCCTCATCTCGTGTCCTTTTTTGTCTCACACAGGTAATTTCAGTTTAGGTGATAACATCTTCCAGGCACACTGTAGAAGATTAGATAACCTACAAGGTATTTTCATCGCTTAAAATGCTAATGCTGGTGCACAGTTCAACTGTTTTTCTGGTTTTATTGAACGTCGCCAAATTCAGCATGGTCACAGATCACTTCACAATGGCCCCACTTAATACTTGACTTTTGTATTGGGCAATCCCCATTTTATGGTTGTAGAAAGGATCGAGGCAAAAAAATATTTTACTACACCATCATTTTATTAATTTTTACCATTGGGTTGCAACTTACAGCAGATGACCACATCAAAGTCTATGATGTAAGATGCAGTTCTATCTTAGCTCTTGCTTAATCCAATGACAGAAATGTCCCAAGATAATACAGGGAAATAAAGCATGAATAATACCTATAATACAAATAATGTTCAGTTACTTTTGGGGTATTGAGGTTATCACACCAGTGTGGAAGAGTTTAAAGCTCCTTAGGGATCACTCTTGGACAATTTGAAAGCCTGGAGGGTCCAGGTCTAACACACTGGAGATTCCATTGTTCCCTGTATGGTTTTAGGTCTTCACCTGCCAAAGTGCATCAAGCATTGATGTTCATAGAGCTCTGTTGAAGTGCTTCTGGTGCCGCGTCCCTGCAAACAGATCCACCCAGTACTGTGCACTGTAAAACACTGAGGTTCCAAGTTGAAATAAAAATATCCATTTGTGGAGATAGACCAAATTAAAACACATTGCTAATGGAAATTCCAGTTGCTTCTGTATGAAGCATGAACATATGATTTGTTTTTGGCAAGGGTGAAGCTTTCATAGAGTTACATACTATAGTTCACAAATATGGGTTACCCATGGAAGCATTTAATCTCTGAAAAAAACAATCCAATTTCTAAACATGACTTCATTTTCTGGATGGGGACCACCATGACTCAATCCGCTGGTTGTTTGCTGAACTGCCCTACATAGGAGTCCTTGTGATGGCATAGTAGACTGTGTGTTGGGAGTGCAGCCATTGTGCCATTCCCTGATCCACAATAAGTCCAAATTTTCATTGGGACCAAGCCAATAGATTGAAGAGAACATTTCTGGCGATAACTGACAGATTGTTATTTGTAGGGCCACACTTGAGCCACGAGGTGTCTTGAGAAGCCATTGATACAACCAGTCGCTGAATCCATATGTCTTGAGCATGTCATGCCCTTCAACGTGTCACTTATGTGTCACTTAGGGAGTGGTATGTGTACAATTTGTATGTCTCAATGCAATCAGGGTTAATCTCAGACAGTAGTCTCATTACCACTTCTTGTTTCACAGCCAATCTGTACTTCTGCCAGAAGTGTGGTAACCAAAAATGTCCTTGAGCTGTCCAGGTCCTTGTAGTTCAATCCAGATGGCTCTTATGGTGTCCTAGACTACATTGTACTTCAAGGACACGGTGCAGCAAGTGCAACTTAATATGTGTAACCTGCAAAAGTATCAAATCATCTAGCGGTGATATGTTTTCTTGGGGTTCTTTGTGTTGATTGCCTCCACAGATGACACAAGACTTCCCCTTGATGTGCAATTCAATTCAATTTGACATTTTGATTTACATATTTATATTTATCCTTATTTTATTGTCTTGTTATTTAGTTATATTTAGTATTTCTATTTCTCTATTCTTATTTTCCCCTCTTGTGTATATGTGAGCAACTGCAGTGTACCAATTTCCCCTATGGGATCAATAAAGTATTTCTGATTCTGATTCTGAGTCTGATTCACTCAACTGTTCCCCCAAGTAGGCCTTCAAAAAACATTGAAACCCCCCCCCAAAAAAAACCCCTCAAATATGTCTGTGTTGCTAACATATGACATATGATGTGTTGCTAACATATGATGGCAAAATACTGGGCCAGCTGACCTCAGATCATTAACATATAGAGCATTTTTTTAAAGAGACTAACCTTTAAAATATAGCTTTTTATTTAGATATAGGATTTGCACTTAGGGGCCACTTTACTATATTCCAAACACCAAACAAACCAAGTAAAAAAAGTCTAAAATAAATGTTTTTAGCAATTCAGCAATCGATCAAAAAACGATGGATACTGCGATTTTTACATCCCTGGCTCGAGAACCACGTAACTAATACAACCACACAACACACGAGATTCACCCCTCATTTAATCACGTTTCTCTTGGAATCGTTTGTAGCCAAAACCTTCAAACCTTGCCGCCATGGAATTTATATGGCCTTTCCCACAAGCTTTCAGAACACAACTCTCTGCACTTACACTTATTTCATGACCTTTATTTCTTCTTTTTTTTTTTTTACCTTAAACCGGTCCGGTTTCTTAAAGTGACAGAACACCCAAATTAGACAGGCGAGCAAGATCCAGTTCGTTACATTACATATGTTATACGCACACGCATAAAGCTTCCGACTATTATAGCGTTAGATGGGACATTCAAAAATAGTAACAACGAATGAGAAAAGTACATTATTAGAGTAGTGTCTTAAAATATTTTTACCCCTATTATTTCCTATCTTAATCTTTCGGAAGGGATTGTGTACATTGATACACTGGATGTACGTGTCACAATATTAGGAAACACAATTTTATATTGTTTGTGGGTTTATATAAAGGATTAGATGCATACAGTGGAGTACGACTTTGAAATCTTCCATTTAGATTTTGGTCAATTATTTCAACGTATAATTAAGGGGGTGTAATAAGGGTGTATTATAAAGGCAAAAGTCCAAGCAAATTAGATTATCATTGAGTTCTTAGGAGTTCTCGGTTG
The DNA here is from genome assembly GCA_029706075.1 of Aldrovandia affinis. NCBI lineage: Eukaryota > Metazoa > Chordata > Actinopteri > Notacanthiformes > Halosauridae > Aldrovandia > Aldrovandia affinis. The sequence goes on along the minus strand of JAINUG010000065.1, from coordinate 3,840,645 downwards.
ACCTATCTGCTTAAATAAAGGTAAAATAAAATACGTAAGTGTGGTAACTCCACCATACGCCACACTCCACTTTGTGAGGGTCAACGATGATGTATTTCTGTAACAATAACGTTCACTACCCGAACAAGTTCTGGCAACCGAATAACAATTTCTTCCTTCCCTGAAACCCCGGTAACTTCCCCTAGCACTAATTTCACAGGTAAGGTCACGTTGCCCTCTACTGGACTTTCCTTAATATGACCCTTTATCACAGTAAGTAAAATAAATACATAAATAAAACAAATAAAGGACCCTTTTTAGGGTTTTCTGCTACAGGACAGTTGACTACTCTGAGTTCGCGGATGACACTACATTTATTTTTCCAGTGTATGTGTGAATTTTTTTGGAGATTTTTATTCTAATCAAAAAAGGATATTTAGGTTAAATTTCATGCTTTTGTTGTTGTGGTTTATTTAAGTCAAAATAATAAAAGACCAAATATTACAAATTGAATGTATAAACTTGCGTTTAAACTTTGGAAGTCATAAATTTCTAACATGAAATAGACAAACAGCTAATCGATAACGTATTTACAATCGTAATGGTACATTATTTGAATGTACCAATATTATAAATGGGATTAAAAATGAGAAAGCTCTATGAAATGCTCTAATACTATTATTTTAAATGTTGGGTTGCCTTTAGTATGAATTACCCCTTTTGTAATTTTCTGACAGTCAGATTGACAAATATGTGTAATATTTTATTATGTGTGTACGTATGTCTTACTATTTTGTTGTTAATAAAAAAAACTTTCGAGCGCAGCTTGGGCAAATGATCGTATGAGCACAAGCGTGCGTTATACGTAACATAAACATAAACCAATGAAAAAGCTGTGAGTGAGCGGAAGCATGAAATACGGCTAGCAAGCTAACGCGACCCAACAACCGAGCCACACGTCTTTCCACTGTAATCTGCTGTGACTGTCAGTGACTGAGCGTGGAAGTAGAAGGTAAGACGGTGCAGACACAATTCTTAGGGAGCTACATAGCTGTCTGGCTACCATGCTCTTGCTCACTGTTGTGGATAGCTAACTTGATAACGTTGTGAATTAGACTAACGACACGTTAGTTAATTTGTACATGTTAGCTCGCAAGTGTTACGGTAACAGTAAGGAACATAAATAGATTCCTGTTTCCCCGCGCATTCATTAGCTAGACACAGGTTGGTAGGTAACGTTGACGTTAGACATATAGATATATGGCTAGTTAACGTAGCTTCACTCATATTCTAAATGTGTCATTTTCCATACGGTAAGTATATATATGATAGATAAATATTAAGGATGGCCTAATGGTAATATATTTCAGTCAGAATAATAACGTTAGCTAATACTAGTCACTCGTTCCACTTGCAGCTTGTCAGCGTCACGAGCTGAACAAGTTAACCTTGGCTAACGTAGCTAGCAGTCTAATGCGTGTTGTATAAATTGACCGTTATATGAACGCTATGACGGGTGTGCTGCTAGCCAAGTTGGCTAAAGGATTATGCACCTGCCCGCAGATGGGATTTCAGGATTCATTTAGTTAGCTGCCTAAACGTCGATAGTTAGGGGGTCCCTAGCTTACAACGCAATTCAACATGCATGTGATTGGAGACCTAGATGCTATTGCCTCAGTTCGATTCATTCCTTTCATAAAGGTCTAAATCACGATGGTCAATTGATTGAAAATAGTGCGTTTACGAACTTGTAGGTCAGGTTCTTCACAAGACTGTTCTGAATACCGTAATATGAGCCTTGAGTCGTTCTTGGCTGAGCTGTCATTTTTGGTTCCTGACTTTGCTCTTGACGTTTCCTTGAGCTCAACCCCGTGTGACCATGTGAAGCGTGTATGCTCAGTGGCTCCATCTAATTAAAAGTGCAAAAATGATGCACAGAGATGCGGTGGTGGTTATCTTTGGTGTGTAGCGCACGCCAACTAAATCATTCAATGGCTCATAGTTATTGAGGAAATATACGTGTCATGCATTATCCGTTATGCAAACAAAAATGTAAAATCTGAAACTTCCATACTTGTTTGTGGTTCATAGTTTTTTTCAGTAGTCAACCTCGGATGATTGATCCTGTTTAAAATATTTTTGCGTTCTCTAAACTATTACTTAGTATATAGCTTACTTTCTTATTTAAGGGAAAGCAGCGAAGTAAGTTCAAAGAAAATGTTTTAGTTGGTTAATTCATCTCCGATTTCCTTTTATGTGCAGCCTTAGGGATAGTTGTTTTTGTCATGACAACTACAAGACCAGAGTTGTTGTGTGTGATTTTGGTAAATTCTCTGGTTCTTTACTAGACCACATCACTCAGTTCTAGTTGCGGTGCTCTCAGTCATACCAAGAAAACATACCCTGGCTCACAATAATTGTATGTCTTGACTGTCCCTACTAAAATGGCAACGTCTTTTGCTGTCGACACCTTTCTTTCTAGTTTTCTCTCTTGCGCTCACGTTCATTATGGGCCAAAAGTTGTGTCTGTGTGTTCGTAAAGTTTTAAAGTTCAGTGAACTCACCCTAAGTCCTGACACAAGCGAGGATTGAAAAAGAGAGAATGTGGGTTACGAGCTGAGGGGTGTGACCTGTTACAAAACGAAGTTATTGCCCTTGGGCCATCATTCTTAACTTTAAATTGGACCGGATGTCAAATAAGTCAGTATGCCGGCGATACAGCTCTATACATGGGCATAATTCAGTCTCTGTTATCTTTTTATATACAGAAACCCGGGGAGGGCTTCTAAATAGGTATATTTTAGGCAGTGACCTGGTTGTTTTATTTTTAGAGTTTTAATTAGATGTTCTTTTCTCCTGTGATTGAGGAGTAATTAGGAGTAACCATGTTTAACTCCCCTCCCAGCCCCCCCTCACACACATACCCAGTAATGAAGTAGCGACATTCAGTTGCCCTACACAGAGGCCACCTGCACTGAAGCAGCAGTGGCAGGGCGCAGTCGGAAATGGCTCCTGTAGCTCTGCTTGGCAGCAGTGTCGGCTCTCTGCTCTGCGCTTCGTTCTCTGAGGTCACTGCCCTGCCTCGTTCTGGTTAGACCACTCGGACTCGGGCCACCTGAGAAACGCCCTGCGTTGGTGAGGTGAGGCTTTCCTTTCGGTGATGCATTTTGGTGTTTTGATCCTTTACATTGAGATTCAGAAACGCGTAGGATAAAGCTCCGATGCCTAAACCGCCCGAGTCGGTTGGCAGTGTAGTATAATGGTTAGGAACTGGGCTTGTAACTCAGAGGTTGCAGGTTCAATTCCCAGGTGGGGCACTGCTGTTGTGCCCTTGAGCAAGGTACTTAACCTGAATTGCTTCAGTAAAAAAATATATATATATATCCAGCTGTATAAGTGGATTGTATGTAAAGAAATGTAAACTGTGTAAGTTGCTCTGGATAAGAGCGTCTGCTAAATGCCTAAAATGTGAATGTAAAAAAATGAGTCGTGTTTGTCCTGTCCACATATTTATGGGAGGGCTGTTTCAGGGAATGATGTTTCTGGTCATCAGGCCCTCTTCATTTGTTGTTACATTGGCTGGTCAATGAACGTGGGGGTGTGCTGTGGGGTTACGTTGGCTGTCCTTTGGGTACTGCTGAAATTGACCAGCTGTGGCAGTTAATGCATTGTTTGTTTTCAGAATCGAGTTTAGTGTTGCTGTTTTTTTGGGGTAATATTTCTGCAGAATGTAGGTTGAGCAGTTCCACTGTGGTAATGTTTGTGCGAAAGTAGGTTGTTGCGCAACTGTTTTTTTGTTTTCTTTTGGCAGGCTGCATGCATGTCGGTGGACTGCTCAGTGCCAAGCATTGCGTAACTGAAGCAGGGAAAGTGTTCTAGAAGTGCTGCTCTAAAAGTGAAACTGACTTCAGTCTTTTTGAGTGAAATACTCAGAACTGTTCACCCTCAGAGGGAAATGGACATCCTGCTCAGTCTTGATTTAGGGAAACGGAATAAAATGCATTTTTCAGTCTTTTCGAGAATTCACTCTTTCATGTTTTCCTGTGCCTGAATGCCCATACGTTTGTCCCTGTGTATACCCAGACGACTCGCACATTTACAATGAAGAAACTGACTGCGTACTGGGCCCCTGCACTTCACTGTGAAACACAGGCTTTTGAAGGAAATTATAGGCTAGTCGTGTGTACAATGAAGCCTTTGTCCACTCTGCCTTTGAGCACGGTTTGTGTGCAAGTGACAGCGGAAATAAGAGCGACTTATTTGGACTTCAAAATCTCATGGGCCATGTCAAGTTACGATTGGAGCCGTGGTTAAAATCACCCCATGCCTGTTTCTTAAAAGGTCATTGTTAGCCGGCTTCAAAGAGCCTGCAATTCATACCCATTTCCTAAAAGGTGTTGGCTCCTCGCTATCTTGTTCCAGCTGTGTGGTTTGCAGGTCAATTGATTGCCCACACGAACCCGAACTGGAAGGTTGCAGTGAAGCCAGCACAGTATTTGGCAATGATGGCAATGCCCACCACAAAGGATAAACTCGGCACTGCCAGTGCATTTTTCCCACATTGAGCTGGAAAGATGGGGCACCTGTTGATAATTCAGTGCAGTTTCTTATTCCCAGGCTTTATCAAGGCAGAGCAGCGTCCTCCTTTCTGATCAGATAGGTAAAATGATTTAAGCCTAAGTAATACACACCCATTATATTACATTGCCCTATTGGGGATGTGGGATCAGTCTCATAAGGTTGCTCTGAACAATAGGGATGTCAGCTGGTATTTTTCAGTCCGCTTTCAGCTTGTGACTGCACTGATCGTATGCAGTGTGTTGCTGTAAGAGTTGGATGTGGCTACCTAGTACTAGGCCTGTGTTTTATGGAATGGAAACCTCTAGCTCATTTAAATGACTTATTTTAGTCCCATGCATCACCAGTTCTTATGTACGTTGCCTTCTCAATGATCTCCCCATCAAACGCTGATGTGTAGGTTGACACCAACTCTTACCTGAGAGCTTGTGCTTGAATGCTGCATGTTAATACCCTGGTAACTCCCATCTATAATGGCATTTGTGATGTAACTGTTTACAAGCACAATTCTCTACAGTATGGTATAGGAACTAAAATGACACGGTTGGTGTGTGGTGGGAAGGTCCTTTGTCAGGGGTGGGAAGTCTAGTTCCTTGTTAGTCTTTATAAATCCAACAAAGCCCTCTGAAATTTTAACTTTTGCTTTGGAATCACTTCTCAAATCACTTCTGAACTGCGGCTTGCACTTGAACTTCTAATTTGTCACATTCCGTTTTTGTTGTCTGCTGATTTTTGACCAAACCTGGACTTTTTGGAAGTTTGTAAATGTACCAAAGATGAGCTGTGCCAAATCTTGAGTAATTAGTGTGATACAGTTCTGAGTAAGGACGTGCATTTACTAAAATGAACTAAACTTTGCTCATTTATCTTTGGGGCTGAAGTTCAAATACGTCATACTTGTAAAAACTGTAAGGGAGTTTTTGTCAACGGAGGAGCAGTTGGAGCTGAATGGCTCAGTTCACGCAGCGGAGGGTGTTCACCAGGCGCGATTCTAAGATTTGACCTTTAGGGAGGCTCTGCCCCCAATGAGAATGTGAGATGTACACATACAAAGCACAAGCCTACATTTTTAATTCATTTACTGTTACATTTACCAACACAAAAACACCACAATGGTGGTCGCTCTCAAAATTGAAATACCACTCTATCTGTGGCATTTAAAAAAAAAAGATATTAACTAAAAACTGTAAGGGAGTTAAAGAGTGACTAAACATTTTCAGGGGGGCTGAGATGAAAGACAGCCACAGGGCTAAAATTGCCACTGGTGTTCACCGTGTCACTAACCTAGTCCCGCTGCACGGTCTTATTCTGCCCACTTTGTGTCGATCCCCATTTTAATTTGCATTTCAGCGGCACTTACCTTCTGATTGCTGTCGGAATGGAGACCGGGGCGTGCAAAGATGCTCTCTCCTCCGTTTGAACCGAATCGCTTCAGGATGATTCTTTATTTAAATTTCTTTTTGCATAATGTGTCATTTGACACCGCTGTAAATCACGTCACTGCCATATTAGCTTAGCGGTATGCTTCTTGGCGGCAGTGTAGTATAATGGTGTGGGAACTGGGCTTGTAATTCAGAGGTTGCTGGTTTGATTCCCAGGTGGGGGCACTGCCGATGTACCCTTGAGCACGGTACTTAACCTAAATTGCTTCAGTAAAATATCCAGCTGTT